>CM029275.1:33683096-33783314 GCA_016920895.1 Vaccinium myrtillus | reverse complement strand
TTGCAATTTTGAAAATTTAAACTTGACTTTGAACTTGAAAATTGATTTTTGAATTTGAAGTGACATTGAATTTGAAAATTGATTTAGAATTTGAACTTGATATTTGAATTTGAAAATTGAAGTTGAACTTGAAAGTTTGATTTTGATTTTGAACTTGAAAATTGATTTTTGAATTTGAAGTGACATTGAATTTGAAAATTGATTTTCGAATTTGAACTTGACATTTGAATTTAAAAATTGAAAATTGAAAATTGAACTTGAACTTGAAAGTTTGATTTTGATCTTCAAAATTTTGAATTTTTTTTTTTTTGAAAATTTGAACCTGAACTTGAACTTGATACTTGAACTTTTGAAAAATGAAATTGATCTTGAATTGAACTTGAATTTGAATTTTACACTTGAAAATTGATATTTGAATTTGAACCTAACATTGAATTTGAAATTTGATTGTTGAATTTGAACTTGACATTGAACTTTAAAAATTGAAAATTGAACTTGAACTTGAAAAGTTTGATTTTAGAAAAATTTTATCCTGGACTTGAACTTGGCATTTGAACTTTGAAAAATGAAATTGAGCTTGAGTTTGACATTTAAATTCTGAAAATCAAATCTTTGATTTTGAACTTGGATTTGACATTGAACTTCAAAAAGGAATTTGAAAATTGAACGATGCATGAAAGTACCATGTTTGAAAATGCTTAACACAATGTGCGAAGTGACCGTGCTTTGAAAGTGTTTGAAACAGTGCATGAAGTTATCGTGTGTTCAACTACGTGTTTGACATTCGACAAATTTGAAAAAGTTTCTCAATTTGGCACAAATTTGAAAAAGTTCCAAAACTTGACAACTTGGCATTCAACAATTTGATTTTTTTTTTTTTTTTTGACAATTCGACAATTTGAAATTCGATAATTTGACGACTTCGGGACAAAATGGTGTTCCAAGAAATGTATCTCAAAAATTGAGGGTGAGAGAGAAAAAAGCGATTAAAAAGTTGCCCATGAGGACTCTTGCGTGAGACTCAGGTTTCGACACTTGACGACATAATGACAACATTTTTTTTTTTTTAGAAAGTAGGTGGCACAACAGGGTGTCTTTTTTTGCTTTACTGTCTATCCTTTTGGACAGGGTCTGGGTTTGAGGTTGCTTCTGATCAAGACTTCGAGCTTTTGGGCTTTCTGGATTTCTGTGAGGTTTGAGTCTTTTTGCTTTCTTGTCCCAAATCTTGAACTCCGGTGTATGTGCTTCTCCTAGTAGATGGCATTGAGCTGACGTGCCCTAGTCTTGGACAAATGTGCCTCAATAGATGACAAGTTTCAGTTTTGAACCCATCGACTTGTTTATCCGAACATAGGCTTTCCATGCATTTGAAATCATCTTCCACGAGTTTAAGAACATCAAGACTACCAAGGGTTGACTAGACAAAAGACCTTGTGTGAATTTGGACAAGGCCCAAACGATGCGAGTGACTTTACAAAGATGCCCCTGATTTGGGCGGAGATGACATACTCAAGAGGGGATAGATTTGGACAAGACTAGGCTGACTCAACAGACTCAAAAGAGTGACTTCCCTGAAGGTGCCCCTGACTGGGTGGAGAATGACTACTCATGAATTTGGTAGATGCCGGTTATTTTGACCTTGTGACAAAGGAATAGACTCTGACAAGATTATGTTGACCTGAAAAGACCATTAAGCGATGATAAACTCGAGAATTCGGGAAATGGCAGAAGGTGCCCCACAATTGATGTTTGAAATTGTCATAAACTTGAGTCTTTTGGTTTTGAAATTGTTTCACTCCATCAAATGATGTTTATTTAAATCGATTATGTTATCAAAACACAAGATTTCTTATCGTGAACCCATGCCCCCGGGGTGCTGATCTACTGATTTTCCATTGAGGTGCCTTGGTTTGGATTTTTGCTTCTGGCGGATGCCGGTGTTGTGCAATGCCTTGACTTTTGATCTCATTTTTTTTTTGATACTGTTCCTACTGGATTCTCGCTATCAAGCTGTGCTTTTCAATCAGAAAGGACTTTATTTAAGTTATAACGGGGCCAAGGCTTTGGGTTTGACAAAGAAAGGATAAAGGCTCAAAAATTTTCATTTTCCCTGGGTCATTAGAGCTAGCAGCTATCTTGAACTCTTTTGTGTGCCCTTTCTGTTTTCTTCAATGTTTTCCTTTGTGCCCCATTCTGGCTTTTGATGGACACTTTCTTCCTTTTCAGTGCTTCACATTTGGTTGTCATGCCCATGAACTCGGCACTTTTCATTCCTTCAAAATTCTGACGTGCCACTGGCAACCATGCATTTGGTACTTATGCATTTGGTACTTTTGACATTTCTCTGGCAATTATGTGCTTGGCACTTTCATCTGGACATCTTGCTGATAACTTGGCACTTTTGACATTTCTCTTAATTCACCCCAGTGTGGGGGATAGCTGTCTAGCTGGGTTTTCTTTCAAAGAAAATGATTCAGGCTCAAAAGGGCTATCAAGGGATATACTTATCTGGGGAATAAAAGCAAAGAATGCCTTTCTTCATTTTGATTTGCACAACTTGATAGAAAGAACCTGTATATGCTCTAACTTTTGCCTGGGTCATACTTCAAGGTTTTGATCCAGCGAGCTTTTTTTGTTGTTTGCCTTAACTTTTGCCTGGGCCGCCCTTTCGGGTTTTCAACCTAGCAGGCCCCTTTTTTTTTTATGCGTCAAAGCATTGCTTCTTGATGACGTTGGAGAATTGCGCCTGGAATTCTTTCTTCTTGTGAGAGCTGAGGGTTCAATCACCTCGTGTATTGAAGTGACTATCATGAATCTCAAATGATGGTGAAAAAACAATTCCATTTTCAAGGATTATTGCAAAAACTCAAGTTTATTATGACAATTTTAACACAAAAGCGTGACATCGATTTTTGAAAGTTGCGACCGAACCCCTGAGGGCTGCCTACGTATCCCTTTGCAAGGAATCAGGTCGTGACGTAGTTCGGGACTACAAATCTGACTCTATTTTTTTGGTCCTTTTTTTTTTAACAACAACAAGACATCACAGACTCGAAGATGAAAACACATAGACGAGGAAAGCGAAAACATAAACAGACTCGAAATACAAACTGACTCAATCAGAAGTGAAAACTTGACTTGACACTTGAAGACTTCCAAGACTCGTGGAAGATGGAATTATTGCATGGCCATTGTTGGTTTATCGACTCGACGTGGTGTTCAGTTTCGCCAGTGGAGCAGAGATAGATCCATTGTCAATGAGATCTTGAATCTTGTGGCGGAGGCGATGACACTCATCAGTTGCATGACCAGGCATTTGATGGAAGGCACAGAAGGCATTGGGGTTATGGTAAGATGGAAGCTTCTGAGGTAGAGGAGTTGGAGTTAGTGGTTTGACATGGCCGGCTTTGAGGAGCTTCTCATAAATCGAGGACAGTGGAGTGGAGAATTGGGAAAGGGTTCTTTGTGGTTTCTGAGAGTTGTTGGTTTGGGCTTTAAGTTCGTTGACAGGCATGGCTTGGTTGAGATTTTGGTTTGTGGACCTGGAAGAGGCTTGGGCATAATCATTTTTACTGAACAATGTGTCGGTGTTGCCAGAGTGCGCCCATTTGGTTTTGGAAACAGGTTCCTTTTTCTCAAAAATGCCGGACTGGATTGCCTCCTCAATGGCAAGGCCGGCCTCATAGAAAGTCTTGAAGTCAGCAGTGGTCTGAAAGACCACCAAGTGCTTGGCAAAGTCTGGCTCCAGATTCCTTGTGATGATTCTCATCTGTTCCTTTTCTGAAGGTCGTTCCATCATCTGAGAGGCTTTCCCTCTCCATCTCTTAATAAACTCAGCAAAGGACTCATTCTTACCCATCTTGGTTGATTCCAACTCCCGGATAGTCATCTCAAGTTGAATGTTGTAATTGTATTGGGCGACAAAGGCTGCCCCAATATCTTCCCACGTCTTTTTCTTGGAGATGTCCAAATTCAGAAACCAGCGGAGTGCGGGCCCAGTTAGGGTTTGCTGGAACATTTGGCCCATTGCATCCTTCTCAACGTCATACATGGATAGAGTACCCACATATGTTTGCAAATGAGCTTTTGGGTCACCGCTACCATCAAACTTGTCCCAATCTATTGGCTTGAACTTGTTGGGGAGCTTTGCATCCGGAAAAAGGCACAACTTCTCCATATCTATTCCTGTAATCGCTATCTTCTCTTGTTTCTGAACAGACTCCTCAAGTTTAGCCAGCTTGGTCCATACTGACTCCATGTTTTGATTGCTCGAGTCCCCTGCCGGTGATGGGAGTTGAGAAGTTAGCTTCTGAATCATGAGCATCATCTAGGCCATCTGTTTTGCACTGTTGGCCTTTTGCTCTTCCAAAGCTTCTCTGAGAATTTGGACTTCGGTTTTCTCTACTACCTCGGCGGCTTTTGTCATTGCTGGTGAACCTGTTGAACTTGACTGCTCTGCTTCTGCCTCAATTCAAATTATCCGCTGTTTAGGAGGTCAGGCCTAACCGGGTATGGTGTTTTTCTTGCTTTGACCAATGACTTTGAATTGACAGTAAAGCAAATATTGAACTCAGAAGTGCCCCTTGCTTGTTTTATTTTGAAAATGGGAATGTCGTATTTGTGTCGTCATATATGCAAACCTAAGTCTCAAAAGGTTTTCAACAGCCCTGGGTAGGTCGGCTACTCAGTAGGTTAAGTTCCTGTGTGTTGGAACCAGAGCCAATCAACTTTCGTGACCATCCAAGACAAAGCAATAAGGCTGTCGAAATCTGGATAGAAATGTGATAAAAACACAAGGAGAAGCCGTTCGAGCACGGCTGACACTGGAGGTGTTTCAAACTCCAAAGATTTAAAGTCTCCTAGACTATGGAAAATGGGTCTTAAAAAGGCTGCCCTGATCCTCAGTGTTTCTTTTGACAGTGTATCCTTTGTTTAGGATAGCAGGATTCGGGGGAATTAAATCAACTTGGTTCTTGATGATTCCTTTTCAAGGAACTAACTTTGATTTTAGGGACAATTGCCCCAGCTTGGGTCAATTGTTCCTAATTTCGGTTAGATCATTGTCAAGGAATTATTAAGGATCAAATTGATTTGATTTTCCTAAGTCCTGTTATTCTAAGGACTGAATTAATCTTGAACAACGTGCATTGGGATGCACGACTCATCATCGGGCAGGGCAACCTCTCAAGACCGCGGGAAAGGTGACAATCTAGGGTAAATTATACTACTAATGCGAATGTGTGCATGATGACAGGATATGCAGAAAACAACTAGCAGATAAACAGGATATGTAGAAAACAGATAAACATGATATGTTAGAAGCAGTAAACACATAACAGGATATAACAGATAATCCTACCATGCAGGCCCTGTCGTAGGTTGGAAAGTGCTATGGTTTACTATATGCAAAAGGCTGGGTTTTGGTTTGAAGGGGTTCCCTAGACTAGAGTCAATATTTGCCTCCCAGTGCCAAGTGTACTGCATGGCAAAGGTCGAACGGCAGGCTGACTCATCATCGTCCAGGGTTTGCCGAGAATCATGGGATGTCCTAACACCAGCAAGCCGGGTAGGGTAACCAAGACGCAGCGGCGGGGCTTATCCAACATCGATGCAAGTGCAATGCAAAAAGTTTCGCAATAAAATATTTTCAAAAATCCCACAAAAATTTTCAAGTTTGGCTCACCTATAAATTAATTTTTATTTTGAAATTTTACTCGAGCAAACAACCGGGAAAACTCCAGTCCGGATTGGTCGGGCGTAGCCCTGTTACTGCACCATTCCTTTCTCGATCACGCGGGGCGTGTTCGTTTTTGTCAAGCTTTCGGGGGTCGTTTTACAAGTGTGAAATACCAAAATAAAAATTAATTTAAAAATCCCCAGCGGAGTCGCCATTTTGTGGACGGTCGGATCCACGCGCGGCTCTTCGGTTTAAAAATATAGAAAGTTGATGAAAATGAGTCGCCACCCGGGATTTACTTAGAAAGCGATTTTGGTACCCGAGAAACCGTTGAAAGTAATTGATGACTCTCGTGCCGTTTTTGGAAAAAGGATTTGACCTGCGAAAAGGATTCTTGGATTCGGAAGCCAGGTTACGAACGGGGAAGGTTTTATTGAAAAGCACCCCGCTCGCCCGAGAAATTCCCGGTCTCTACTAAATATTTGTGGGATTTCTAGAAAACATTTTTATCGAAAACTTTAATCAAATAAACAAGTAAATAACGAAATTAAATAAAAACATAACGGGAATAAAATTAAACAAAAGGACTTAATTGCAATAATATAAGAGTAAAGGGGTGAAAATGTAATAAACAAACTGTCGAAAAATCAGAAAACAGAGCACGAACAGAGGAAAACAGAGGAAATTTTTTGTGCTGCAAAGGTTAGCCGTACGGCTAACCTAAGTTGGCCGTACGGTGCACTTAAGTTAGCCGTACGGTTAACTTTTTGAAAAAAATTTCAAAAAATTGTTTTTCGAACAGAAACTTGTTTTTGCTTATAAAACTTGATTTTTGTGAAAGATTCAACCACCCGAGCCTAGAAATGACTATTAGAGTCACTCTTGACCCGGGGGATCCCCTCAAAGAGCCAAGGTTTAGAACCCGGCTAAAGAGATGCGATGTATACCTTACTGGAAATTTTGGACAATCGAGAACTTCAGAAACGTCGGACTTGAACTCCTCGAGAATGGATTTGATACACACAAGTGGGTCGTTGGAGATTTTTGAATGAAGTAAAGGGAGTAGGTTCAGGGTTTCTGGAGGGATTCAGACGGAATTTTGAATTGGAAAATGGTCGGAAAATTTATCAGCGTATCGCCGGGGTGAGAGGGTGTTACCGTGTGTTGAGAATGGGAGAGGAGGGGTGTTTATATAGCCGAAGAGGGAATATTAATGAGTACGAATTCCTGCCAAGAAATGATGAGATGCTTCTGCTTGCTGGAAACGAATATTTTCTGGGGTGAAACCGTACGGCTGAAAGGGTTAGCCGCACGGCTTATATGAATGAACCGCACGGTTTAATCATGGAATAGTGAACCGTACGGCTTGGGCAGTGAACCGTACGGCTAGGGCTATTCTTGTCCAAAATTTCTGAAGTTCACAATGGCTATTCCAAGCTGTTCCAAGGTACCACTGAACACTTCTTTCATCATTGGGGATGCACAGGGGTACTTATTTTCATAAACCAAATGATCTTTACTTTAATTTATTTATGAAAATAAGGAAGTACCCCCCTTTCGGAAACAATGGCATTGTCAGAATTTTGATATCTCAATCCAATCAAAATCTCATCCCTCCACTTTTAGTACAAAACCGAAAACGGGCACGTTTTTCTCCGAAGAAAAGGGCCAAAAGATAATCTTCCCGTACTCGAAAAGAGCATCCGATTATATCATTTTGATTAGAAAAATCCGAGGAACAATTACCGGGACTTTTTATTGGCCAAATCAAAACTTCCCAAAAAAGTTAATTTTTCATACTTAGCCATATTTTTGAGCAACAGACAGGGATGTCTCGGATGAGAGACGATGATGAAGGAACACTTGGATTAAAATTGGGGTGTGTACACCCAACATCTATAATCGCATTGCGTTCTCCAACTGCTATCTGAGCAATAATGCTGCGTTTAGTTCCGGGAATTTCTTTCTTAGGCCTGCGTTTAGTTCCTGCCAACATAAAAACAAGCCCATTTTCTTCTTCATAAAAGATCTGAAGATACAGTTTTTCTCTTTGAAGCGTAGTGCAATTTTACTTATGTTGTGCATCGTCAGAATTGGACATAATGGAAGCTTCGGAGGAAAAACTTTAAATGATATATGTTGTTCTGAGTAAATGATTAAGACTCATGCAGTTCCGAGTAAATGGTTTAGACAGGATTCTGCTCGCCATCATCAAATTTCCTCAAGTCTCAAGTTCTCACAACCATCACAAGGATAAAGCCAAAAAAAAAATGCACTAAACTGATTCCTAAATGTAGACTAAGAACGAAAAAAAAAACAACACATAGCTACTCTTCAGCCCATAGCAGATTACACAGAGCTGCAACTAATATATTCAAAAGTTCAAAATACTTTACCAAGTTCATAATGATTACAGCAATTCATAATACCAGAAAACTAACAGATTCAGAAGCTAGAGAAGTGCCAAAATTAGATTTCAGCCATGTTGTTCAAAACTAAACCCAGATTTCAGTTTTTTGGACACGGTTGTGTTACAAAAAAGGACACAAAGACGGTTCACTGCTGCTGTTGTGCACTGATGGTAGGGGGAGTACATATGATAGGATAAACATAGGTTTATTTACTATGTTACTTTATGAGAGTACTTTTCAATTCTGATGGTGGTTCGTCTCTTATTTTATCACAGGTTTATTTCCTATGTTACTAATTATCACCATGAAATGCTTTTTAGTTGAACAAACATCAGGATAAACATGCAGGTTTTGAGGGTTGACAAATGCACATACAGAGAGGAACAAAGCCTAATGAAAAAGATTGCAAGCTGCTAAAGTCTGATTCAATTTAAATGACAGAATGAGCTATTAAAGTCTTAGTATTTGGGAGGACAATAGATACAGAGTAACAGAGAGTAGACTGATTTTACAAGCTCTTACAGAGAAATTAATGTCCAGTAGCATGGTGAGAAAACCGGGGCAATCCCATTTCCTCTACTAAGAAATGAGAAAATCATACTCACAAGGCCTGAAAATTAAGATAGTACGTACAATAATCCTAAAAATGATGCCGATCAGGATTTATACAAACAAGGTCATTTTGTGCTTGGGTTTGTTATCTGGTTTATGAAACCCACATGGAATTATGAACAACAGAAGATGAGTGAATCACGGGAAGCATAACGGAGTGCTAAGATATATTATCAAAGTAGCTAGGATTATGTACATACGATCTGAGGCATTTACAGACATTCTATCACTACCATACGGTAATAATAACTTAGAACCATCTAACCCATTTACAGACATGTGGTGGGAATTCCTAGTTTTCCTATCTACAATTCCTTGGTGCTTCGATATTACATGACAAAAGAGTAAGTCACCGTACCCTAGAGTTTACTACAGTTAACCCACCATAACAAAAGGCATGCTCGGAATGCACATACGATCAACAAGCCCGGAATAAGATGTGGCTCTTAACTGGGGTTCAAGGAAGGTGGAAAAAAGCATAAATGAAAAAATTTTATGAACCAAAAATAAGTGAAAAAATAGTAGTTGCAGTTCCAAAAATAACTGAGGTACAACATAAATCATCATCAAAATCACCATTGATCTCGGAATAAGACAACTTCATCTTATTCCAGGCTTGTTGGTTGAAAAAGATGGAAGGCAGGATTGAGGTTCTCAACCCAGCTGTTTCATATTATTTCGTTATCAAAGTTATGGTCTACAAAATATCTTCTAACATGGTTTATTTGGGAAAATATGCGACTGGCTTACCAGGTGGTGGGTAAATGAACTCCAGGCTTTCAAGGCTTGACAATGAGTATTTAACTCTAGCATGATTTTGGTCAAATATAGCGACCTCGTAGATCCAGTTGCGCTCACACCCGAAGAAGATCTCATAGTCAGAGCTGAGAGCATGTGCACGATAGAATTCTGTCCATCTGCCACGGAATTGATTATCAACTATCTGCACTGGCCACACTCTCGAACCGTTTTTAAGTAGTATCCACACCTCTCGATTGTATCTCTGTAAGATATGCTGGTAGCCAGCGGGGAGTGTCTGTCAACGTCCAATTTGGGTGTTTTAGTTGCCGACTGTTTAAAAGCATTTAGCCAATAAAGAATTATAGAAAGTGAGCTAGAAGGCCTTTCTTTTTTACCGGTCGAGTGTATGGGTTGTTGTCTGTGATCCTCTTGACAAACCAAGCTCGATCTGCATCTGCAACCATAAACACATTCGACCAACTTCCATAATCACCAACTTCAAGGGCAATGGTTTTCCGCTAAATGGAACAATGAACAAGGAATTGCATCATTCTCATGTTAGCAAGTCTAAGATGCATCATACAACCACGATCACAATCGTTCCTAATATGGACCTCATGCAATGCAACAATATGCAAATGCCTATACGTTAGAACTAAAAAGAGCCTTGCCATGGATGAGGCCTTATTCTATCATAATGCATAGATCAACAACAGGTGTCATGAAATGAAACTAAAATATTTTTACACTTTTCCATGCATAAAGTATTTTGCATAGAACTCCATTCTTAATCCAAATATTAGACACCATAGCACATGTTAGCAATCACCACATGTTCACTTTAGTTTCAGTTGAATTTAAAGAAAGTGTCTTTGCTTTCGGCCCACTACCAAAGTATCAGAACTTCAATAAAAACAAATCCTCATGAACCAATATTGCGTAAAAAATCCTGAAAAATAAGCATACTATCCATGAATTTTTTGTTTCTGATTCTAATGTTGAAATCTTGTGTAAGCTGCTCTGCTAATTCACCTGAAGTTTTGTGATGTGCTTCATATACTGTTTGTCAACGGATGTGAACAAGCTAGTGGTAAGTTAGGAGATGAACTAATAGTTACCAACTTATAATGGCCTTTACAAAGCCTGTTACTTGTATTTTTTTTTTTTTTTGTTACTCATAGATAAAATAATACACTTCAAGATTATTTGGTATGTTCATTGAACACTTAATGTAGTACTAATTAAATGTTCTGTGTAAAAGGGCTGATCTACGTATGAGGATACCACCACCGCGGGCCTTAGGTGAAGGTTGGATGTATGTAGACTCATTCCATTAGTGGATGACATACTATCTACAGAAGGAAAACTGAGATGAAGAGCATAGATCATATACAAATTTTGTAGCCAGATAGAATGTTACACAAGATATTATTGCTCAAAGATATGCCAACACCCTTAGAACGAAATATTTAGAATTTCAACCCTAAGAAGTTGAATTGATTGAAAATTTAGGGCAGGTCATGAAATAAAGAACCTGTGATTCATCATGCAGGATTTCTTGCAAACAGAGAATAGGCCCACCCTGGCTATCAAACCACTGAATTATAGTTAAGATAGTGTGTTACAGTAGTCAATGAAAGACCCACCTTAGGCAGCATAAAAATATGTGAGATCCTTTTCCTTCTTTTTTTTTTGAGAAACAAAAGAAGCTACTATGGTTGAATAGATAGAGTTATGTAGTAGTAGGCAGTCAGACAAAATTGGGACTTGAGATGAGACTGAAGAAAGAAAATATCTCGGGAAAGAAGAATAAAAATCATATTACAGCATGGAATCTGGATATAAAGAGTAGCTTTTTTGTTCTCATTTTTTATATCGTAATTTCTTCAACCTCCCTCATTTCCTTTTTCTTTTTTTGTTTGTTTGATAAATAACTTCCCTCATTTCTTCTTCTTGTCATCCTCAACTTGTACCATATTCTTTAACTGTTCTCCCAAGTCCCAACCATTCCGATTGTCCATCTCAAGTGGTCCCAAGAGATCTAGACAACTTACTCTCTAAGATGATCGCACTATGCATATTCGTAAAAGTATGAGTAAGGGTGAGAGATGCTGTAATATTTCAACCAACAATATAGATGCAGCATGCAAGTCTATATTACGTCTCAAGCTAAAACCTCTTAGGTGCTCCACTTCTTTTGGTCAGTCCAATTAATTTGGCTGTAATTAGGCCCCAATTAGTGGACATTAAGATTGTCCCCAGGATAAGTCGAGGTGTTAAGCTAAGTCAAATATATAGTTATGTAGTCAATATAGCTACAACCCCTTGTCAAGGCCTGTGCCTTGCTCCCTCTTAGGTAACAAGTTCGATAGTCAGGGCGGAGCGAGGTTTTGGGGTTAGTGACGTCAGAAAATAGATCCATGGGCAAGTTATTCTTTTGATTTTCTAATCTAAGCCAATAATAGGCATGTTATTATTTTTGTGATTCTATCGACTCTAATAAATGAAACAAATTCATGGCTTCGTCACATAGTGGGATCATCAACAGATGAGCGGAAGTCGTTGGCCTAGGTTAATAAATGAATCTGATATTTTTTTACTATGCAAAGGAAGTCATTGAGACATTTCAACAAACATGTATTATGATAGATAACTACAATCAAATAAAATAACTTAGACTACCACAACCTTTCTGCATGCACTTACTTTCAAAGCTGTGCTCGAGGAAGGAGTAGTAAAAGATCTTTTCGATCCAATCTTCCAGGTCTTTTTCATTGTTCCATTCCTGGACATCTCCCAACGGCCAGTCGATGAATTTTTGGATGAAGTACGAATTCGGTGTGTATATCAGATTGTTTGCCTGTCCTTGTGTTGCTATTGCTACCGGCTCACGATGGCGAGAAGCAGTTTCAACCAAGTAACACCCTCCACTGGGCTGTGTTTGGTCTTTGTAGGGTCTGTAAATGTTGCGAACAAAAGGGCTGTTTATGGCCATTATGCTTCCTCAATACCGTTGAAAAAGGAAAGGATATCAGGCGACGTGAAGAAGAGGCGAGAGGGTGGGGAAGGTGAGGAAGGGGTTTGACGGAAAGGAAATCATGCCAAGTTTTGTGCAGGCGAGGAAGTGGGGAAGATGATCAAGGGGCTTGGTTTAGTTTGTCTATACAGGATTAGATTCAATGTTTATGGTCTCTTCTCCATTAATAGGTGTACCTGTGCATTTATTAGCTTGTATATCTATATCGTTTCACCACGCGGGGAACTTTTCTCTTCAAAATAGGAAGATGGTAATTAGGGATGGAACGGGTAGGGTATGGATTGGAAGACCCAATTCCATATTCGATACCCGATTTGAGGGTCTTTCACCATCCTCGCCCCCATCCTTATTGGCGATATTAGATAAAGAATCAAGGGAGAGTTGTTCCCCAGTCCACTATAGCAATTTGCTAAGGTCACGGGTCCACTCCATAGATCCCTAACATATACAGTCCACACGCGCATCCAAAAGACACAAAATACCCCTGCCTATATAAATCAAATCTTGAGCCGTGAACATCATTCTTCTCTCTCTCTCCATCGTCACTCTGGCCTCCTCTCTCGATCGTGAAATCGGCGAACCTCTGGCGAACACCACCACCTTAAACTCCGACAGAAACGATCAAATCATGACCTAACCACGTCGTCGTCGTCGTCTCTGGCTAAAATCAAGTGGTCTGACTATTTTCTGCAACTCCGGCGACGGACGATCTCTGTTTGAGTGGAAAACTGTTCAGATCTCTGTGTGTGTGTGTGTGTGTGTTTGAGAGAGAAATCATGGCGTCGTCATTATTTGTACCTACTCTCCGGCGATCAACAGCTCCATCAATTTTTCGGTTTCTGTAAGAGATTCCTTCAGATCTCGTCGAAAAAGCTTCGGCCGATGTCAGGGTTGCTAAAGTGAACCGTAGCTCCGGCGATTCAGAAGATCATGTGTCAGATTTCGAGACTGCTATTGTTAGAGAGAGAGAAGAAGGGCAGATGTGGTCATCGGAGAAGATGGGGAAGGAAAGAGAAATAGAGAGAAGAAAGAAATGAGAGAAGAAACTGGTGGGGTCAAGAAGCACATGGAGTAACAGCAGATTTTACTAGCTACACTTGCATCTAGAAAAAGGGACGTGAGTACAGCTATACTCATCACAAATGGCAGTGTGCCTTGCAAATGATGTCAAAATGGCAGTGTGCCTTGCAAATGATGTCAAAAATCTGGTCAAAAGTGGGACCATGGTCCTTTCCCTTGGACATTATACACAAATGATGTTTGGGAGCAAAAGTAGAGGCCACAGCCTTTTCGATGGGACCAATTTTTTTTTGTCAAAAATCAACTTTGCAGTAGCCTTTCACTCCAATTTTCCAAAATGAACTTTTAAGTCCAATCCAGGACAACTATATTTTCCCTAGATGCACGTACAACTATACAAGTGATTCAAAGAGAGAGAGCCGTGTGTAGTGGAAGTTTTTTTTTTTTTTTTTTGAAGCTTCCCAAATATTTTGTTTGAAAAGTTGCTCTAAATGTGAGTCTAGATAATCACATCTTTTGAGTCTAGATAACCACATCTGATCCTAAGTAGGCTTTCTAAAAAAAGATATAGCCCATATAACCACATCTTCTGAGTACAGATAACCACCTCTTGCGAGTCAAGATAACCACATCTGATCCTAAGTAGGCTTTTAAAAAAAATGATATAGTTCAGATAACCACATCTACGCCGATCACTTTTCCGGCGAAGTCCAATTTTCCGACGACTTTTCCGGCACCAGTAAAATTTCCGGTGAACTTTTCCGGCGAAGTCCAATTTTTCGGCAACATTTCGGACGCCGGTAAACTTTTCCGGCATACTTTCCGGCACCAGCGACTTTTCCGGCAAAGGTATATTATGTAGTAAATTTAATGTAAGGGTATATTTGTGTATTAAAAAAATAGAACGGACCTAAGAGAATAAAAAAAAAAAGTGGTTTGGTGGATTAGAGGTGTTATGAAAACATTAGATGGACTAGAGGTGTTATAAAAAGTTATAATGGACTCTATAACAATTTTTTAAAGAATCAAATCCACCTCCCTTTGGGATTGGGGATTGCTCGAATATTCTCATATCCAAACCCAAAAAAATAGAGAAAATTAGTCAAAAATGCAGTATTTTTTTCTGTTTTAAGCCAAGGACACGCGCTATTTGGATCTGATTACAAGGACAGGGTTAATGCGAAGGATGGGACTTCAGTAGACAAATGAAGAAGGTGCCTGTCACTTTTCCCATTCACACGTCAGTTTCCCGACTTTGTGACCATGGGTCACTTTCCCGACTTTGTGACCATGGGTCAGTGACCCACTTTCTCTCTCTTTAATTTTGGGAGGGGGTTCAATTTTGGAGTTCAATTTTAGAGGGTTTAGACTCTTTGGGGTAGGGTATAGTGGGTTTAGGCATTTTATGTTTAGGCACTTAGGGTGCACTTTCCAATTATAGGGTTTTAGTGATTTAGGCACTTTCATAGGGTACCCTTGGGTTTAGATTTAGGCACTTTCATAGGGTACCCTAGGGTTTTAGGCACTTTCATAGGGTACCCTAGGGTTTTAGGTTTAGGCACTTTCATAAGGTACCCTAGGGTTTTATGTTCGATTGCAAAAGTTCATTGTCCTTCCTTTTAAAAATGGCAAATGTTCTTTGTTTTTATGTTCGATTACAAAAGTTCCTTGTCCTTCCCTTTAAAAATGCCAAATGTTTTGGATTTTTGGCTAAGTGGCCCAAAAAAATAAAGACGTCAAGAATAAAAATAAATTGATCTTTTACATTTATGAATATAATCTTAATTGATATTCTTTGAATATGAATCAGTCTATGGTATGTAAAATTTGCTAATTAAAGAGGTAATTGTTTATATATATATATATATATATATATATATATATATATAGGAACCCCTTCACATCCAAACCCCTTTTTACGGACCTAACGTCCGGACCTCCACCTTCCCAATATTTTTTTGAAAATCCGAACCGTTAGATGTGTTTAAAACGTGTTTTTAAGGTCCAACGCGAAGATTTGGCAAAAAAAAATACCCGGAAGAGCTTGATCGGGGCAGTTTTTCACAAAAACGCTATAAAAACAGTTTTATGAAAAACTGCCCCGATCAAGCCCTTCCGGGTATTTTTTTTTGCCAAATCTTCGCGTTGGACCTTAAAATCACGTTTTAAACACATCTAACGGTTCGGATTTTCAAAAAAATATTGGGAAGGTGGAGGTCCGGACGTTATAAAATCCGGGAGTTTGGATTGGAAGTTTTTGTATATATATATATATATATATATATATATATATATATAATAATAATAATAATAATTATACTTAAGATTTATACGCCTGTTCCTATTTATATGTATATGTATAATATAGTACTCTCTTTATCCGAACAAATTAAAAAGTTATACAGAGAAATATTTTTTGAGCATTTTCATTTGGTATAAAACAAATTAAAAAGTTATATAGAGAAATATGTTTTTTAGAGGCTTGAAATTGCACGTATTCCCATATGGTTCACTTAAAAAGGGATGGAGGGAGTATATGTACTATGTATAACCGGGTGCAGGGTGGATATGGGGCGGGTTAGGGTATTTGGGGATAGGGATTAGAAAATCATCTCCTCTCCATACCCGAGCGGGTGCGGGTTTTCTTCATGTACTACCATACCCGCTACTTTTGGAGAAAATTCTGGGTGATATATGACTCCATATAGGTGGGGCGAGGCGGGTATCCACTGGATTTTGAAAAGTTGCCGTCCTTAGATAGTATGGGTAGACCACTTATGCACACTACATGAACAGGAAGATGATGTGAAAGATGAGGAGAAGTCCAATCCGCTTTTTAAAAATGAACCTACTTTTCTCTTAAATTATGATTCTTGCTCTTTATTAGAAGAGATAGAGTTAAAGAGAATCTTTAAGATAAGATAAGCCTAAAGGATAGTAGTTCTAAATTGTCCATGAAAATCTTTTCTGTTTTGTCTCTATTGGAAATTTTTTTTGATGTATTTTTTCTTCTTTATGTTTTGTGTATCTATCATTTTTCCAGAGATTCCATTTAGTGTCGAAGGTCTGTTTGCTATTTATTTTAACCTTCACTTTTGCCCCAATAAAAGCTTTGGGTGTATAATTATTCGGTGAACTTTGTTTTGTAGCCACAATTCAATTGTGAGTCTTTGTAAAAAAGGGAAAAAAAGAAAAGCAGGATTGTTTGGTTGATTAAAGAGTTTAATCAGAATCAGAAAACCTAAGGAATCATGGTTTGAGCTCGTCTTTCAAATTTTCATTAAGGTCAAACTCGGATAGGACCTCCCTAGTTCAATAGGATAAGCATGGTAAGGGAGTGGGTTCGTCTTGACGCGAGGTATTTTAAAAGTGGAGTATAATATTATGCGCGAGCCACTCAAGATTTAAAAAGGTACAAAATAGACCAAAATAATCAAAAAAATTATGCGCGAACCACTCTTTTAAAAACTTACCAAATCCGCCTCTCTATTCTACGTCTTTTTTTTTTACTTTTATTCAAATACCACACCTTTTACTTCTTCACGTATATTGTTGGTTTTTTGGATTTGTTGGTGCTTGAGCGGCTCTTTTTATTATGATGTACGAATTGAACTGTTAATAGAGATCTATCGGATAGAGGAAGTACACGAATAAGAGGCATTATGTTATTCTGATTTGCTATTTCCTTCTGATCAAAGAATTAAGTAATCCACCCAATATTTTTTGGTCGGCTAAAATCAAATCCCTAATTGTTTATTTCTTATTCTCCTGTTTTCATATTAGAAATAAAGCTGAAATTAAATTTGCAACTAAAAGAAACAGGATTTTATAATGACCAAATGATGCAGTCCTTATTGCAGAGTCCCAACACAGGTAACCCTCAGAAAACTAATACCTTGGAACAATCAACAAGCCCGGGATAAGATGTGGCCCTTAGCTGGGGTTCAAAGAAGGTTGGAAAAAGCATAAATGAAAAGATTTGGGGCACTTAAATAATCATCCTTTTAGTCACTTGAAATTAGAAAATCATCCTGAGCCTTTTTAGGAGTTATGTTTCCATCCCGAGATTCAAATAAATACTAAAATGCCCTTTATATATATAATTACATGATTGTAACAAATTAAGGGATTGTGAACTAAATTAAAATTTGCATATATGATGCGGAAGAAAGTGGACCATTTTCAAATTTATGAGGTCCTCTGCTGCAATTATGGGATTGAGGATAAAACCCAATCCCTAAAATCTCTCTCTTCTCTATTCTGTTTTGAAATCTATTATAAACCCTCTCTTATTCCCACTCATCCCTCCCGTCCCTCATCCCGAACCCATTGCCATCACCGTCTCTCTGCACTTCTACCGTCACACAATGGTGATGAAAACATTGGATCTTTGTACCATCCAAGAGCCTGTCAGATCCCATTTGTTAGTGAGATTGTAAGTATTTCATATCCCATATTCGGAGAGAGATGGGGAAGTTTCTGAGGGTGGTTGCCCTTGTCTCCATACACAAATGAAGCCGATGATGATTTAATCTGCCAAATCAACAACCCTTTGGGTGTGTGCGTTTGATTCAAATTTCTGATCTTGATCTATATACTACTCTGTCGTCCGTTATCAGTATCCTTTTTCTTTTTTTTTCCATTCTTTACGTTTTTAGATCCCTACAGAGATGGGTCAATTATAATTTTTTTTACCATGATTCTTATACAATTCTAATTTTTGCTCACTAATTTGTCACGAACTATGTTTTGGATTTTGGATGATTGGAGATGGGTTAATTGTGATTTTTTTTTTACCATGATTCTTATACAATTCAAATGTAAACTTACAGATCCGAAATTCATGGGCGGGCTGGGTTTTAAAGATTTTGAGGCTTTCAACATTGCGCTTTTGGCCAAACAATTCTGGAGATTGATTAATTGCCCTAATTCTCTTTGGGTTAAAGTTCTGAAAGGATTGTATTTTCCTAGTAAGAGTTGGGTTGAAGCTGCGAGAGGTCCAGCTCCTTCTTGGGTTTGGACCAGTCTACTCGAAGGTAAAAAGTTGATTCTTGAAGGGACCCAGTGGAATGTGGGCAATGGAGAGTCAATCAGATTTTGGGAAGATAAATGGGTTCCTGGTATCGTTGATGGTGTTGTGTCTCCTCTTCCTAACATTCAACGTGAGGCAGTATTGGTCTCCAATTTTATAAACCCGGTTACTAAGAATTGGGACACAATGAAGCTTGCACAATGTATTCCCAATGAGCAAGTGCAAGAGATTTGTAAAATTCCAATTTCTATGACTGATGGTAAGGATATGCTGATTTGGAAAGAGACGAATTCGGGAGGATACACGGTCAAATCAGGGTATGCACATAAGATGGCTACTACTCCCAGGGCTGATTATTTGAGACCATCTTGCTCTTTTAGCCCGAATAGCTCCATGTGGAAGAGATTTTGGAGTATTCGAACTTTACCCAAGATTAAAATGTTCATGTGGAAAGTCTTACGTAACTGGGTTGCTTGTCGTGCAAATTTGGTTAAAAGGAAGTGTGGCGCCAATCCTTTCTGCCCAATTTGTGAGAATTCGGTGGAGACTATGGAGCATATCCTCTTTCATTGCCCTTGGAGCAAGGCGGTTTGGTTTGGAAGTAATAAAGCTTGTTGGGTTTTTCAAAAAGAAGTGGTCGCGATTGACAAATGGATGGAGGATTTGCTATGTGGGGATTTAGCTAAGATAACCAAGCAAGAAGATATGGGTGAAATTCTACAGATTTGTTGGGCCATTTGGAAAGCAAGGAACAATTTTGTCTTTAACAACAAACTTCCCAGGCCAGAAGAGGTAATTGAACAAGCTCTTACTTTGCATAAAGACTATCTCTCTGCTGTCTATTGTGGTGTAAGTCCCCCACCTTTGAGGTCGGTTGGTGGGATGAAGTGGGAACCTCCCCCCACTTCTTGGATTAAAATTAATACGGATGGAGCATTTACTTCCTCCCGCAGCTTGGCTGCCTTTGGCATTATTGCTAGAGATAGTGGTGGAGTCGCTCAATGGTGGCGTTGTGGTAGAGTTATGGTTGCATCGGCATTATCCATCGAAGCTTGGGCCCTCCGGGTGGCATGTGCTATGGCAGATGCAACTAATCTGAATGAGGTTATTTTTGAGTCTGATTGTAAAGTCTTAATTAATTGTCTTGATGGTTCGAACACTGAAAGCCCTTGGATGATTGCTACCTTTGTGAACGACATCAGAACTTGGGCGAAACACAGAAGTTGGATATTCCGGTGGTGCAAGAGAGACTGCAACAAAGGGGCTCATTGGATAGCCACTAACGGTAGATTTCGGAATTTTGTTTTTGATACGGGTTGTATTCCGCCCGAGTTAGACGCTGTTCTGTGTAAAGATCTATCATAGTTGTAACATCTTGACGTTTCAAAAAAAAAAAAAAAAAATGTTTACCATGAAATGAGTGCAGATGATCTTCAAGTAAACCATGAAATGTGTTAATACAGTATTCAAGTTTACCATGAAAATCAATTCGGATGGTTTTCTATTTCCAAGGATCATGGTAAAAACGCTAATTAAGTTTAAAACATTTAAATTTACCATGACGTGTGATCGTTTTGTATGCATTATGAAAATATGGTTAAAACAAGTGCATTATAGAAATTATGGTAAAAATAAGTGCACTGTCAAAATCACTACCATGTTTTTACCATGTTTTTTTGTTCTTGATTCATTTTTTATCATAATGACCAAAATATATGTGTTTACCATTTAGTCATATTTACCATGGAATTTCACAAAAATTTACCATGTTTACATGTTCACATTTTTTGGGGAATTAATCATGGTAAATTGCGTAAATTAATCCTTTTTCGAAGCAAATGATAAACTCTAGCTATAATAGGGGGGGGGGGAAAAACTGTCAACCCGTTATTTAAGGGACCATGATCATCCCCACAATTTTTTGAATTCCATTTGAAAAAGTCAATCAAAATCCCACCTTATTAGGTAACTAACCATTTAGTCATATTTACCATGGAATTTCACAAAAATTTACCATGTTTACCATGAATTCTATATAGATTTACCGATCATAATATGGTAAAAGAGGAAATAAAATTACTAGGATCGGTTATTTTGAATTTTTTGAAATCCTATCTCCTTATCTCCCGTAATTACCATGATTGAATCCCACTAAATTAGGAAATAGTTGAATCCCACCAAATTAGGATGTTATTAAATCCCACAAAATTAGGAAAAAATATAATCCTGTATATGTTGATATCATAGTAAAAGGGTAGAAAAGGTATTTCACAATGGAAAAGGATGAAAACATAACTCCATAAAATAAGAAGGATGAAAATCTAAATAGTGTCTAAAAAATGGATGATTATTTAATTACCTCAAAAGATTTTATGAAGCCAAAAATATACCCTTTCAAACGTCAACCTTGTTTCTAGTTTGCCCGTCGTCGCTCTAAATAAAACAACCGAAGCTCTGCATAATCAGAATTACTCAACTTCTACTAATGCAGCCACAGAATGAAGAAGCAGATGTCGATGATCAATGAGATACAACCTGGGATGTGCAATTGGACGGTCAATATCATCGTTACTGAAAAGATTTTACCTAAGATGGCGACAAACGACAAAGTCTACCAGAAGTTGATGTTTCGTGACATTGACGTTTATGCTTTTCTTTGCATGCTTGATATATAACCCTGCAAAAGTTACACAGCCCAGTCCATTGTCCAAAATATATTTCTTTGCATCCCTGATGCTTTTGTTTGTTAGTTGCCGATGTCTTGTTGCATAACTTGGGCATTTCTAATGCCACAAAATTTCTCAATGGCTATCACCTGCGTATCCAAAAAAAAAGTGCAAAGAGGACGACAAAATTGACCAAAGTCCAAAAGAGTGGCAAAATTGGAAACATGAGAATAATATTTGTCCTACACAAAGCCATCAATGTTTTGTCTCGTTTTGTTGCCTTCCCTTTAAATTTGGCCAATACTTCACAATCTGTCCACTAAACCAAATTACCAAACCCCTATTTAAGTACCCCAAAGGGCAGCCTTTGAAGCAAGCTTCAGTTGTCTAGTAAATACCCAGGTGATCATCTCTTTCTTCTTGCTTTCGGTCATGTCCCAAGATGACACGAATTGTTCGAACCCGAACGATATCATTGGGTGGAGTATTGTTACCTTTTAATCTGTGTTTTTGTTTTTCCCTTTCCATCTTTCTCACCTGTCTCCCTTTTCTTTCCTTTCCTTTATGGCTTAATGCAGTGTAATGGATCTTCCCACTCCTTTTGTTCGCTGTCATTATCAGCGGCACGATTATAAGACGGAACGTAACGGTGGTATTTATTCTCTTGTTACTGCTTGTGGGCGCTTGGAAGAGGTTGCATTCTCTGAGAGCTTGGGAAGTGACCCATTGATTTATTATGCATCCCCACGTTTCGTCGCCAAGTTCGGTCCTATTCTGCCCGTCGATGGCGCCCAAGAGTGGCTTTATAAGAGGGAAATGGATGTTTGGATTTCGAAGATGATCTTTTTTTCATTCCTCCCTCTAACCTTTGAAAGTCAGTTTTTGTAGTTATGCTTCGCTATTTAGTTTGCTTTTTGTAAGTTAGTTATTTCTTCTGCGTTTCTTTTCTGCATCTTGTTCTTAATGTAGGCCTACAATTATTTTTATTTTAGATGACGAGGTCCTTTGGTTAGTGAAAGAGATCACTAATACTGGTGTTGATGATTAGGTTTGTAATTCCTCTTATTGTTGTAATATTGCATAATTCCATATATTTCTTATTCTTGCTGCTTATTTGAGTACCAATTATGTTATTTTCTGCTGTCCCTTATTTCTCCAGTTAATGCCTGCTGGCCTCGAGGATATTTTTGAAGTCTACAATCGTAATGTTTGGATCCTCTTCAAGAGTGGAGCTCAAGTTTGGCCTGTTCAGATCGTGGACAATCGTTTTGATGCTGGCTGGGATATTTTTTGGCGTGATCATTGCTTGAGGCCCGGGTTCAAGTTGGTTTTGGGTAGCGAGCGTAAATGGATATTCGATGTGATTATTCTGAATGAGTGTTTAGAGCGAGTTAATTACCACTGGAATGTAGTTCATCATCACCTTGTCAATCCACATCCTCCATCTGGTTCATCTTTTGTGGTTTATTTATTTTTTTATTTTTGTTAAGCTGTTTTTCTGCCTTCCATTTTTTAAATTTGTTTTACACATGTCTTGCGGTTGTTACTAAATTGTTGTTTCAATGATGCCCTAGTCGCTATTAGCACCTCCTGTTTACCTTCCATCCTGTTCAGTGATGAGTATGTCTTTGAGTTTGGCTATGTTTGTCAGGCAAGGCACTCCCTTAATCAGGTATGTAAAGTTCAGTAAGTCTTTTTCCTATGTTTTTTCCATGTTTTGTGTACAACGAAACATTGTGTACAACAAAAAAACACCTGATAATAGCCAGGCAACGCGGACCAAAAACATTGTGTACAACGAAATATTAATAGAAGCTGAAAAGGACAACTAAAGAGTGAGTTTGCGGAAAGAGTTTGTACATATGAATTGTAGTTCCTGGCCAAGTATTATACTCATGGGCGCTCTAAATAAAACAACCGAAGCTCTGCATAATCAGAATTACTCAACTTCTACTAATGCAGCTACAGAATGAAGAAGCAGATGTCGATGATCAATGAGATACAACCGGGGATGCGCAATTGGGGGGCCAATATCATAGTTACTGAAAAGAGTTTACCTAAGATGGCTACAAACAGCAAAGTCTACCAGAAGCTGATGTTTCGTGACAGTGAGGTTTGCCCATCTTCGCCTTGTTCAATGATCATAACATGTAATGTCGTATTATATTGTCGCCTAACTCTTTTTCCGATGTTGCAGGGCACAAGAATTCAAGCTGTTATATTTGGAAATGACATTGATACGTTGGGTGAAACATTGAAAATTTACCACACGTATTGCATCCGCAATGCCACGGTCCAAGAAATTCCAACTAGGCACAAAATAATCGAAAGCCCAAACCAATGGATCCTTTCTGAAAGGACTCCAATAGAAGAGGCCATGGTCGATGACCTTAGCATGCGCAATCTGAAGTTGTGGTGGTGCAGAAGTCAGGAGGAGGTTTTACACAGTCGATGATGAAAGCGGGAGTTGTGCCCAAGTTTGAAGGTTTGGCTAGGTAATTTCACCGACCCCCTCTCTAATCCCAATTAATGCCGAATTTGAATGAATCAAGTGATTGTGTAAAATAGGGTTCTCTTTTCTTTCTTTAGGGGCAATTGGTTGGCCGGATTATACGTAGGATCTTTCACGCTTTTCATGTGAATGGTTTTTGCAATCCACTTGCACTCTTCGTCCTAATTTCTAGGAAATATTGACAAATTACTGTAGACACCCCAATTTGAACCCATGAAAGTCCTTGGCATCCCCGGTGATGAAAATGCCTGGTAAGAGCACACGAGGCTTGATTGTGAACTTGGAAACCCCTCCTAAACCTCTCCAAAATAAACCCAATCGTGCACCACCTTCTAGTACATTCAAAACCCTCTTTATCAACATATAATGCACTCCAATCCATTTTGAAATGAGGGAGATGTGCCCGTTTTACCAAAATCACTTGTTTTCCCGACCTTCTGAGGGTAAAATGGTCACACATTTTGATGTACAAATCATTTTGGGTTCAAACCACTTGGGTTAGAAAGTAGACTTTTCAAGCTTTCCAACGCTTCAAACCATGCACAAAATGGAGTTCGGTACCACCCAGAATGGCCCCGCGAAGTTTGGATTGTTGAGCAGTCCCCCAGTCCAGCGCACTGGATTACCTAATCCAGCGCCAGGACTCAATCCAGGCGCCTGGATTCCCCAATTCCAGGCGCCTGGAATCACTTCCAGTGAACAATCTGCAGCTGGTTTTTGATGAAACCATGGACTCCTTCTCTACATCGTCCCATGTTTTCTTCACTCAAATCTCCCTCCAACAGACTCTGGCTCCCCATTTTGAGTTCAAATTGCCATTTCCCTCTCAAACCCACCCAAAAACTCTCTGATTCTCTCCCTATATATACCCCCCTCCCACTCCATTCTAAGAGATCAGTTTCTCCCTCCTTCCTCTACTGTTATTCTGCCAAAATCACACCAGAAACTTCATCCCCAAACTGATCCTCTATAGTTCCACTCATTTCTAGCCTACAACCCCATCTTTCATCACCAAAATCTTCATATTTCAACCTTCCACCACTAAACTTAACCACAATCCATCAAGATCAGTTCTCTCCTCACTCTCCTATTGTTATGCTGCTGGAAATTTTCCAGAAATTCCATCCCCAATCCATCCCCCTTTTGGTCTACTTATTTCTAGCCTAAAAATCCAACTTCTAGCCCAAAAAACCTCATCTTTCATCACCAAAATCTTCTTATTTCAACCATCCACCATCAAACCCAATCAAAAACCAAAGCAATCAGATCTTTACTTTTCCAGAAAATAGAATCCTAGCTCAATCAACCACCAAACATTACCCAAACTAGTTCCAAGTTCATCAATCAAGCTTCTCAAGGTAGATTGTCTACCAATTGTGCTCAAAAGGCCCTGAGGGGATATCATCCAAGCTCTTACTAGTTCTTCATACTAGTTAAGAGTTTGGAAAGGTTTCAAATTTCACAGAAATGAAATTCTTCATTAGCATTTGTTGTGTATATTCCCAAAAATCATTCAAAATCAAGTTTCTTTTAAGCTCATATCATGCATTTGAGTTAAATTTAAGGTTCAAGTTTGCTACTGTGTTGTTATACATCTTTTAGAGTGCATATGAGTTAGTTAAAAGCATTGCATTTGGTGCTTCCTGTCAAAAATGGAGTTTTGAGTTTGCTGTCTGGAAGGCAATCCAGGCGCCTGGATTGACTCCTTCCAGGCGCCTGGATTGACTCCTTCCAGGCGCCTGGATCTACCTAATCTAGGTGCCCAGATTGCAATCCAGGTGTGATTTGTTGGGCATTTGTGATCATTTTCTGAGACATCCTGAGGCAGTTTGAGGGCATTTAGTGAAATTTTAGCATCTTTTGTACATGAATCATCCACTCATAACATTTTGCACAAGCATTCACTCATATCTCATTAATCTTTTTGATACATTTGTCGTGTTTTTCGCATGAATCCGTGTTTAAAGTCCACTTAAACAATATTTTCAAAATCTTTTCAAACATTTAGTAGAGACCGGTAATCATGTCGGGCGTGAGGGGTGCTTTAAATTCCTTCCCCTCATGTAACCTAGCTCTCGGACCCGAGAAATCTCATTTTGAGAGGCCAGTAAAGCATTTTCCATTTCAAGGGCAAAAGAGTCATTTTTCAAATGGTTTCTCGGGTATGGTCCTCAAATCCCGGTGGCGACTCCATTCAACCAATCAAACCATTTTTCAAACCAACAATCAATTTCGTGGACACATCGCGCCTCCGCGGCGTGTTCACAAGCTGGCGACTCCGCTAGGGATTATGATTAATATATATTTTAGTACTATTACACTTGTGTAATTTTATTAAAATGTATATTAATCATTGAGAGCTAAACTTGAAAAATGTTTAAGGGATTTTTGAAAGTGTTGTTTTTATGGACTTTTTGCATTACACGTGCATGGTTACTAAGCCTTCGCTGACGTGTTTCGACAATCCCGCCCGGTTTGCCGGTGACGGGGAATCCCGAAATGTTCAGCACCCCCCGACCGTGATAAGTCACAATTGTCGTTATTACCATCGCCTTGCGGGATCCTTGGCGGTGGGAGACAACTTTGGCTTTGAGTCCGGGGTACCCACCTTAAACCAAAAACCAGCCTTTGCATATAGTTAATCATAGACCCCCACGTTAGTTAACCTACCCGTGCGTTAAGTTTACGTGCTCCATTCTGTTACGTGCTATGTGTTACCGTCTTTCCAAGCATGTCATACTGCATACATACATACACTTGCATCCGTACATATTCGTGTCTTACATGCTGTCAGTATAGCATAAGTTAGGTTTCTGGCAGTTAGTAGAAGGTCGCCTCGGCCCGATGATGAGTCGTGCATCCCATATGCGCGTTGTTCTTACGAGTTAGTCTTTAGGATGACCGGACGTGGGAAAATTTGGACCATCAAATTCCTAAACACTGATTTAAACGGGTTTAAGGGACATTGACCCAAGAAGGGTCGATCGCCCTTAGGCATCCGATCTTAGATCATTGTCGGAGTTCGTGCGGATCAGAATTTCCCAAATCCGACCATCCGATATCAAGGGCTTATCACTTAAAAGAAAACTTGAGGATTGGGGCAATCTTCCAAAGTTGTCGACTTCAGTCTAGGAGACTTAAAATCCATGGAGTTTGAGATACCTCCGGTGTCTGTCGTGCCCGAACGGCTCCCCGTGTCTCGGGCTAGCCTTAAGTGCATTTGTATCCGGATTTCAACAGCCTTATTGCTCTGTCTCGGATGGTCTATAAGGAGATTGGCTATGATTCCACAACGATTGGAATTTAACCTGCCTGTCACGACTTACCCGTGGTTGTTGTTTCGCACATCCATGCAATGCCTTAAGTGAGACCGAGACTGGTAATCTAGATCTTAGGACGACACGATGCGACGACACATGCACGACATTTCCTTCAATAAAACCAGGGGCACAATCTGAGTTTGACTTTTTGCTTTACTGTCAGTCCTGAATCAAGAAAACCTTGCCTGTTTGGATCCAACCGCCTGGGTAAAGATTATCTCAAGCTTCATCGCCAGTGTCTGGGACAAGTATGTCGGTAGATCAGGAACAAGATCCCTCGAATGAGATAGAGCAACTAAGGAAGGAATTGCAAGATGAGAGGGTCCGGAATGACACTCGAATTGCCCAACTCATGGCAATCATGATAAATATCCAAAGCCGGCTGCCTCCACCCCAACCTCAGATGCCCGAAGGCGGGCCCCAAAACCAAGAAATTCCTAATGATGACCGCCAAGAGCAACCTGCTGAAAACCCTCAATTGGCCGAGATGCTAGCCAAGATTGCTAAGCTTGAGGAGTCAGTAGCCAAGAACGAGCAACGGACAACCATCGGATTTGATATGGATAAGCTCTGCCTTTTCCCAGGTGCCAAACTCCCTAAGAAATTCAAACATGTGAACTTTGAGAAGTTCGATGGTACCAGGGATCCAAGGGGACACATTCAGGCATACGTGAGCTCCCTTTCATTGCAAGATGTTGATGAGCCCACTATGGCCCAAATATTCCATGAAACTCTCACAGGGCCCGCACTTCAATGGCTCTTGTCTCTTGACATCTCAAAGAGGCAAACATGGGAAGATATGACGGCTGCTTTCATAAAGCAGTATGAGTACAATGTACAGCTCAAGGTCACTACTCGTGAACTTGAAAGCATCAAGATGAAAGAGAAGGAGTCCTTTGCAGAGTTTGTAAAAAGGTGGAGGACGAAAGCCGCACAGATGACTGATCGTCCCAGTTATAAGGACCAAATGAGGATCATAACCAAGAATCTACAACCCGACTTGGCCCAGTACATGGTGATGGCCCAGGCACATAACTTTGAGACCTACTTTGAGACAGGTCTGTCAATTGAGGAAGCAATACGGGACGGCATTCTTGAAAAAGAGGGCCCCACTCCAAAAACCAAGAACAACAACTCTAGGGATAACAACACCCTGTATGCAAACACCTCATCCAGCTCCACAAAACATAACCCCAACCGAGCAACACCCATCAACAAAATCACAGTCCAAACCAACCACTCCAAAAAGCCACAAAGAACCCTCTCACAGTTCACCACACCCTTATCCTTGATGTATGAAGAACTCCACGAAGCCGGTCTTCTCAAACCACTCTCTCCAACTCCTCTACCTCAAAAGCTCCCAGCCTACCACAACCCAAATGCCTCCTGTGCCTTCCATCAAATGCCTGGTCATGCTACCGATGAGTGTCATCGCCTCCGTCATAAGATTCAAGATCTCATTGACAATGGGACCATCTCTGCTCCACTGGCGAAACTGAATGCCTCGCCAAATCAATGAACCATCAATGGCCATGCAGTAGTTCAACTTTCCACGAGTCTTGGAAGTCTTCAAATGTCGAGTCAAGTTTTCACTTCAAATTGAATCAGTTTGCGTTTCGAGTCTGTTTATGTTTTGCTTTCCTCGTCTATGTGTTTTCATCTTCGAGTCTGTAATATCTTGTTGTCGTCAAGAAAAATAAAAATTCAAAAAAGAGAGTCAACCTTTGTAGTCCTGAACTACGCGCGACCTGATTCCTTGCAAAGGGATACGTAGGCAACCCTAGTGGTTCGGTCGTAACAAAAAAAAAAAAAAATCAATCTCATCCCTCGTTGTGTTGAAATTGTCAATCATAAACTTGGATTTTTGTAATAATACCTCAACTTGGAATTGTTTTCCACCATCATTTGAGAAACATAATAATCACTTTAAAACACGAGATGGATTTGGATTGAACTCTCGCCCCGTACAAGGAGGATTTTCAAGGGACCATTCCCCAGCGCCATCAAGAAGTAATGCTTTGACACAGGAAAAGCATGCTAGGCCGAAAACCCGCGAGGGCGGCCTAGGCAAAAGTTAAGGCAAAAAGCTCGCTAGATCAAACTTCAAAATGAGATCTAGGCAAAAGTTAGAGCAAGCATGAGTTCTCCCTCTCAAGTTGCACAATTCAAAATGAAGAAAGGCATTCTTTGTTTGATTCCCCACATAAACATCCATTGCAAAGCCCTTTTGAGCCTGAATCAATTTCCTTGAAAAAGAACCCAGCTAGGCAGCTATCCTCCGCACTGAGGTGAAACAAGAAATATGAAAGTGTCAAACACATGACAGCCAACATAATGAAAGTACCAAGGATATAAGCGCTTGAAGATTCAAAGTATCACAAGAATGAAAGTGCCAAACTCATAGGCTTGTCAAATACATGGGTGCAACAAGATAAAGAGCACTGAAGAAATTTGAAACAGAAAAATCAAATGAAAGGAAGTGCTCATTTAAAGCAAGAAGAGGCACATGAAAGCACCCATCAAAAGCAAAAATGGCACAAAAAGTCCAAGATAGCAGCTAGCTCATATAACCCCGAGGAAAAATGAGATGTTTTGAGCCTATAATCCTTCCTTTGTTAAGCCCATAACCTTGGCCCCGTCATA
Source organism: Vaccinium myrtillus (assembly GCA_016920895.1). Taxonomy (NCBI): domain Eukaryota; kingdom Viridiplantae; phylum Streptophyta; class Magnoliopsida; order Ericales; family Ericaceae; genus Vaccinium; species Vaccinium myrtillus. Next base: position 33,753,643 of record CM029275.1, on the reverse strand, counting down.
CCTTGATAAAAGTCCTTTCAGATTGGAAAGTGCAACTTGATAGCAAGAATTCAAGTCAAAAGGGAACAGTCTAATCTCCCTTGAAAATCAAAAGTCAAAGCATTGTGCAAACACTGACATCATGCGGAGCAAAAATCCAAGCCAGGGCATATCAATAGGTCTTCATCAGCAGCCCTCTAAACTGGGGCATTTTGAAGAAAATCAATGAAGCATCATCAGCAATCTGGGGCATGGGTTCATGATAAGAAATCTTGTGCTTTGATAAGTAGATTTGAATGAACATCACTTGATGGAGTAAAACAATCACAAAATCAAAATTCAATTTTATCATGACAATTTTGACATCAATGGTGAGGCATGTTTGCCATCTTTCAAAACTTCAGGTCAATGTAATCTTCCATATCCTTCAAGTCGACACGTTCTTCCTTTGCCCACTCGGGGCACCCCAGTCAAGTCATTCACATAGTTGCTCTTATCTGTCAAGTCAACATGGTCAATCAAATCCCTCACGCCTTGTCTATCAAAATCCACCCCCTTGTCAAAAAGACCAATCAAATCCTTTGGCCTTGTCGGTCTCATCAATGTCCATCCTTTTGTCCAAAAGGCCGATCAAATTCCTCGGCCTTATAAAAATCCACCTCTTTGTCAAACAGTCAATCATGCAGTCTTAGTTTTGTCTATCCTTGACTCGTGGAAATGATTTCAATGCATCAAAAAAAAAAACGTGTTTGGGTACATGGTCAATTGGTTGTCAAAACCATCAGCAGAGCCGAGAAGGAAAATCAGAATTGAGGATCATCATCTGTGGGGGCATGTCAGCCTAATGCTATTTCTGGGGGAAGCATACACCCAAATCCAGGACTGGGGCATAGAAGCCTAAAAGCCTCAAACCAATCCAAAACCCAAGTTTTGCCAAGCTTCAACCCAAACCTTGGCCTCAAGGGAAAGACAGTAAAGCAAAAGAGCCACCCATTGAGCCTCCTACTTTTTAAAGAAGGAATGTTGTCGTTGTTGTCATCGAGTGTCAATGCACGAGTCGCATGCAATCGTCCTGCGGGACAGTTTTCAATCAATGGTCCTAAGGGACAACTTTTAAATCAATGGTCCTAAGGGACAACTTTTAAATCAATGGTCCTGAGGGACAAGTTTTAAATCAATCAATCGTCCTGAGGGACAGTTTTCAACCAATCATCCTGAGGGACAAGTTTTAAATCAATCAATCGTCCTGAGGGACAGTTTTCAACCAATCATCCTGAGGGACAACTTTTTCAATCAATTTCAAGACCAGAAATGGTCACCTTTTCAAAATTAATTTCAAGACCAGAAATGGTCACCTTTATCAAAATCAATTTCGAGACCAGACATGGTCACTTTTTCAATCAAGTCATTTGGGACAATCATTCAAAAGCCGCCTAGCTGGTGCATCCAATCAATCAATCATTCAATCATTCATCAATCATTTATTGTGTACATCAATCATTTTGAGTATTTGTTCAACCAGTTAGTGCATTTAATCAGTTGTTCTAAGAATTTGTTGTTGATGAACCGTCGTGTCGCTAAGTCCATCACATAAATGTGTTTGGTTCAGTAGCGTATTGATTGCCTCTTTGCTCAGTAAGCAATCACATTTCCTCGATTGTCTCGTTGCTCAGTAGACAATCATCTTATCATTGGTTATCTTGTTGCTCAAGGGATAGCCACATTAGATTTAGCCTCCCCGTTGTTCAGAGGGTAGCTACACTCAATCACAATCACAATCACAATCACAATCACAATCACAATCTCAATCACAATCACAATCACAATCACAATCACAATCACAATCATTTGCTTTTAGCGCATCATTCAAAAGCCGCCTAACCCGCGCATCCAATAATCATTCAAACGCCGCCTAACCCGCGCATCATTCAAAAGCCGCCTAACCCGCGCATCCAATAATCATTCAAAAGCCACCTAACCCGCGCATCATTCAAAAGCCGCCTAACCCGCGCATCCAATAATCATTCAAAAGCCGTCTAACCCACGCATCCAATAATCATTCAAAAGCCGCCTAACCCGCGCATCATTCAAAAGCTGCCTAACCCGCGCATCCAATAATCATTCAAAAGCCGCCTAACCCGCGCATCCAATAAAGCCGCCTGACCCGCGCACCCAATCAGTCATCACTCGTTCTTTTAAATCAATCATTACTCATCAATCAATCATTCAATCAATCACCCATCAATCATCAATCATATATTGTGTGCAACATCATTCATCATTCATTATCAACTGAATCATCAATCTATTCATTTGCCCAGAAGAACTACGCTGGTCTGATCCCTGCAAAAGGGTACGTAGGCAGCTCATCGAGCACGACCATGTGATTTCAATGTTTGTGTTTGTGGCTTTGGAAATTCTTGGGCAACAGATTGGGCTGTCTAGGTCTTTGACGATACTCGCATCAAATCAATGATGTCAAGTCTCGTCAAAGAGGGGCAACTGTAGACACCCCAATTTGAACCCATGAAAGTCCTTGGCATCCCCGGTGATGAAAATGCCTGATAAGAGCACACGAGGCTTGATTGTGAACTTGGAAACCCCTCCTAAACCTCTCCAAAATAAACCCAATAGTGCATTTAATCAGTTGTTCTAAGAATTTGTTGTTGATGAACCGTCGTGTCGCTAAGTCCATCACATAAATGTGTTTGGTTCAGTAGCGTATTGATTGCCTCTTTGCTCAGTAAGCAACCACATTTCCTCGATTGTCTCGTTGCTCAGTAGACAATCATCTTATCATTGGTTATCTTGTTGCTCAAGGGATAGCCCCATTAGATTTAGCCTCCCCGTTGTTCAGAGGGTAGCTACACTCAATCACAATCACAATCACAATCACAATCACAATCACAATCACAATCACAATCACAATCACAATCATTTGCTTTTAGCGCATCATTCAAAAGCCGCCTAACCCGCGCATCATTCAAAAGCCGCCTAACCCGCGCATCCAATAATCATTCAAACGCCGCCTAACCCGCGCATCATTCAAAAGCCGCCTAACCCGCGCATCCAATACTCATTCAAAAGCCGCCTAACCCGCGCATCATTCAAAAGCCGCCTAACCCGCGCATCCAATAATCATTCAAAAGCCGCCTAACCCGCGCATCCAATAATCATTCAAAAGCCGTCTAACCCGCGCATCCAATAATCATTCAAAAGCCGCCTAACCCGCGCATCATTCAAAAGCTGCCTAACCCGCGCATCCAATAATCATTCAAAAGCCGCCTAACCCGCGCATCCAACAAAGCCGCCTAACCCGCGCATCCAACAAAGCCGCCTGACCCGCGCACCCAATCAGTCATCACTCGTTCTTTTAAATCAATCATTACTCATCAATCAATCATTCAATCAATCACCCATCAATCATCAATCATATATTGTGTGCAACATCATTCATCATTCATTATCAACTGAATCATCAATCTATTCATTTGCCCAGAAGAACTACGCTGGTCTGATCCCTGCAAAAGGGTACGTAGGCAGCTCATCGAGCACGACCATGTGATTTCAATGTTTGTGTTTGTGGCTTTGGAAATTCTTGGGCAACAGATTGGGCTGTCTAGGTCTTTGACGATACTCGCATCAAATCAATGATGTCAAGTCTTGTCAAAGAGGGGCAACTGTAGACACCCCAATTTGAACCCATGAAAGTCCTTGGCATCCCCGGTGATGAAAATGCCTGGTAAGAGCACACGAGGCTTGATTGTGAACTTGGAAACCCCTCCTAAACCTCTCCAAAATAAACCCAATCGTGCACCACCTTCTAGTACATTCAAAACCCTCTTTATCAACATATAATGCACTCCAATCCATTTTGAAATGAGGGAGATGTGCCCGTTTTACCAAAATCACTTGTTTTCCCGACCTTCTGAGGGTAAAATGGTCACACATTTTGATGTACAAATCATTTTGGGTTCAAACCACTTGGGTTAGAAAGTAGACTTTTCAAGCTTTCCAACGCTTCAAACCATGCACAAAATGGAGTTCGGTACCACCCGGAATGGCCCCGCGAAGTTTGGATTGTTGAGCAGTCCCCCAGTCCAGGCGCCTGGATTACCCTAATCCAGGCGCCTGGACTCAATCCAGGCGCCTGGATTCCCCAATTCCAGGCGCCTGGAATCACTTCCAGTGAACAATCTGCAGCTGGTTTTTGATGAAACCATGGACTCCTTCTCTACATCGTCCCATGTTTTCTTCACTCAAATCTCCCTCCAACAGACTCTGGCTCCCCATTTTGAGTTCAAATTGCCATTTCCCTCTCAAACCCACCCAAAAACTCTCTCATTCTCTCCCTATATATACCCCCCTCCCACTCCATTCTAAGAGATCAGTTTCTCCCTCCTTCCTCTACTGTTATTCTGCCAAAATCACACCAGAAACTTCATCCCCAAACTGATCCTCTATAGTTCCACTCATTTCTAGCCTACAACCCCATCTTTCATCACCAAAATCTTCATATTTCAACCTTCCACCACTAAACTTAACCACAATCCATCAAGATCAGTTCTCTCCTCACTCTCCTATTGTTATGCTGCTGGAAATTTTCCAGAAATTCCATCCCCAATCCATCCCCCTTTTGGTCTACTTATTTCTAGCCTAAAAATCCAACTTCTAGCCCAAAAAACCTCATCTTTCATCACCAAAATCTTCTTATTTCAACCATCCACCATCAAACCCAATCAAAAACCAAAGCAATCAGATCTTTACTTTTCCAGAAAATAGAATCCTAGCTCAATCAACCACCAAACATTACCCAAACTAGTTCCAAGTTCATCAATCAAGCTTTTCAAGGTAGATTGTCTACCAATTGTGCTCAAAAGGCCCTGAGGGGATACCATCCAAGCTCTTACTAGTACTTCATACTAGTTAAGAGTTTGGAAAGGTTTCAAATTTCACAGAAATGAAAATTCTTCATTAGCATTTGTTGTGTATATTCCCAAAAATCATTCAAAATCAAGTTTCTTTTAAGCTCATATCATGCATTTGAGTTAAATTTAAGGTTCAAGTTTGCTACTGTGTTGTTATACATCTTTTAGAGTGCATATGAGTTAGTTAAAAGCATTGCATTTGGTGCTTCCTGTCAAAAATGGAGTTTTGAGTTTGCTGTCTGGAAGGCAATCCAGGCGCCTGGATTGACTCCTTCCAGGCGCCTGGATCTACCTAATCCAGGTGCCCAGATTGCAATCCAGGTGTGATGTGTTGGGCATTTGTGATCATTTTCTGAGACATCCTGAGGCAGTTTGAGGGCATTTAGTGAAATTTTAGCATCTTTTGTACATGAATCATCCACTAATAACATTTTGCACAAGCATTCACTCATATCTCATTAATCTTTTTGATACATTTGTCGTGTTTTTCGCATGAATCCGTGTTTAAAGTCCACTTAAACAATATTTTCAAAATCTTTTCAAACATTTAGTAGAGACCGGTAATCATGTCGGGCGTGAGGGGTGCTTTAAATTCCTTCCCCTCATGTAACCTAGCTCCCGGACCCGAGAAATCTCATTTTGAGAGGCCAGTAAAGCATTTTCCATTTCAAGGGCAAAAGAGTCATTTTTCAAATGGTTTCTCGGGTATGGTCCTCAAATCCCGGTGGCGACTCCATTCAACCAATCAAACCATTTTTCAAACCAACAATCAATTTCGTGGACACATCGCGCCTCCGCGGCGTGTTCACAATTACACTTCACCAATTGGAGATACTACAATACATGTCCCCTGAAACTGTGATTACGACTCGTAGCGATCAAGGTTTGAGAGAGAGAGAGAGAGAAATTAAGGGCATTGAAATACTTTCAAACCCTAATTAAATATATTTTTGGAAAGCAAATGAAGTAGTTCTCCTGGGTTTAAGAAGCAAAATGGAGAATTCAAGCTTGAGGTAGAAAAGAAGATTACCTCGATTGAAATTGGGCTTGCCTTTTTTATTTTAGGTTCTGTCTGAAAAGAAGAACAATACCTCGATTGAAATTGGGACTAGAGAATCCATGTTATATGATGTTACAAATAACATCAGTCTATTTATCCTTTTAATCAATTTAATGATCTGAGATATTCAATTCTTGGGAAATGCTCTAAAGGAGTCCCATTCCAAAAACAAGGCCAGCGAACTAGACCATTTCATCTGGTCAATTTGTTTGTTTGCCATTTTTAAGAGTCTACTTCAGTAATGTCAAACAGTCATTTCAACCCAACTAAAGTGCTTATCCCATTCAATTGGAGGATTTATAACAGAGTTCAAACGCAATGAAAAATTGACGAGCTTTGGAAAATGTTACCTATTCAGACGGGCTTCACACACTTTTTATCCTAATGCACATTTTAATATGAAACTATGGAGAGGCCATTGGAGATGCTCTAAGTAGGGCTGCAAACAAACAGACGCCTGTTATGGGCTCAATTTGGCTCAGCTTGTTCGTAAATGAGTCGAGTCAAGTCGAACACAGGGTAGTTGCTCCTCAGCTCGTTTGCAGTGGCTTGGATCATTTAGTAAACTAACCAAGCTTCAACACCTCTACACTTTAAAAATGATTGGATCAAACTTTCACTGTAATTCGAGTCAGTGATGACCCTCCAAAGAAAACCCGTTGAAGAATTATCAAGCAAATTGAACGTACATGGAATGAACAACATCACAATGGCTAAAGGTTTGACCTTATAAATATTTACGGGCCAAATCGGCTCTTTCTCGCTTCGTATTATGCAAGGCCAATTCCATTTTTTAAAAGAGGAAGATCATACAAAGTTGGGACAATGAATTGACCATCATAAATCAACCAAAAAATGCACTGAACTTGGATTCAGTCCACTATAGCAGCTGGACAAAACCAACACACATTACAGCCATATCTGGAAAAACGAAGGAAAAATACGCCACTTAAAATTTCCAAGAAAAAATTCCATGGACAATTTAGAACTACTTTCCTTCATACTTATCTCATCAAAAAGATTCTCTTTAACCCTATCTTCTTATTAAGTTCAAGAATCTGAATTTAAGAATCTGATTATTGAGTGTTTTTATGGGTTCCTTTTCTTCTATTGTACCAGACCTTGATCCATATCTCTTCTCCTCTCAGTTTTTTCCTTGGCTGTAATACTATACCTCCTCTCTCTCTCTCTCTCTCTCTCTCTCTCTCTCTGGTCGACGGTCGACCACCGACCTCACTAGCTCTCGAGAGGTGCTCTCTCTCCATCCTCGAATGTAGTATTCAAATGAGTATACTAAATTTTATTTTTTGACGAGAGTAAACAAAAAAAAATCAATAATCATATTGGGCCAAACGATCCTTCACCACTTTCATAATCATCCTTCATTACCCCGACTATGACCAAAGATGGACCTATATGCAATTAGGGTGCGAATTTCGAACACAACTCGTAACTCAACACGAACATGACATGAAGTTAGATGTTTTGGTTTAACTATTTTTTGAATGAACACAAATATGACACGACCCGCCAACAACGAAAATAAACGGCACAAATACGGTTTAGACTTGAGTAACTTGATAAGAACACTATTAACTCATTGAAAAGGACACTTAGACAAATTAGACAAATACGGAAGCTTGTATGACCAGCCCGTTGAAAAGAACACTTAGACAAATTATACACAAAATAACAAAAAAGGAGAAAGAGGATCATAATGGAATTGCTTTACTACCAAACAAAATAAGCTATTTTAGATGTGTATCATTTAGATGTGTATCATATGCACCCCTATAAAAGTTACGAATCTTTGTATAAAAGTTACAAAACTCACCAAATGTTATGAATCAGACAAAATGTTACGAATCATAGTACTAAAAAGTTACAAAATACTAAAAAATGTTTCATTTGCTAATGAGGTGCCACACCATAAACCATATAATAGGTGCATATAGTACACACGTTTAATGAGTGTGTATTATAGCCATTTCCATTTTGCAAAGGGGACAAACTATTCTTCTTGAAACATATCTTCTCATTAGGGAAAAAAGGGGGCCGCACCAAGAAATGAGAGAGCGACCCACCAAATCATACTTGACTGAGACATGGTTGTCCATTAATGAATCTGTGTTTTGCAATTTTAATGTATACAAATATGGGAACCAATTTTACTCCTCCTTTTCCTTGTTTGGTACCACATAAAAATGGCCAAGAAACACTACAAAAACCTGTTTTCTAATGGAATTAATTGCTATAAAAAAACGCGCTCCTGCAAATATAAGTCAAAATGCTCATTGTTCTGACTCCTCCTTAAAAGGCTTTATCGATATCAAATTAAGCTCCTTTTTGGCCAGGTATTCTTAGAATTCTTTTCAAGAATAATGAGCAATTTAAATAATCTTGGGGTATCCAGTAACCACGCCGGAGAAACACACATTGATTAGTTGAATGGTTTGTTAGATTGGGTTTTTTTTATAATGCAGTTATCACTTGACTATGATTTAGTTCGTCTAAGTGGAAGCCAATTTTTTATGGCAGACCTTGCCATATGCTTTTTGTCACATTAAAAAAAAGATTTTTATACTGTTTGTTGTTTTTCCCGGGGCGATTATTGGATCACACAAATATGATTCAAATTGTTGTTTAGTTATAGAATGTATTTTTATGGGTTCCAGCAAAACAACAACTTAAATTGATAGCATTACGCCGCCGTACGAATCCTTAAACTAACAGGGTCTTCTTTTAAGAGTTGTGTCATACGGACCATTTATTAGTATAGCCCATCCTCTCAATATGGCCAACCAATACATGGTTTATCTTTTCCCCTTGGCAAAAAAGATAATTCAAGAAACTGCTTCTATTTCTAAACAAGACAGAACTCCATGACTATGCTGAAGCAACGTAATACAACAAAAAGAAATTCCCGGAACTAAACGCAGGAACCCATACAGTTTTTCTCGCATGGCCAGTTTTATGTTGGCCTCTCCCGTGCCACTGCTGCCGATAAAATCAGAGTTCTGCTCGAAAAAACACCTGATAATAGCCAGGCAACGCTGACCAAAAACATTGTGTACAACGAAATATTAATAGAAGCTGAAAAGGACAACTAAAGAGAGAGATTGCGGAAAGAGTTTTTACATATGAATTGTAGTTCCTGGCCAAGTATTATACTCATGGGCGCTCTAAATAAAACAACCGAAGCTCTGCATAATCAGAATTACTCAACTTCTACTAATGCAGCTACAGAATGAAGAAGCAGATGTCGATGATCAATGAGATACAACCGGGGATGCGCAATTGGGGGGCCAATATCATAGTTACTAAAAAAAGAGTTTACCTAAGATGGCTACAAACGGCAAAGTCTACCAGAAGCTGATGTTTCGTGACAGTGAAGTTTGCCTATCTTCGCCTTGTTCAATGATCATAACATGTAATGTCGTATTATATTGTCGCCTAACTCTTTTTCCGATGTTGCAGGGCACAAGAATTCAAGCTGTTATATTTGGAAATGACATTGATACGTTGGGTGAAACATTGAAAATTTACCACACGTATTGCATCTGCAATGCCACGGTCCAAGAAATTCCAACTAGGCACAAAATAGCCGCAATCAATTGGAATTAGGGTTTCCGATGTCTCTCGTGGCCGCCGTTATTCCTCCCGCAGATCGTGTACTTACCAACCGCAAATAAACAGGAACCTACTCATGAGCCTATCAGTGGCGTAGCCAGAAAATCATACCAATGTGGGCACAATTTTTTGTTGTGTAAAAAAGATTTAGGATTTCGTAAGAATCTAACATTCAACTTACTAAACTGCCATCCCACTGTCTTTTCTCCCAACATACGAAGGAGTTCGCTATGAAGCACTGACACTCCTAGAGGTCGCCCGATCAAGTTATTTGAATTTCTTGTTATTCCATCTATATTAAAAGGAAATGCCATTGTTACACTTTCGCTTCAAGTCCATGTTTCCTATTCACGTTTTTGCCCAAGACCAAGGGAGACTCACCACCATGAGGTTCTCTTAATCCAATTGTTTCACGTTTATTTTTTTTTGTTTTTGGCACAGCTGGCCCAAGACCAGGGGGGACTCACCGCCATAGTATCCAATTATAGACCAAGGGGGACTCACCGCCACAATATCCAATTACTTACTTCCCGTTTCTCTCAAATTTTTGCACAGCTGGTCCAAAAAATCACAACCTAAAAATTTTCAGTTATGACTACATAATCTTAGCCTAAAAATCTCTCTCACGCTTTTTTGTCCTTATGTATGTGTGATTTTATTGGGCATTAGTGATAGGTTTGTCTTTGAAATCTACTTTTTAAGTTTTCGGCATTAGTATGTATATTGCCTATTTTTGCTTGAACGGTTTGGCCTACGGAGAAGAGTTGAGTTGCTAATGAGTTGTGTTTTTTTATTCTTTCCCCGCCTTTTATCTGTGTTATGTTGGTGATTAGAGTGCTTAGAATAGTAATTGAGGATCGATTTTCAAAATTTGAAACATGGGTTACGGGACAATGCCCGATTTTATTGGGCTTTCGCTTCTATTTTCAGTTCCAATTTTGCCCCTCTTTTGGCCTTTTGTGTCCAAGGGGGACTCACTACCATGAGGTCCTCTTAATTCAATTGTTTCACGTTTCTTTTTTTATTTTTGGCACAGCTGGCCCAAGACCAAGATAGTATCCAATTACAGACCAAGGGGGACTCACCGCCACAGTATCCAATTACTTACTTCCCGTTTCTCTCAATTTTTTGCACAGCTGGCCCAAAAAATCACAACCTAAAAATCTCTCTCACGTTTTTTTTGTCCTTATCTATGTGTGATTTTATTGGGCATTAGTGATAGGTTAGTCTTTGAAATCTTCTTGTTCTTTTAAAGTTTTGGGCATTAGTATGTATATTGTCTATTGTTTGCTTGAACGATTTGGCCTACGGAGAAGAGTTGAGTTGCTAATGAGTTGTGTTTTTCCATTCTTTCGGCCTTTTGTGTGTTTTGTGGTCCCATTTTGTCCTCTTGTTTTGGTCTTTTAGTCATTCACGTAAACATTGAATGAAGCAAAAGAGTTTTTTGGAATATGGGTATGACTCATGTTCTTATTTACTCAAACAAGACAAAACATCTAATGAAGCAAAAGAGTTGTGTGGAACAAGTTAACAATATCTCTAAGCCATTAATTAGTTCCTCCCATTTAAAATAAATTGCAATTTCAAAATAGAAAAACTCATGATTAATTGGTTTCTCCCATTTCTTTTTTACCCTTTTGCGTTTGGTTAAACTATATTCTCGTAATTCTCTTGGTATTCAATGGTTGTTTGTGATTGTGGCCTGTCGTTTTGTACAGGTCGTTATTGGATAATTGGTTGGTTGAGAGTGAGCAAATTGAACACTCAATTCAGGAGTATTTGTTTCTGTGGACCTTGGAGCATCCACGTGATACACTGGATATTCTTCAGACATACACACCACATGCATAGAATCTATACGTATAAGCATAAAGAGAGAAATTTAGAGAGGGAAAAGAGAGAGAAAAGTTCGAAGAACAAGGTACCTTGACGCTGGAAGACTTCGATAGCGGTTCCATCCCTTCCGGCGTGGTCAATATAGAGATAAACGCTTTTAGAGAGAGAGAGAGAGACTTCGCATAGCTTTTGAGAGAGAGATACACGGTCGATTTATGTTACCAGTGTGGTCGATCAAACTATCAGAGTTTGTTGCTTCCAAAGGTCCAAGAATGCTCAAAATTAGAATTTTAAAAAATTAGTGACATTTCACTAATTTTTTTGGTTGTCGAAAGTGGTGGGCTTGAGGTGGGGTTGTGGTTGGCCCGAGGTGGGGTGGTATTTTTGTGAATTTTATATTCGAAACACAAATTTTAAAAATTAGTGACATGTCATTAGAAAAGTTTATCTGTAAGATATTTTCTAGAAGCTCTTAAATATCATTAGAAAAGTTTATCTGTAAGATATTTTCTAGAAGCTCTTAAATATCATTAGAAAAGTTTATCTGTAAGATATTATCAGAGAAGATATAAATATTTAGTTTTTGGAAGCTCTAAAATATCATTAGAAAAGTTTATCTGTAAGATATTTTCGGAGAAGATATAAATATTTAGTTTTTGGATGCTTTAAAATATCATTAGAAAAGGTTTAGACTATCCTGTGAAATAAATAGTAGTATTTAGTTTTTGGAAGCTCTAAAATATCATTAGAAAAGTTTTAGACTATCCTGTGAAATTTCTAGAATATTCTTTTGGATTTTATCAATTGGGCTTAGTTGGACTTAATATCCTTCATCTTTGAGATTTATCAATTGGGCTTAGTTGGACTTTATTTTCTTTGTCAAAATATTAAAATCAAGGGTAAATTTCACTTACCTCCCCTGAGGTTTCTGACAAATACAGAGACCTCCCCAGAGGTTTCTGAAATTTCACTGTCCTTCCCTACTTTACAAAGTAATTGACAGATACCTCCCCTACCGTTAAAAAATGTCTAACAGTGTTAACTTTGATGGTGAAATGCCGTTAATGCCCTTAAATTGAAACTTTACTTTATTTTTTTCCTTGTTTGAGTTTATATTGCATAAAATTTTTGAAAGGCGAGAAAAAATAACTAAATTATTTACTTTTTTCTTAAAACTTTCTTTTCTTTGACACAAACTTATTATTTTTTTAATTTTTTAGTTCCCATAGGATATATATTTTCATTTTGATAATAAAAATAAGAGTATTAATAATCACTTAAACCCACTCCTTGCATTGGTAGTTTTATTAATTTTTTTTTACTTTTCTAGGTTTCTTTTTCTTTCTCTAAATCTAAAGCTCTAACTAATAATAATAATGCATTTATAGTGTTTAACTTTCCATTTTTTGTTGTTCCTTAATAAGTGTGTGTTTTGAAAAGTTAGTGGGTACATTTCCTATTTTGCCCTTAAAAGTAGCTTCCTTTTTAAAAAGTTAGTGGGTATTATTACATTGATTAGGGATTAGGGTAAGTAGTGAAAAGTAGATGTAAAAATTGTAAAAGTTGATGTGAGAGAAAATAAGTTAGAATTACGAGGCTACACACTTAAAGAGGGGCAGAGGGAGTAGTTTTTTTTTTCCTGGTGCGAAATGCTTGTTTCTCCTAAAAATTAAAAATAATAATTTGAGTCAAAGAAAAGAAAGTTCCAAGAAAAAAAAATAATTAAGTCACTTTTTCACATCATTTAAATTTTTTATGCAATACAAACTTAAATAAGAAAAAAAAGTCAAGTTCAAGGGCATTAAGGTCATTTTACCATCAAAGTTAATGCCGTTAGGTATTTTTTAACGGCAGGGGAGGTATGTGCCAATTACTTTGTAAAGTAGAGGAGGGCAGTGAAATTTCAAAAACCTCAGGGGAGGTCTCTGTATTTGTCAGAAACCTCAGGGGAAGTAAGTGAAATTTACCCTAAAATGAATTTACGCTTCAACAAGAATAACCATAACTAATAGATAATTTTTTTTAAAAATTATATCTAATAACACAAACAAATTATGCTTAAATTAAGAAAAAAACTTTTTAAGATGTAAAATTTTAAGTCCCAAATGAGGTTTATAAAGTTTAGGCTTTTTGTTGCCTTAGTTATGGAAAGAAAAGAAGAGTCCTTACATGATTCAGGCACAACACAATCGAAGTATAATTCTTTTTTCAATTCAAGCCTACATTGAGGGCGTGGGATCTAGGGTGCACAAGAAAACCGATATAACCGCCAAACCGATCTGATCCGAATCGAACCGGTCCATTTGGTTAGGTTTTATGGTTCATTGGTCTGGTTAAGGTTATAAAAATCTAAGAACCAGTAATTATGGTTCGATTACTAGTTCTCAATTTAAGAACCACGGTTACTGGGATCCTCTGTCCCCTTAAGCTTGTCCCCATCCTCTGTCTCGGTTCCCATCTTTTGCCACGTGTCTAAAATGCATCTCAGACCATGATGAAATCTGTTCTCTCCCTCTCTCTCTCTCTCTCTCTCAAGCACGAAGCAACTCCACCGTCGATGTTCTGTTCCGCCGACAAGCTGCCACAACTACCCACAGATCTCTAGCTTCCCTTTTGCCATAACCCACATCGTAAATGGAATCGTCTCTTCAACACGCACTACGGGTGAATGTTAATCCCCGTCTCAGATTATATTTATTCTATGGGGTATGACAAAAATTATCCAGCGATATTCTCAATTGGGTGTGAGAGTCATTAATCATATTGACGTTCTAAGTGATTCTTTAAGATTATTAGATGATGGAACTGAATGGCGGTGTTTTGCTGTGAAAGAGATCAAAAAATAGAAGGAAAATTGTTGACAAGGACGGTCGGGAGTAGGAGGTCTCCATTGATAATCAAGCAAAGCACGGCAAAAGGGAAGCCGGACTGTTGTAGATTTGTGGGTGGGTGGTTGTGACAGCTTGTCAGCGGAACACAGCGTTGATAGTTGAGTTGCTTCGTGCCTAAATAAGAGGGAGAGAATAGAACAGATTTTCATCAAGGGCTGAGATGCATTTTAGACACGTGTCAGAAGATGGGAACCGGGACAGAGGATCCCACGCCAGAAGGTTACTGTTTTCGTCCTTGAATAGGTTTGTCATACGTGAAAAGTCACTTTTGCCCCCCCTTTTTTTTTTTCATTACAGTGGGATCTTCCGTGAACCGAATTACCAAAAAAAATGATACGTTTACAACATTTGGTTCCAAATCAGCTCCAACAGCTGACGTGGCAGTGGGACCCACCCATTTAACCCAGCAAAAAAAAAAAAAAATTGAAATTTTTTGAAACCGAGTTCGCCTCCCACCCTTTATAGAAATGGAGGTTTTCCTCTAATTTTAGATTTTTAAAAATTAGTGACATTTCACTAATTTTTTTGATTGCCAGAAGTGGTAGGCCAGAGATGGGGTGGTAGAGGTGGGATGATGATTTTTTTTGAATTTTATGTTCGAAATTAGAATTTTTAAAATTAGTGACATTTCACTAATTTTTTTGGTCGTCGGAATTGGTCGACCAGAGGTGGGGTGGTGGTCGGCAGGAGGTGGGGTGCTGATTTTTTTGAATTTATGTTCGAAATTAGAATTTTTTAAAATAGTGACATTTCACTATTTTTTTTTAGTCGCCAAAAGTGGCCGGCCAGAGATGGGGGGCTGGTGGTCGGTGAGAGGTGGGATGGTGATTTTTTTGAATTTTATGTTTGAAATTAGAATTTTTTAAAATTAGTGACATTTCACTAATTTTTTTGGTCGTCGAAAGTGGTGGGCTTGAGGTGGGGTTGTGGTTGGCCCGAGGTGGGGTGGTATTTTTGTGAATTTTATATTCGAAACACAAATTTTAAAAATTAGTGGCATGTCACTATTTTTTTTGTCGCCGGAAGTGGCCAGAAGTGAGGTGGTATTCAGTTGGAGGTGGGGTGGTGATTTTTTTGAATTTTATGTTCAAAAATTGAATTTTTAAAAATTAGTGACACTTCACTAATTTTTTTGGTCGCCGGAAGTGGTCAGCCAGAGGTGGGTGGTGGTCGGTCGGAGGTGGCGTAGTGATTTTTTTGAATTTTATATTCGAAATTTGAATTTTTAAAAATTAGTGACACTTCACTAATTTTTTTGATCGTCGAAAATGTTCGGCTAGAGGTGGAGTGATGACACTTCACTTTCCGCTGTTTAGGTGAAACAAAAGATTAAAGTCCATGAAAAACCTTTTCCAAAGTTAAAAAGTCAAAAGAAAATGACCTTTGGAAAATGTTTTCCGTTTTTAAGCCCTGGAGAACATTTTCCCCAAGCCTATTGCTCCCAACCTCCTACCCTCGACATAAGCCTCCTGTGTGTCTGTGAGAGAGAAGAAAGAGAGAGAGAGAGAGAGGGAGAGAGATGGAATTGGAGCAGCTCCAAATGGACGAAGAGGGATCGACGAGCTGTCCATGGAGCGTAGCAAGAGTTTCGTCAAAGCCTTGCAGGTTTGATTCTTTCTATTTCACTATCAGATCTGGTTTGTTACGTATGTACAAAATTACAAATGCATAAACTCGATACATACTGCACGGTTGAATTCTCCATTTACATAACTTCCATTTTCCCTTGCTCTGTTGTTTAATCAATGTGCTTTTCCGTTGATCCTTAATTCGCTTCCCTTTGAGGTCGTGTTTTTTTGTTTTTGATCAGGAGGTCTTGTTTGGTTCACTTGAATGATTTAGGGAAAGAATGGAATGGTCTGTCAATGCAATGGCCATTTACTTAACGTAAAATGTCTGGTGATTCTTAAGGATACACGTCTGGTAGCATTTTCCATTCTCTCTTTCTGGGTTGGGGTTTGTGTTTTGGTAACATTATGGTGTGTACATATTGGGGTATTACGTGTTCGATGAAATGTCTGAGACATTTTGTGCAAGCTTTTTTTGTTTGGTTCACTGAGATTGGAACAAATATGTGGTTTCAATGATTGAAGCACTGCCAATTGATTGGTTCAACGATATTCAGCTGTTCGACAGTTTTATGTGGTCCAAAAGCTACTAAGCCAAAAAATTATCAACTTTCTATCTTATAATTGACTAAGCTACTATATTTGTTAGGAGTATTTATGCTTGTTAAGATATGTGAGCGGAACATATTCTTTGTTTATTGTTTGAGCTCTCTTGGATTTTGTTTCTTTACTACAAGGGTATTTATGTCATTTGCATAGCTTATGTTGGATTTTTTATCCTTTATATAGTATGGGTACTATTTCTATTTTTACAAGGATATTTTGGTTAGTTTGTCAATTAGTGATTTCCCATGTCTACCAAACAATGGAAAATGTTTTCTAGAAAATGTTTTCATATCACAACCAAACACCGGAAAACATTTTCTTTTCTGGAAAAAGTTTTCCATGGAAAAGGTTTTCCAGAAAACATTTTCCGCCCGAAACAAACGGAGCCTTATTTCCCTAATCTTGTTAGGAATTAGATATTCATCGTTTCAATAATGATCACCTAAAGCGATCCCTTAAATGGGTTCTATGCGGACTTCCGTTTCAATCCAACGGCTTAGATTAGATTTCAAACTCGCGGGTTAAAAGGGGGTCCAACCGGGTTAAATGGGGGTCAGGACTAAAAGGTTCGCGGATCATGAACCGCTTTCCTATTCTTCGAAGAAAAAGAAAGAGAGAGAGAAGACGACTGCCGATGGCGAACGAAGGAGAGTGAAGGAGAAAACCAGATCAGATCTAAGCTTTGGGTAACGTCTCTCTCTCTCTCTCTCTCTCTCTCTCTCTCTCCCGTCGTTTGATTACTCTCACAAATACTACCTAGTTTTCGATTTTTCTTAAAACCCTAGTTTTTTTTTTCAATTTTCAGAAAAATTTCTTTGAAAACCAAGTTCGAGAGAGACAAACAAGGCAAAAACATCGGTGGGTAAATGCTATTCTTGAAGTGTCCCAAATTTGGGTTGTTTTTGGATGATTACACACTACATTTGTGTAATGCGTCTGCTGTGGGTAAATGCGACAAATGTAGTGTGAATCCCAGATTTTTCTTATAGGTTTGGGTTGTTTTTGGATGATTACACTTCACACTACAAACAGAAAAACAATATTTGTCGATTCTAGGGTTTTGCGATTCTGGAACTTTTCGGTCGGTAAATTTAATTGTTTAAATGTTAATTCTAGTGTGGAACTGTCTCAGGATGGGAAACATGATCACTGGACTCGCTGGATTTCTTCACTGGATTTAGTCACTGGACTCGCTGGATTTACTCACTGGAATTCATTAGGGACAATCTGTTTTTTGTTTTTTGGAAAACTAGGCCTTAGTCCTTACGGTTTGAAATGGAAAACCCTAGCTAACCCTTCACCCACTTCATTCCGACTCTTAAAATGATCCCAGCCACACTCAACATCAAACTTCAATCCTTGAAACTGGAAAGGTAACTGCGTAAGCAGCTGAAGGTGAGAGAATATAGATGGAAATCGATCGAGTGGATGGCCGTACACCGAACAAATTGAGACCACTCGCTTGTTCTCGTAGTATTCTCAATCGCGCTCGTGGCTCCTCCAATTGGTCTCAAGGTATACATACATACATCTTCATAATACAAAACCTTAACATATACGTGTATGTATATGTAATAAAACTCATCGTTTTCTTTGCATTAGTGTTTGTTTTAATCTTATTTCCCTAATCTTGTTAGGAATTAGATATTCATCGTTTTATCCTTTTCTTAGGGTCTTATTTTTTTTTTGAACAGTTTTTTTTTTTTTTTTTTTTTTTTGAACAGCAGGGTCTTATTGGTCTTGCCATTTTTCCTGAGAGAGAGGGCTAGGCTGGGCTGGGCTGTGTTGTTCTGTTGAATGATTTAAGTGGGTTGGATTGTAAAATAGATTTTGATGTGGGATTGAGCTGTAAAACTTATTTATGTGTGTGGCTGAACTGAAATTAAGGTTGAGTTGGGAGTAATCAAGCAGACTAAGAGCTCAACATTTTTGGATTTAAAACCAGAAAGCCAAGTCATTAGGGTGTTCTTGCTGAAAAAGTATTGTGTGATCCTGTGGCACTGCCACTTGGTGTGCTCCTGGACCATAAGAATGTATGGTGTGGTTGTGGAGGGTGTTGGGCAACCACATGTCGGTGCCGTGAGACTACTTAAGAATTACATGGTCATGCGGTTCTAAAGCCAAATACCGGTAATTTTGAGTATTTCGGTGCTTTATTTTGACATGTCAAGGTGGTCACTTCACCATTCTCAAATCAGCTAACAAAGGCCTTTTTTATTTTATAGCCCAATGCACTTAATTTTCTTTCATTTGTTGTTTAACTTTACTATGGGTTCAGGAGAGACGAAAGTTCTTGCCGCAGTTTATGGACCGAAAGCAGGAATGAAGAAGAATGAAAACCCTGAAAAGGCTTGCATTGAAGTCATTTGGAAGCCCAAGACTGGCAGATGGGTGAGTTTTTTTTTTTCTTTTTTTTTCCCTTTTATTCCTCCCAAATTTGGAAAGCAATATGAGATTCTTATATGAATCAGTTGCAATGAAAACTGAGCCTGAGTCATAGATCATTTAGTCACATGAAGCCTATATTTGCACATGTTATTTAACCATTTAACATGGAAGTTGTATCCTGGCTACCCATTGGTTCTTTGGAACATTTTGACAACTTGTTTGATTGAGAGAGAGAGAAGAAATGATTGGACTTTTGATGGACATACTAAAAAAGTAATAATTTTTTCAAACCTTATTCGTGGCAAGTACATTGGAGATTGAGGGTTTTAGGGAAGTAGGATATTGTGCTCGATTTGTATTTAAGTTACTTATTGGTTCCTCTTGCAGTTTTCGTTGCATAGTGGCAGAAGTAAATGGCAAAAGTTCTGAATTTCCAGTTGTTTCCTTATACAGTTCCTGGATGTAGCATATTGCATTCTTATTCTCTCTCTCTCTTTTTTTTTTTTTTTTTTTGGCACTTTTATTCTCAATCTTTGAGCAAACTACTTTTGCTTTCTAGGTAAACCGGAGAAGGAGTACAGGATGATATTGAAAAGGACTTTGCAAAGCATCTTCCTGTTGACTGTTAATCCAAATACGACAATCTCAGTTATAGTTCAGGTGTGGTTCATCTAGAAATATCATTCTCTTACAGCCTGATAGGTGATGCCCAAGTTATTTATTACCCCGTATTACCATTAGTCTTCATCTAAAGAAAGGGAAACCCACAAATCTCTCACCTCAAGAAACAAAACCCCATCACAACCCCTAAAATCAACCACCCTTTCCTTTCCTTATAACCAGAAAACCCAAAACAACATGAACAAAGAGAAGATGCAAGAGCTTAATACGCAAGATCCCCCTTTCCATCAGCCAGGAGAGGCGGCGGCAGCGGTGACGTCATGGGATGCTTCTGAGGGAGAGGATCGTCTTCTTGAGGTACGAAATCACCGATTTTGTGGTTATCAGTCAGCTGCTGCTGTTGGATACTCGAGACGTTAGTACTCTTTCTGCTCTGCAAAATTTTGGACGAAAATCCCGGTATACCCATCTCGGCCGGTATTTGCTGATATTTCCGGTATTGTCCGGTAAGACTCGGTATTGAGACCGGGACGAAATTGGAGGTGCTGGGCACCGTTTTTTGCTCCAATCCGGTACGGAAGGGGATTCATTACTTCGGCTAAATATATTTGTGGCATTTACTCGCGATTATCTTTGATACATTAATTGATTTTTAGACTTACCCACATTTCTAACCATGTATTTCTTAATATTTCTCAACTGACTTTGTACATGTAGGTTCAACCTCTTCTGAGACAGAAATGTTGGAGTTTTTTTTTTTTTTTTTTGACATGAGCATAATACAACCGAAACAAAACAACTACGGAATAGAATCCCTAGCAACAATAGAAGCTAAGCCGGGCAAAATACAAACCCGTACGATACAAAATTTTCCTACTGAGACAATTCGGTGGCATCGTTGCCAACCAGTGAGCAGCCATATTCTTCTTCCAACCGCACCACACAAATTCCCATTTCCTTGATGTTGCCCAGTGCTTGATGTCTTCTATCACAGCTCTGATCTCCCATGGCCCTTGCTCGTTCGGGTAATGAAAACAATTAATGAGAACCAAGCAATCTGACTCGAACACAACCTCCACACAATTCATTTCCATAGCCATAGTACAAGCGATTCTCAGTGCCCAAGCTTCGGTGTAAACAATCGATGATGCAACAACTCTACCGAAACGAGACAATTGAGCCAATCCACTACTATCTTTGGCAATACGGCCAAAGGTAGCCAACTAGCCAAGCTGCGAGAGGACGAAAAAACTCCATCAACATTGAATTTAATCACGGACGGAGGAGGTGGCACGCACCTGCCACCGTGATTAGTCCTCGACGGGCCTTTACTAACACCAGAAAACATAGCTTGCACGTAGTCTGCATTTGCCAACGAAGCTTTATAGATGGTGTTCTCTGGATTGGGGAGATTCGCATTAAAGATGCAATCATTTCTCGCTTTCCAAATTGCCCAGCACAACTGAAAAATAGCTCCCACATCTTCTCTACTCCGCTTCCTTAGCTAAATTTCCACATAATAAGTCTTCCATCCATCTATCAGCCGCCTCAATTGGTTTATCAAGAACCCTGAATTCTTTCCCGCTACCAAACCATACAGCTCTAGTCCAAGGACATCGAAAAAGAGTATGCTTGATAGTCTCTATCTCCTTTTCACAAATGGGACATAAAGGATCATGGGCACATTTCTTCTGAAATAAATTTCCTTTACAAGCGGCCCAATTTTTAACTATTTTCCACATAAATATGTGTACCTTGGGAGCTGTTGGAATAGCCCAGAGACGAGACCACATAGACTTTGGAGGAGTATACGATGAAGAAGGCAAAGGAGCAGTAGCTTGAGAGACCTTAACAGCTTGAGCAACGCCATATAAGCTTGTCCATACCAATTAACAGACTGATGGGAATTTTAGTAATAGCTTGAACTTCAACTTCAGACAAACAGCTCCGCAATTTATCCAAATCCCACACCATACTAAGACAGTAGGACAGACAATAAAATTAGCAACCTTTGTCCATTCACTAGAGGGATGGGGAAGGAAAACACCTTATTGTTTTCCAAATCTAGAACCCAACTGTCTTCCCAAAACCGAATAACCTCACCATTACCTACTGATTTATACTTCGTGAAGTGTGAGAAAACAATGTCATCCATATTCATGAGGTCTACGACTCTACATGGGGTCCATATTCATGAGGTCTACTTGGTTTTAAATTCAGACATATCGGTGTGTCTATGTCGTCGTGTGTATCGGTTTCAGTTTCGTTCTGTCAGCTTATCCAATGGCTTGAGTTCTTAATTTGAGTTCTTAGACCGAGAAAGATTATGAATTCTTTTATCCATTTGATTGTAGCACACGTCACTAGCAAGAGAGTATTGAGCATACCATATCTAATTTACTTTTTATTTTTTATGTGTTCTTATCCCAATAACGATTTGGATAATGGTTTTCTACTTTTGCAGATTTCTATCTCTCAAGAGTAGTTCAGTGAGCTCTTATGTCAGTCCTTTGCCGGTATTGTCTTCATGTATAGTCTCTTGATATAAAACGCCTTCCCATGTCAATTGTGGTGGCTTTGAATTCATTTGGTAGCCTTCTCGGTACTACTGTGATCACTTGTTCTATTTTCTTCCTCTTTAGTTGGTTGTCTCTTCTATTAGATGATCTATTTGATCATTGCATTTGTATAAAAACCAACACGCTCGGCATTGCTCGGCACGATAGTGGGACCTACACATTTGTATTCTATGTATTTTATTTTTGCTAGGCTCAATATTGTTGAGCTCAACCGGCCCGATATTGACTAATGCACAATCTTCACATCCTTGCATGTCATCAAATTCCTGCATCATTTAACCAAGTTTTATTTTGTTTAATTATTTTCAGGTGTTCAATTTGGACCAATATTGGAGCCTCAAATGGAACTATTTTGAAACCATGGGTAGGATTGCAAAAGGCTCCCTTCCAATTTTCAGTAGGTTAGTAAATTTAACCTGTAAAAGTTATAGAAGAATTAGTTGGTGAGAAGTGATAAAATGTGATTCCATTGGTGGTAAAATAACATAAAACTACATACGTAATCTTGATAATGCGCCTTGGAATCTCTCTGGAAGTCAAGAAACCCATTTTCCTAGTTATAGATCCTAGTTGGATACCACCAATGGCTAGGCTTTCTCTTCTTCGAAGCTTGGTAACTCAGCACTTGACGAAGATAACTATTTCCGGATCTCCTAACTCTTCGTTGCCACCCCATCATGTTCATTGGCTGTGTCTTTAAAGGGATATAGTGTTCAAAGTTGCCCGTGTTATCCCTCCTCTTAATGTTCCATCCCGGATCACAAAAGACATGTTTGTCCGCTTATGTCCAGAATAATGGATTATGCTATATAGAGAAAGCCAATTCTCTGCACACAATTAAAATACTTTAAGTTATAACTTCGCTCACTTGGCAAAACATAAAATGATAACTATAAACCGGGAATGTACAACAGTTCATTGAGTGAAGACACACAATTCACCAAATTACGCATCTCATAAAATAAATGAAGGGCCCTCGGGAGCTGGTTACACAAAGGTAATTTGCAACAACTTTTTCAAGGATCCTTTGAAAATCATCCAAGAATACGTAGAATGGCGAGAAACATAAACATAATACAACCGACTGGAGAGCACTCATGCTTAATGGCCCCCAAAATATAGACATAGTAAACAATACTCGAATGCAAAAAAGGGGCAGCAACAACATACATCTAGGTATTGGAATATCCAACAGACACAACATCAAACCAGATGTACATTTTCCACCCCACGGGACCCTATAGTTAATTTTCAATTGAGTCCATTTATTTGAAAATGTGTTCCGAGGGAGGCGATGGACAACCAACAAGTAGGATTTTTCGGTTTTCGCTCTTCACTTATTTAAACAACGATCCGAGCCTTTAAAATTCAAGCAAATTTTCGAGAGTTTTGATAGCTGCCAGAAATACCAAATTAGAGTGTAATAACGATCGAGTCGTTCTATCTGAGAGTCTTCCTACTTACTACTTAAATGATTGGATGCAGAGCTTGTGTAACGGAGTGCCTTGGATTTAGCACTGATACAAAAGCTGTGCTCAAGTAATGCAATCAAGTTTTGCTTATTTTTGTAACTAGACTGTAGTTCTGGGTCGGACAATTATTATCCTTCTTATCATGTCAGAGGCATTGCAAGGGGAGCACTTGGCATAATTAATGGCAGAGGATACCATGGTAACCTCGGGAATGGCGCTGTCAAAGTTGGTGTCAAATGACCAAGTCAAACTAGCTAATTCGATTTATGACGGTAAGTGTTAAGTTAAAATCTATCAGCTAAATCTTTCGATTAAGATGCAATTTTGATTTGTAGAAGTCACTTTTAAACCTATTTCGCTTTGTAGAATTAATATATTAGTACTTTATGCAAGCATGGAATGAGGATTGAGGTGTTCGTATGCGAGTGAGTTTTTGGGAGGGGTGGGAATGAGGATTGATGTGTGAGGGTACTGTGCGGGAGATGTTTATAGGGTCTGTGGTGGCTGTTTGGAAAGTTGTGAGAGTTTTCTTTTGTGTTGTGGTTTGTACTCGGTTTACGTGGGTTTTTTCGGGGGGACGGATTATGCAAGACGTTCGTGGCCAGGGGCCTTTTCTTTCTATGGCCGGGGGTTTTGGGAGGCATTTTAGGGTTACAGAGTTTTGTTGGGTTGTGGATGCGAAATTGCAAGAGTGGAGATGGTTAGGTGCTTGGTTGTTGTTTCCCGTTTGTAGTTCTTTAACTTTGTTAAAAGGGTTTGAATATTTAGGGGAGGAATCTAGTTGGGTGTGTAGGGTTATGCTTGCTACTCAAGTTTCTATTTGGAAGGCCCTGGTCATGATATGGGGTGTCTTTGCTCTAATTATGAAGATGATGTTGATGCTTTGGTTCACCTGCTATTGTTTCCGTTGATGATTGTGGTGATGCTTATAGCTGCTCAAGATGTTTGCTGCAATTTTAGTTTGGATACCTTTACTGGTTTGTTGTTGTTTTTCCAAGATTTATGTACATCTGGTTTGATGTCGTGTCTGTTGGATATTTCAATACCTAGATGTCTCTTGTTGCTGCTCCTCTTTTGCATTCGAGTATTGTTTACTATGTCTATATTTTTGGGGACATTAAGCATGAGTGCTCTTCAGTTGGTTGTATTATTTTTATGTTTCTCGCCATTCTACGTTTTCTTGGATGAATTTTCTTATCTTCTTGGTCTAACACTTGCTTCATGACATGTCAAGAGCCATTTTTTCTGATTCATACTTTTTCAATGTTACCAGTGAATGATCTGGAAAACGAAATCTCAAAAGATTTGACAGATTTTTAGAGGATCGTTGAAAAAGTTGTTGCAAATTACCTTTGTGTAACCCAACTTCCGAGGGGCCATCATTCATTTATGAGAGGTGTAATTTGGTGAATTGTGTGTCTTCACTCGATGACCTGTTGTACATTCCCGGTTAATATTTATCATTTTATGTTTTGCCAAGTGAGCGAAGTTATAACTTAGTGTATTTTAATTGTGTGCAGAGAATTGGCTTTCTTCATATATCATAATCCATTATCTGGACATAAGCAGACATACATGTCTTTTGTGATCTGGGATGGAACTGTTATTTAGGAGAGAGAGAAAGAAGTGTAAGGGTGTTAAATTAACCCTAACACGAGAAAGCTTTATTTATATTGTCATGAGACACATTACTCAACATAACTAAGCAATGTGGGACAAATACACATAAACTATTCTAACACTCCCCCTCAAGCTGGAGAATAAATATCACAAAATCCCAGCTTGTTACATAAAAACTCGAAACGGGGTTTAAACAATGACTTAGTAAAAATATCTGCAATCTGAGCTCCCGTGGGTACAAAAGGTGTAGCCAAAATACCGCTGTCAATCTTCTCTCGAACGATATGACAATCTACCTCAATATGTTTGGTTCTTTCATGAAACACCGGGTTTGAGGCAATATATATCGCCGCCTGACTATCACAATGCATAGGAATGGGTAACTGCACTCGAAATCCAAGCTCCTCAAGAAAGGATCTCAACCAAACAACCTCACATGTAGTATGAGCCATAGCACGGTACTCTGCCTCTGCACTAGACCTTGCAACAACGGTTTGCTTCTTACTCTTCCAGGTAACTAGGTTGCCACCAATAAAAGTACAATAACCAGTTGTTGAACGTCTATCAGAAGGTGACCCTGCCCAATCTGCATCAGTAAATGCCTCAACACGCAAATGACCATTAGAACGATAAAATAAGCCACGTCCAGGGTGAGCCTTAAGATACTTCACAATGCGAATGCAAGCCTCCCAATGTGGAAGACGAGGAGCAGACATAAACTGACTCACCATACTAACAACAAATGAGATATCAGGACGAGTATTGGTAAGATAAATCAACTTACCAACTAAGCGACGATACTGATCTGGATGAGGAAATACCTTCCCCTGATCAATGCAAAGTTTGACATTAGGATCCATTGGAGTCTCCACAGGTTTAGCTCCCAATAAACCTGTCTCTTCTAGAATATCCAACACATATTTTCTTTGTGACAAACTAATCCCATCCTTGGATCGTGCCACCTCAATACCCAAGAAATATCGTAGCTTACCCAAATCTTTAGTGTGGAATTGACTGTGTAAGAATTGTTTCAACTCATCAATCCCTCTCTGATCATCTCCAGTAATAATAATGTCATCAATATAAACAATAAGTAACACTTTCCCTCGAGCCGACATGAGGGAGAATACAGAGTGATCGGACTGACTTCGACACATGCCAAACCTCATAATAGCATCACTAAACTTGCCAAACCACGCTCTGGGAGATTGTTTAAGTCCATAAAGTGCTTTGCGAAGACGACATACCTTATGAGGCTCCCCCGAGCAACAAACCCGGTGGTTGCTCCATGTAGACTTCCTCCGAAGATCACCATGGAGAAAAGCATTTTTAACATCAAGTGAAACAGGCCAACCAAGATTGGCGGCGAGGGAAAGAAAAATCCGTCTGAGAACCAAGCAGCAACGGGAGAGAATGTTCGGAGTAATCAACACCATAGGTCGTGTGTAGCCTTTGGCAACCAGGCGGGCTTTATGACGCTCAATAGTACCATCAGGAAGATACTTGATGGTATAAACCCAACGACAGCCGACAGTGGTTTTACCAGCAGGAAGAGTAACCAACTCCCATGTGCCATTATTATGAAGAGCGAGACATTTCATCTTCCATAGGTGTCCGCCACTCGGGCCAGGGATAATGCCTCTGAGCAGTGTTAGGAACAAATATGGAGAAAGCAGATAGTAGTGAAAGCACGAAGAGATGGAGAGAGATGATCATAAGAGATAAACCGAGAAATAGGATGAGAAGTACTCGAGATATTAGAAAAACCATATTTTACCGGTGGGTGACGATTCTCACAGTAGGATATCGACGAGCGGGCGGATCGGCGACAAGGGGGAAGACGGAGGTGTGGGCAAAGACGGTGCAGCGGTAGGGGATGGTTCGGGAGGTTGAATTGGTGTCGGGTCTTTGGCTTGAGGTGGTCTTTGGTGTTAGTCTTTGGTGCGGGAGAACGGCGAACATATACCGCAAGGGTTTTGGGTATGATGATACCCAGTAGGGACAGCCATAGGTAACACGGACTCAAGGGTAACAAGGTCGTTGGTAGTAACAGGATCGAGTAATATGGCAATGACTCATTGAACGTGACATCGGCACAAACAAAGTGACGACGTAAAGTAGGAGAGTAACATCGATACCCTTTCGAGTGTAGGAGTATCCCGAAAGATACACTTAAAAGACCGAGGATCTAGTTTACTCTATCGGGGTCAAGGACGTGGACATAACAAGTGCACCCAAAAACCCGAGGGGGTAATGAATGGAGAGGCCGACTAGGGAACAAGGCGTATGGGGAACTCGACCACCTAAGACCGTAGAGGGCATACGGTTGATTAAATAACGAGCGGTGAAAGGAGAACATCACTCCAATATGACTTAGGAACTTTGCATGTGAAATAGTAAAGCACGCATAACCTCGGACAAGTGGCGAATCTTGCGCTCAAAGCAACTCCATTTTGTTGTGGAGACCGAGCGCACGATGATTGGTGAATAATGCCATGGTCATCAAGAAATTGAGAAAGGAGCGTGAAAATATTCACGTGCATTATTTGAACGAAATATTTTAATGCATGTATCAAATTGATTCTTAACTTCCATGTAAAAAGATTTAAACATGATTTCAATTGGACCTCTCTTTCATTAGATAAAGATATGTGATACGAGAAAAATCATCCACAAAAATAACATAATCCGAAAACCGTAAATCTGGGCACATGAATAGGCCCCCAAATGTCCGAATGAACCAAGCGAAAAGGACGCGATGCACGATGCTCAACCCTAGGATAAAAAGAGACTCGTCGGTGTTTACTAAACTCACAAACTTCACACACCAACTTATTGAGGAAACGACACGAGGGAACAAGATGCTTCAAACTCGGAGAGATGGATGGCCAAGACGACAATCTTTGTTGGTACGGTGACTCGATGTCGAAGGGCAACGAGGTTGAGGAAGCTGTCGGGTAATATAGGCCGCCTCGCTCAATGCCCCCACCAATCTTCCTCCCCGTCGTGAGATCTGAAAAATACAGCCATGAGGAAGAAATGTGACGGAACAATTTAAAGATTTGGTAAGGCGACTCACGGACATAAGGTTAAATGGAAAACGAGGAACATGTAATCTGAGAATTCAAAGTAAGAGAGGAAGTGACAGAACGGAGCCCAAACCAAGAATAAATGACGGTGGTAGAACCATCGGCTAAGGTGACATGTGATGATTTACCAATTGGTCATTGACCAAGGAAAAGAGTAGGTGTACCAGTCATATGATCTCGTAGCTCCCGAGTCAATGACCCAAGGAGAGGATGAGGATGAGGCAACACAGCAACGAGATGAACAGTGCGAGCAAGCGTAGCGGTGGAAGACTCTGTCCCGACTGAAATGACAAGAAAGCTTTGGTAATCCTCAGCTGAAATAACCACACTATCGGCAGAAGATTGAGCAAACTGTCCAGTATCCTCAGAGGCAACCTGATGAGCTTGGGGAAAGCCATGAAGCTCATAACAATAGTCCACTGTATGACTTGTACTCTTACAATGAGTACAGAAACGGGTACCGCGACCACGACCAGAACCACCGCGACCAGAAATACCTCCCCTTGATGGGCGACCATGACTAACACCACCACGACTAGAATTACGATCATTGAACCCAGAATCACCACGACCACCATAATTATTACCCAAATCATAGCTAGCAGAACCTCGGCCTCCAGAACCACGACCACGACCGCTAAACCCAGAATCACGGCCACGACCACGGCCACGACTGACAGAGAAAGCAGAGCCATCAGAAGATGGTGTAGAAATAGATGATGACTGACGGAGACGGCGAAATACCTCGCTGAGAGGAGGTAAGTCAGTAGATCCCAAAATCTGATTACTCACGGGGCCAAAGGTCGATGATGCACCAGATAAAAAACGAGTGACCCGCATACGATCCCGCTGGCGTCGCACAACCTGAATATCAGAAAGTGGCTCACAAATATCTAACTCATTACAAATGCGCCGAAACTTAGCATAATACTCCTCAAATGAACCATCACCCGAGATATAGTAAAGAAAGACCGATGAAGCTCATATGCGGCGGAGATTGTCTAACCGGAATACAATTCTTTGGCCTCTGTCCACACTTCTTTCATTCGCCCATGAGAACATCAACGTACTAGCAACTGTTCCGTCATACTATTCCATAGCTCGAAGCGTACACGTGCATCAACCGCTTTCCAGACCCGATATGTGGAGGAATCAGCAGCAGGAGGATCATCAGTCAAATAAGAGTCCTCGGACTCACCCAGATAATATACCTCAACAGCTTTCGCCCACAGAACATAATTTCCCCCATTTAATGGTGTGGAGGTAATAGGACGCCGATCACGAGACCGGGAGCCACCCAATAAACTACCAATAGCTGTCGAGTCAGAACCAGACAGAGTACCAACAACAGTAGAAGTATAACCCAAACCAGAACTAGAGTCAGACTTCTCTTCAGACATTTTGCCAAATAAAGAAGAGGCCAACAACCACCAGCACTATCACCAAGCAACTATTACCAATCAACTGATCAACTATCAACTATCACCAATCAACTTTGTCAACCAACAGTAAACAGATACTAAACAACTACGAATAATAATGACATTAACAGTCATTTACCGAGAGAAGACCGAGAAGCAGCAGCAAACTCATCGTGACAGAGAAGGCCCATCCTGAAGACCAACCAGAAGAATGTCAAACCAGAAATCAAGAACTGATCGTGACAGAGAAAAGCATTCGACCAACAATCAGTGAGTTTCGAAGAGTCTCGAACATCAGTAGATTCGAATCAATGGGTTTCGGTGCTGTTGGAAGTCGAATGGTTTGTATCTGGGAAATACAGGTTCGTATGGGTCTCGTTTGGATATCATATGGGTCGTATGGGATTCGTATGGGGTAGATTAGGGTTCGAACAGGCTGATTGGAGTTCAAAAAATGACTTGATGGCACTCGAAATCAATTGGGTTGCAGGTTTCGAGAGTTGTTCTAGGGTCTGTGATGGATTTCGAAGGCAAGGGTAGATGGTAGTCGTTTTAAGGTTTTTTTGAAGAGGTAATGGCTGTCGGTTTTGATGGGTTAGGGTTTATGGCTGTCGATGTAGAGTTTATGGCTGTCGGTTTCGATTTTGGGTGGCTGTCGATGGCTGGTATGTGGTGGGCTTAGGTGTATCTAGGGCAAAACAGTTTCAGGATTAGGGTTTTGAAGGTTAGGGATGATGACGTAATGTTACGGCAGTGGATTATGGTGGTGGGTTAGGGTTAGGCTCTGATACCATGTTATTTAGGAGAGAGAGAAAGAGAAAGAAGTGTAAGGGTGTTAAATTAACCCTAACACGAGAAAGCTTTATTTATATTGTCATGAGACACATTACTCAACATAACTAAGCAATGTGGGACAAATACACATAAACTATTCTAACAGGAACATTAAGATTACTGATAACACAGGCACCTTTGATCACCATTTTCTTTTTAAGACGCAGCCAATGGACATGATGGGGTGGCAACAAAGAGTTAGGAGATCCGGAAACTGTTATCTTCGTCTAGTGCTAAGTTACCAAGCTTCGAAGAAGTGAAAACCTAGCCATTGGTGGTATCCAACTAGGATCTATAAGTAGGAAAATGGGAATCTTGACTTCCAGAGAAATTCCAAGAATCACTATTAAGATTACGTATGAGTTTTATGTTATTTTACCACTAGTGGAATCACATTTTGTCGCTTCTCACCAACTAATTCTTCTATTACTTTTACAGGTGAAATTTATTAGCCTGTTGGGAATTGAAAGGGAGTTTTTGCAATCCTACCTCATACGTGCACTATGTTTTATTATGGACTCGTCGAGTGTTACGGGAAGAGCATGAGAACTTCTGCGACCATGTTTAGGTACCTGTCAATTCTATTTTTCTGATAAACGTTTAACTTGTCTTATTGGTTTATCTTTTTTTATACAAGACAATTACCTCATTTTCTAATGCTTTTTTTTTCTTATTGTTTTAGGGATGACCTTGTCACGATACTTAAAGAAGAGCCTACCCCCTGCAAGTAGCTTGGACATTTTGGAGCATAAACTTTTTCAGTGTTGTCTGAGTTTTCTAATTGGAACTCCGTCACTCATACTTAATGTATCTAGGTACATTTCCTTTTATAAGAGTCATATTCTTGCATTCTTGATCCCGTAACTATGTTGCTAATTTATCATTTACTGTCGCAACCAAGGGCCTTTGGAAGTACCACTTCAGATAAGTTTGCATACCCGTATACATAAGGCTCCGTATCCTGTTTGGAAGGTTTGGTTGTTGCTTTTACTAGATTCTTAAGTTTGCCATCTTGTGTTTTGATTTTGGGTTTTTATCTTGTTTGAAGCATTGTGTTCTTCTAAAAGTTAGATTCACATATCTGATTTATGCTTTCAATGATACCGACATCAAAAGATAGAACATTTTAGATTGATTTTGTATTCAAGTGTAATGACATATCTTTTGCATAAAGTGAGAGAACTTTACATGTAATATGTTTTGTATCTTGCATCCCCCAAAGTTTCAATTGAATGTATGGTGTATTACTAATAACCGTCCCGAACTAGTTTTTTTTTTTTTTTTTTTCCCTTGACCGGTTCGGTTCCCGGTTCACAGGATTTTTGAAGGGAACCTAACCGGTACTATATATACTATTCAATGTATTAACCCTATGTCCCTAACCCATTTTATGGTTGGAATGGATTCATTAGGTACAATAGAGAGTTTGTACCTTGTACAGACATAAGCACAAGTTGTATGTTACTTATCTCACGGACAAAGTTTTATTTTTTAAAAAAAAGTTCCTAGGCACTTCACAATTATATACAAGGTTGTGCTGGCTCTATACTTGCACTTAGGGCTGAGGAGGAAAAAAAAAACTCGAATCAAAACAAACTAGAAAACCGGCCCAAACTGGTTATTTTGTTTCATTTTTTTCCCTTGATCGGTTCAGTCCGGTTCGTAAAATTTTAAAATTTTTGAAAACCGGTTCGGTTACTAGTTCACAAGATTTTTGAAGGGAACCGAACCGGTACTATATATACTACTCAATGTATTAACCCTAGGTCCCTAACCCATTCCCTTCACTTCCTTCAGCCTACTGCGGCGACGTCTCTCTCTCTGAGATGGAAGATCGAAGACTAGAGGTCAGATACCCCTCTTTCGATTTACTCTACCTCTCTTAGCCCTAGATTGACCCATCAGGCATTCATCGTCTTCCACGTTCTCGCCGCCTAACACCGTCAACACCTTCGTCTTCATCGTAGGCAAACACCATCATTCTTACCGCCCAACACTGCAAACACCACCATCGTCGGCTAACACCGTCACTGCCATTGATCTGTATTCTCACGGTCGGTACTCTCACACAGTACTCTCACACAGTTTATATATATGTGTGTGTGTGTGTCTGATTTTCTCGATCTTTGATATGATTCTGGTTTTGATGATGTACAGATCTATAGATTTTTTGGTTGATTTTTTATGATGATGATGTAGATCTGTAGATCAGTATGTGTGTTATATGATTTTTTGATGATTTTTTATTAGTCCCAATCGTCTCCTCTCTCTCTCCCTGAAGAACCGAACGGACCTCTGAACCGGACCGAACCGACCTCTAAAAAATCGCTTTCGGTTCTATGATTCTCCCAACCGAGTTTTGGTTCACTAAAATATACCAAAGAACCGGACCGAACCAAACTGGTTTCACCCCTACTTGCACTCTTGCAGTGTACTTTTGGAATACATTGAACTACTGATGGTTCAACTTTTAGTTTTATATGGACTCTTCTGAAGTACCCTTGTCGTTCATTCGACATTGCGGCATAGGTATAACATATGGGGTCCATGTCTGATGTATTTAGTTGGACACTCCACTTGAAAACATATTTCGCAATTTGAACTTACATTGAACTAAACATTGAACTGCTATGATATGCATGGAATACCCTAACCTCCTTTTAAACACCATTATCCTTGAGAACAAAAGAAATATATCGAGGACTATGAATATTTTGCGATGTCCCCGTGTCCTTGAGAATCCTACACTTAGACACATTCCCGCACTCGATATTCATACCCGAGGCCATGTAACATAAACTGTTAGAATTATGGTTGAAGTGATCTCACCACTGTAAACTTACCTAGTTTATGAGCCAAACTTCTAGCACAAGAAAGTTGAATTATATACTATAGTCAATACAAACTAATTTTTGCTCTCTTGTTACTTGCATTCTCCATATCGTTTTTGACAGCCATGTCTATTGTGGCGTAAGGATTTTTGGATTTGGATACGGATTAGTCTGTGACCTCAATATCCAACATACATGCTAATTTGTTAGCAAAACCAGTGGCGGACAGGAGGGCCCCCCTGGATACGTCCCAATTATTGCAATATTTCTACTACATTTTAGGTTTTGTTTGTAGAAATTACCAAGAAAGGACCCCTCAGATTTGCGTTATTATTGTACAAGGATGATATTTTGTTGGTAAATTATGAATACATGTGATTGGATCCCCCCGCGTCGAGAATCTCGCGTCCGCCACTGAGCATAAGCATGGTAAAGTGTTTATACCAACCTCGTGATCCTATCAAGCTATTGTCCCACATTGGTGAGAAAGTGCCTCTTTTCGCCATTGCCCTTATTGATTAGGTGATATTGAGAAGCATTTGACCAGCTTATTATGACCGGTTATTTTGTGACTAAATGCAACCTTTGGTACACATGTAGGGATTATTTTTTATTTTTTTTATATCAGTTACGAAGCAAGGACATGTCTACAGACCTCACGTGTCCATGTCAGACTCGTGTTGGACATGCCCAAAATATATTACCTATTTTCTTTGTTGAACATGCTAGGGATATGCTTGGACAAGTTGAGACACATTTAGAGGTCATAATGAAATTTATAATGGTTTGGTAATGAAAGTTTTAACTTTTAACGGTCTGATTAATTCTTGAATATTTATTAGTGACTATTGTGCTTGTAGCCTTTCAAGAATGTTAATCTCATTTGTATGAATCTAATGTCTGTAATTTTGATAAAAGTTATTTATTTTTCTTTTTTATGTAAATTGTCTAATCTAGCCATAAGGAACATAATTTTAAATATTCAGCATGACTCCAATATGCCATGTCCTAATGTTTAAAAAATGAAGTGTCCTTTTATCCATTTCCGGTGTCCCCATATGTGTTTCTTAGAATTGGGACATTAAGAACGCTTGCTAATTTATTCATCTCCCTTTGATCAATTACATTATGTTGTCTTGTTTACTATTGTCTCCAGTACTTTGACATATACTTTTGACTGCTGACTATACTGCGTTACTATTTTCATCTCTGTTGCACATTTAACACCTTTGTGGAGCTGGAGCCATCAGAAAGCTGCTGTATTTTGTATTCATTTTTCTTTCTTTTGGCGGCCAAAGGAGTTACCACTGCATCGTTTTCTTTCTTTTGGCGGCCAAAGGAGTTACCACTGCATCGTTCTGTTTGTTAGTTAAAAGGTACTCTCTGTACCTAGTTTAAATAATAGTACACCAATGATGCTTGTCTACGTTACCTACCACACATTTCATACGAACACATGATATGTGTACATGGGCCATTATCTTGTTTGATTATCATAGTTATATACGTAACAGAGTTCCATTGGATCAAACAGAGTATTGTCTGAACATGCGTCTCTTTTAAGTAGAATATGGTGCATGGTTTTAACTAATATAGGTTTCTATTTATTTCAAATTTGGATCAACATGAATTTTGTTTTCTGAACCTGATTGGGTGGGAAGAGAGTAATGTATTATGATTTTGCAAATACTCTTGATCGTTGCTTTTCTTGAAGCCAGGGACTGATCTCTCTCTCTCTCTCTCTCTCTCTCTCTCTCTCTCTCTCTCTCTCTCTCTCTCTCTGTGGTTCAGGTTTTGCTGAAGCTCATTGTGGTTGTCCTGGTTTCCGTATCCCCCCATTTGAATCTTGTGGAGGATTTGGTGCTGCTTTTGAGGATGACCTTAGGTAGCTTAACGATATATTGTATTTACATCCGAGAACAATTTGTGTATGTTCGGTATGTCATATATGAAGACAATGACTATGTTGCTGAGTTGAACTATGGAGTTATGGATGTTGAATTGGTTGTGTCTGCCCCTACAAGTTCAGCACTGCAAATTCAGGTGAGTGTCTCGTGTTAGGTTCTGTCACTGTTTTATGTGAGGCATCTATTCAAGCCGACTCTCGCAAAGTAACCAATTAAGCAGTAAACTGCAGTAAGATAAATCAATTGAGAGACTTATTTAAGGATCAACGGTGAATAAGGTGTTTGCAGCAGCTTATAGTCTTTCTAACTCCACAGCCAAATTGACCCTACACATATGGGGGAAAACAGTTGAGAATCACAGGAATCGAATCTCTTTCTACTTAATATGGTCAATAGCATTGTTGTAAAGTTTAGGATGAATTGTTACCACCACAATCAACAATGCCACTTTCATCATGTACATACATGCTCTGGTACTCGACACAGTCCAATTTTTCTTTTTCTTTTTCTTTCCGTTTGTCTTTTTTGGTTTTCCTCTTGCTCGATTTCTCCAAAAATTTTGAAATTGATTTTTTTTAGGCAATTTTTGGGCTTTCGTAACTTTTTGTCAAAACTTTTAGTTTAATCATTCCGCTCAAATAGAGGAATCAGAAAACTATGAAAAAGTGAAGAGAAGTTGGAAAAAGTTCATCTAAGACCACGCTACACTATTTTGACAAAAGACACTATATAAGTTCAGTATATTTTTTTTGTCTTTGGTTAACATCTTTTTTTTTTAACTTTTGATCATAATTTTTTTCTTTTAGACTCCTCTAGTCCGTACGTATGATTAATTCAAAAGTATAACAAAAATCTAACAAAAAATTAGAAAGAAATGAACAAAAATACTGACGATAAAAATAGCAAAAAATCAGGGAAACTGAACAGGGAGTTAATGATTTTTTCTGAAAAATTAAAATGGCCAACTATTTTTTTTTTTTTTTTGGGAATTTTGTTCCCTTTTCAAAAATTGAATACTTGCATTGTGTCCCATCATAAATCAAGCATAAAAAATCCTCTAGAGCAAAAAAAGAAGGGAAATGCTCCACCCATAAAGTGTAGGATAATAGGTAAAAAATGTATTGATATTCAAGAAAAGTGTAAAAATATCCGTAAAAAGTGTATTGATATCCGAACTTACTTGTCATAATGGGCGGGTTAGCAAAGCCAATTCACATACCCATTGTCAGATAAGGGTGTGTTTGGGCGCCTGTTTTTTGCATTTTCCCGTTTTGGTTTTGCTGTTTTTCATGTTTGGGCGCCAATTCTCAGAATGAGTTCTACCAGAACTCATTCTCCGTTTTTGAAGATGGAGGCAAGAAGCCAAAAACTGGACTTGGGTTCCTTTTTGGATTCTCGTTTTTGGATTATCATTTTCCATTCCCCGTGAACCTTTGTTTGTCATCCATACCCCTGTGCTACCCCTATCTCTTCCACACAACACACAGACGACAGAAGCAGAGAAGAGAGGAGACCCGAGCGAGTAGAGAGAGAAAGAGGTCACACGGTGGTAATTTCTCAGGGTGGTTGCCCATCTCTGTTGACGGCGACGACGATCGCTCAATCGTCGGAGGCTGTGATGTTTCAAACGGGGAAACATTTAAGTGGCTGTAAATGCCCTTCATTGCGATGTATTGTCTGTCTCTCTGTTTGTTTGTTTGTTTGAGGCTGTGATGATGAATTCAGAAAATAAACAGGCGTTTGAGGCCCAAAATTAGGCCTTGGCTGGGCAAACACAGAGGGTCTTGTGAGAGATTTGGTAAAATCCATACCAAAACTCATTTTCATCATTTTTCTCTCAAACACTACTACTTTTGCAAGATGCATTCTGCACATTTCTCCCAAACACTCTTCCCAGATTCAAAACTCATTCTGGCCATAATCCAAAAAATCAAAAAGCCAAAAAGCCAAAAATGAAAAGCTGAAAAGTTGGCTCTCAAACATCCCCTAAGTAAATTACGGACCACATTAGTGCACCAAAAGATAATTGAATTCGCCTAAAAAAAAAAACTATCAAAAGCGCCCTTAATTTCGCTGTGTGTCTAACTGCTAGTATTAATCTAGGCAACAGGTAACTATCAATAGTTGGTCGTTACGAATAACAAGAAGCATCACAAAATACCATAAACTAATTATCTTCATACACTTGGATTGAATTAAAAAAAAAGGTCTGAATTTTTCAATTGACATTTTCTAGAGTAGTAATTGATCTCCACACTACCTCTTTTGATAACCACTCCCTTTTTTGTTTTTTAGTGTTGAAAGTGTTTGTAAGTTTTTTACTACACAACAAAAAAGGGAGTGTGGTTATCAAAAAAGAGAGTGTAGAAATCATTTCCCCTAAAAAAAACTAATTTTACCATTTCTACTGAACTTTTTTTAGCTTAACCTGGAAAAAAATAGTGGCCATTTCTAAGACATGTCAAATAAGTTCTGAATTCCCAATTTCCCATACCCTTTT
The DNA here is from genome assembly GCA_016920895.1 of Vaccinium myrtillus. Lineage (NCBI taxonomy): Eukaryota > Viridiplantae > Streptophyta > Magnoliopsida > Ericales > Ericaceae > Vaccinium > Vaccinium myrtillus. Next base: position 33,715,883 of record CM029275.1, on the reverse strand, counting down.
TAACATATCCCAATAATAGAATAGTAATATAGAAGCACGATAAAATAAACTCACTGGATAGTTGACTGTAATCACCAGATCCAATTGGAGGAGAAGATTCCGGAAAAAAAATTGGAGGAACATTGCTTCGTCGATTCGCGCGCCTTTTTTTTTTCTTTTTTTTTTCAGGTTATGCTGCTAAATGCTAGTAATAATTTTGTTTAGAGTTAAAAGTAGACCCACTTTTAATCATGGTTAAAATTGAGACGATATTCTTAGCTGAATTTATTACATAAACTTGTATGGTATTTGAATTGTCGTCTATTTTTCCTCCTTGGGAAATGTTAACGGGGTTCCACTTGTGCTTGTGTGTTGTAGGATAAGTGTATGCCTTCTGTCTCTTGTTCTATATTGCACTGGAGTTCTATTATTGATGCTACATTGTATAGGTTCACTGTAGTTCTTCTGAATGCCTCGAAGAATCAAGAAAAGTAAATGCTGCCTTATAAAGAGAAGAAGTTTATAAGTGTTTGTACCATAATTTTTAATTTTTAACACGTGGCAATAATTTTGGCCAAAAAGATTTTTAATTTGAATTCGGAGTTATCCCTAAGCCGAATTCCCTACAATTTAGGAGATAATGCATCTTTTTGAAAATGATAAGGTGGTTACCTAAATTGTAGGAAGCAAAGTTTATCCTATGATTTTTTCCAAGAGGCCAAAATTAACATGTGATAATTAGATAAAATTACAAATAGTTAATTTTGGCCATATGGGACATTTATAAGCACAATATCTCCTAGGAGATCCATCCAAGTTGCTAGGAGATATCATGGAAATCTTCTGCCAAATCTGATGATATCTTCTGGAACGGACATCTTCTGCCAAATCTGATGATATCTTCTGGAACGGACATCTTCTGCCATGTCAGCACTATATCTTCTGGTACGAATATCTTCTGACATGTGGCGACATGTGAAAGTATCAGACATTCTTTCAAATGCATGAAGCTTAAATCAAGGAAGGTGGGTAGTTATTGCCACATGGCCAAGGAATTAGTTACCACTTTTTATGGGAAGTGGTTAGTAAACTGATTCCTAGATTTCAGGAGATACGGCTGAGACTATGGCAAGTTGTCCCACATTTTGCACATGTTGTGGTAGTTATGCAAGTAGTGGGACACTTGGCGGCCTAGGAGTTAATTTCAGCACCAAATAAAAGGGGATGACTGAGTCAAAGGGACACTTGGCAGCTTTGGAGAAGATTTCTGAAGAAAATGGGTAGAAGATGTGCTTAGTGGATCCGAATTCTTCTGAATCCCACATAGGCAAATGATGCCTATAAATACAAACCTTTGTGCAACATTACAAAGGTCCACGCACCAAACAAAGCTCATAACAGCAATTAAATTTAGTTTATCTCCTAACTCTCAGTTAGTCGATCGATCCCTTCTCTATGTCTATCTTCTACCTTTACCCCTCTTCTTCCTCTTCTTCTCTCCCTTCCTCTCTCTCTATGTAAACCTTAGTTTTCTTCAATTGTTGAAGTCCTTGTTCAAGGCCCACGAACCGTTGTAACTTTAGTTCCTCTTTTAATCAAAGTTTCACATTTGCTTGAAAGAAGTTGGTAGTTTCAGGCGCTTTTCCCTACATACATTCTCTTGGAGATTCACATCTCCTGGCACGCCCGCATATCTTCTACACCACTAGGTGTTGACCACTCCCGTTTCTCCTGTCCCTTGGAGGAATTGGTGGCAATAATAAGAAACAAGTTGCAGAGGAGAAAACGAAGCATTTGGAAGCCATGAGGGAGATTGAGATGGCAAAAAATCTGCTTGCTAAAGAGGCTTATGAAAAGCGAATAGCAGAATTGAAAGCTCTCAAGGAATCCATGGAGAAAAAGAAACAAATTGACACACTCTTGTCATAAGACAACAGGTACAGAAGGGCTGAAATAGAAATTGCTACTGAATCCTTCTTGGAGACTAAGCTGATTGGTGAAGGATCGTATGGGAAAGTTTACAGGTGTGGCCTCGATAAAGCATGACTATGGCGGAATCATCCAATGCAAGTTCAATGTTAAAGCATTCTTTGATGCATCAATACTAATAGACCCGGGTACGTCTGAAGTCCCTCTCCTCACGGCTCCAAATATTGCGAACATACTTTTGCATCGTAAAATATGTAGCCAACCATGTTTGTTAGACCTTTTTGTTTGTTCTATCCCTGTTTTGAACAACTATCTCCATCTTCAGGGTTTCTCCAGGGCCAAACTTCTGTGCATCACCTAGGCATAACATGATCTATATATGTATTTTGATTAGCCCATAAACAAACCTTTGCAATGTAAATTATGTAGGCAAACATGTTTGGTGGACCTTGTGTTGCTTCTCTGCCTTTGCTTCACATGCTAAATGGACTTCCTTCATTAATCACGAGCAAAATTAGTTTTAAAATATTGAGTGCGGGAATGAGCACATGGTATCGTGCGAAGCACTAAATGAACTTCTTTCGAGCATTAACTGGCAAACAATATGTGCAACGCACGTGTCGCCGCACCTAGTTTATGAAAAAGGGGAAAGACAAGCATTGTGTTTTCATACCATGGAAAATAGTATGTGAATGCCTCGAGGTTCACTGTCGTTCTTTTGAATGCGTCGAAGAATCAAGACAAGTAAATGCTGCCTTACAAAGAGAAGAAGTTTATAAGAAACAAGTTGCATAAGAGAAAACGAAACATTTGGAAGCCATGAGGGAGATTGAGATGGCAAAAAATCTGCTTGCTACAGAGGCTTATGAAAAGCAAGCAGCAGATTGAAAGCTCACAAGGAATCCATGGAGAAAAAGAAACTAATTGACGCACTCTTGTCATAAGACAGCAGGTACAAAAGGTATAGAAGGGCCAAACACCCATAATCGGAAAAGTAGAATCGGAAAATTGAAAAAACAGGCACCCAAACAGGCTCTAAGTGTATGCCTTCTGTCTCGTGTTCTATATTGCACTAGAGTTCTATTATTGATGCTACATTGCACAGGTTCACTTTCGTTCTTCTGAATGCCTCGAAGAATCAAGACAAGTAAATGCTGCGCGCCTTACAAAGAGAAGAAGTTTATAAGCAACAAGTTGCAGAAGAGAAAACGAAACATTTGGAAGCCATGAGGGAGATTGAGATGGCAAAAAATCTGCTTGCTACAGAGGCTAATGAAAAGCAAGCAGCAGATTGAAAGCTCTCACGGAATCCATGGAGAAAAAGAAACAAATTGACACACTCTTGTCATAAGACAACAGGTACAGAAGGGCTGAAATAGAAATTGCTACTGAATCCTTCTTGGAGACTAAGCTGATTGGTGAAGGATCGTATGGGAAAGTTTACAGGTGTGGCCTCGATAAAGCATGACTATGGCGGAATCATCCAATGCAAGTTCAATGTTAAAGCATTTTTTGATGCATCAATACTAATAGACCCGGGTACGTCTGAAGTCCCTCTCCTCATGGCTCCAAATATTTCGAACAGACTTTTGCATCGTAAAATATGTAGCCAACCATGCTTGTTAGACCTTTTTGTTTGTTCTATCCCTGTTTTGAACAACTGTCTCCATCTTCAGGGTTTCTCCAGGGCCAAACTTCTGTGCATCACCTAGGCATGATCTATATATGTGTTTTGATTAGCCCATAAACAAACCTTTGCAATGTAAATTATGTAGGCAAACATGTTTGGTGGACCTTGTGTTGCTTCTATGACTGCCCTTCCCAACTATTTTCATACTTAATGTGGGAGTCTCTTCGCCGGAGTGAACTCTTTGAACCTCTTGGTGTGGAATAGACGGTGGAGAGGAGAGTGCTGCACGCCTGGACTGTCGCTACTCACCGGGGATGATGGCTTGCACACGTAAGCAACCACGTTAGTGCCTAGCCCGGACGGTGGTGGTCCGGGAAGGCACTCCGATGATAAAGTCAGTCACCGGAGTGAAGAAATGCCAGAGATCTTAGAGAGAGAAGTGAAGAAGTGGAGTTATGAAGGTAGTAAATGAGGAGAGAGGAATACCCAGTGTGGTAGTTGTGATTGGGTATTTATAGGCTGAGGGGCGTGCGTCCCACGCGTTCGGTGCCCTTCACTCGCCTGTCATTCATGCTCGGAATGACGGGTGACATGACCTCCACCCCAGCCTCAGACGCCAAGCCCGGGCTGACACCACGGTACGTGGGATCGAGTAGTCAAATCAACTTGAAACATCCCCCATCGCCCACGTGCCCCTGCAGGTGGCGGTGGCAGAGTAGGTGACTGCCGCATTTAATGCTTCATCATGAGCTGTGTGGCGTGCCAGACACGCTTTCACCAAACCTGATGTATCCGAGCCCCCCGCGTTACCGAGGTCAACCGACTCGGCAGCGTGCGGCCCGGCCCTTCGGGCGCTCGGCACACTGCTCGGTCCATCTCCCGAGGGTTGTCAGAGAACCAAGCCATGAGTGTCATGCCCTCGGCGCCAAGCCGTTCGGCAGACGCCGTCCAAATCCATATTCGTCCAGAACCGTACATCCGCACCGTCCGCCGAGGGCACCGTTCGCTCGGTGCCGTTATGGCGGGTCGATCTGCATTCAGTTTTGCAGAATAGTGATCCCTTCGGCTCTTCGTGATGTGGAGGGATGTCTTTGCTGACCCCTATGAACCCGGCCGCTACAATAGCCCCATCAACTTCCCACGCCGAATGGATACGACTGGGGAGTTGATTAGATCGTGGAAGGCGGTCGGGAGATCAGGATCGGTCCCTTTGTATGCGCTCGGGGAGATTGAAAGTGGCCGAGGTGCCAACGATCCGAATGCCCGTTACCCGAGCGGTTGGGAATGGATAGGGCTCGAAACGTCATGTCAAACAGTGGTGTGAAAAGACTTCTGACACACTGAGTCAGGAATCTGCGACGTTTGATGACGCATGTGACACGTGTCGTCGTACGGTTGGTTCGAGCCTCGTTACGTGGATTCGCGCCCAAATGATTTAAATGCAGTGGACAGGTGTCACGCTGCGATTGGGTGTCGCTTCGCCTCCCGAGCCGGCGCCTCGATGGCTCTCCGCCCTACCCCTTATAAATACAAAGGAGGGTTGGGAGAGAGAGCACCGTTACTCTCTCTCTAGCATCAGAACTCAGCGCCGCCGTCGTCCGCCGTGCTCAACTGCCTTTCTCGTGGAAATCTCGTCTTCAGGCCAGGATTCTTTCACCAAACCCGAGGTATTGTGTTCTTCCCCTGTTTCTCCATGTTTTGTGAGGTTTTTCATGCATTCATCTTGCATTTTGGGTGGGTTTTCGAGTATTTCACTCTCTTTTTTTTTTTTTTACTTTTTCTGCTTCTGCCTTGTTTGAGTTTTCCGGCGGTTTGTGCGGCGGAGCACGGCCGCCGGATTCTGGGCTTGAAGAACACTCATCGTGTTCTTCCGAGAGTCCAATCACCGCACGCACCGTCTTCTGCCGAGAACCATTTGAGTGGCCCGAACGTCTTTCTCCTTAGGTTTATCCGAGAGCTTTTCGACTTGCTGGGCCCTCGTGATAACCGTCGTCCCGCGGGGAGCTTGGCTGGGGCCGAAGCTCAACCCTTCATATTTTCTTAAACCCAAACCTGTGCATATCGCTGATGGTTTTTTCACCCGTGCACTGTAGGTTCTCGCTTGGATGAGCTCAACCTCCTCCGACTCATCCTCAGACGACGTCCTCGCCCATTATAGGTTCGGCAATTTCGTCCAAGATCTCCTCCTCCGCGAACAACTAAGGGCTCTCGGGCGGGATTATAGAAGCCGAGCGCATACCGTCCCTTCACAAACCGGAGCTCCACCACTGAACATAACCCCCCTTCAAGCCATAACCCCCGAGCGTTGGGTAGAAATGGAAGAAGAAGCCAGGCGTGCCGAGAGCGGTTCTCAAGCCACCACATCTGGGCAAAATGTTCCCCTTAATCCGACCCCCGAGACGGACGTGCCGACTGACGTTCCTTCATCTCCCACTATCGATCCGACCGAACTCCCGAATCTCTCCGGGGATGGGCTTCGGATCCCGAAGTGATTGAGATCGACAGGGAAACCGCGGGGTTCGATGAGCTCGAGCCTGTCGAGGTTCTCGAGGTGGACGAGTTCTTAGCCCGGTCTCCGCAAACCGAGGGGAACGTTGCTCGCGATGGGGGTGAGGATGAGGGATCATCGCACCACCTTGCCGAGAACGAGGAGCAGGAGCAAGCTCCCGAAGGTGAAGATGAGGCCGATGTCGAAGGCGGCGTCGAGTACGGACAAGGCTGGGAGTCAATTCCGCCGCCGAACCCTAGGCACAGAAATTGCAAGTACGTCGACATGTACTTCGACGGCTCCGCGGGTAAGCTCGCCGCGTTCCGAAGGGATTACCACATCCCCGAAGACGTGGAGATCGCGAGGCCCACCGACAACAGAATCCACTACGCGAAGGGGCAGGTGACCGTGCCCCTGATGGCCATCACCGAGGGCGGCCTGACCTTCCCCATGCCCCGGCTCCTTCGGCAGTTTTTGGATGAGTACGAGCTCGCCCCCCACCAGCTGGTCACCAACGTGTACCGCATCATCTGCTCGGTGGTGAGGCTATCCGAGCGGCACAACATCCCCTTCCGCCTGACCGACCTCATGGCGGTCTACACCTGTGCGCGCAGTAAGGACTACGGCCGCTATTACTTTTCGAGGCGCCCCGAGTACCCACACCTCATCAGTAAGCTCTCGGACTCGGAGAGGCATGCCTGTGAGCTGGTCGTAGTCAAGGGGAACTACGAAAAAGCCCCGGGCGAGGAGTCCAGGTGGTCCGTACCCTGGCAACGAGGACGCCCTAGTAAGCCGAGAGCTCATCCTTGCACTTTCATCTTGTATTTCTGTTATTGAATGTACCGTTCTAATCGTGTTTGTCTCCCCCCCTTTTTTTTTTTTTTTTTTAGTTTGCGGGAAGGTGACGAGGAAACTCGCCGAAGACGCGGACGACGACGTCATCGAGCAGATCTTCGCCATCCCAGACCGCACTGCCCCTGAGATCCTTGGCTACGTGCCGTCTTACAAGGGCTTCCTGAAGAGGGGAAAAAGTCCTGTGAAAAGGACAGGGGAGCGCCGAATACGCCTCTTTGACCCTGACATCGATCGCTCCGCCCTCACCGGCCGGGAACGCTTACCGAGAAGCTCCCACAACCCACCCCAGGCTTCCGTTGAGGTAAGTGGTTCAGAGGCTGATATGGCTGGGACTTCTGCCCTGAAGGAGGCCCAAAAGAAGGAGAGGGCCGAGAAGAAGAGGAAGGACGCCGAGAAGGCGGCGAGCCTTAAGCCCGGGCATGTTGCCGAGGGGGAGGGTCCACCGAAGAAGGCGCGGGTGGACGAGGCTCCGGAAGGGTCCAAAGCACCTCCGCCACCACCCCCTCCTCCCCAAATCACCCCGACCGACGTCCAGCCGAGGAGAACAGCCTCCAAGGACAAGCAGGTGGTCTCTCCGCCGCTCGGGGACTCGCCCCCCCCGGTCGAAAAGGACAAGCCGTGGGTCCCGGTCATCCGGACCTCGCACAGCGAGCCAGTAAGGAAGAACGCCAGCGTTCGGGAGAGCCGAAAGACGGCGATGACCCTACTGAAGGCCCTCGCCCTACCGAGGGACATGAAGGCCGAGCCCAAGAATACAGCGGATAATTATGCCGAGCTCTGCACTCACATCGTGAGGGTAAAGCCCTAACTTCAAACTCCGTATTTTTCCCAAGTCTTTCCCTTCGGATTGTTACTTAATTGGTTCGAATTCTTTTTGTAGGCTGGCCAGTCGGCTTTGGCTCTTGGCGACAAGGTGTACAAACTTGGCGTTGAGAAGACCGAGGTCGAGAAGCAGCTGGAGGCGGAGCAGAAAGCTCGGGCAGACTTGAAGAAGAGCGCCGAGGCCCTTGCTGCCGATGGCCGTGAGCTTGAGAAGCAGCTCTTGGAGGCTCGCCGCCTCCAAAAGGTTGCCGAGGAGAGGGCCATGACGGCAGAAAGCAAAGTCACGGCCGCCGAAGAGAGGGCCGTTAACGCCGAGAGGGAACTACAGCATGCCCAGACTGATCATGATGAGATGATGGCCGCTGCTGATTCCAAAGGGGGGCGCGCAAGACGCTGCAGAAGTTTGCCAAGGAGGCCAACGAAAACAAAGAGAAGGTCTTTGGAAAAGGGTACCTCCTTGGTCGTGTTGACTGCTGGCCCCAAGCCTTCGGCCAGGCCTTCGACATCATCTCCGTCCCGGCGGATTCTGCCCTTCGGTCCTCCATTCCTCCCGTGCCCGTGACCGAGGTCCCGGAGATGCCCTTCGATGACGACGAGGATGAGGTTCCCGAGGGTCAGGCTCCCGATCCCCCTGCCGGCAACGAGGGTCAGACCTCCGATGCTGCCAATACGGAGGCCGGGGCCTAACAAGCTTACCGTTTTTTCTTCTGTTGTTTTTGTTTCAAGTTTTTGTACTCGGGGCCGAGCCCCCTTATTTTCATAATAAATGGACGGATGCTTTTCTTTCCTTTCTTCTTCTTGTATGCTCGAATGTGAACGTTTGAATGTTTGTCTGAATTTCTTTCAAGTTATGGCTCTCGTGCATAACGAATCGTTGTCACCGAAACTTGTAATAAATGGTAACAAATGATAGCCCCTGCTTCGGCTGGGAGCCAATGCTAGAATGGAACCCAGCTGAAGCAAAAGAGTTTAACTAACTTTTCCAAAAATGCTTGTATAAGATCGCGCCGAGCGTGTACCTGAACAATAGCCCCCGGCTAGTTCGATACGTAGGTCCCGAGACCGGGGGCATATCCCCGAACGCTTGTACGTATTAGCGCCGTTCTATCAGACGCGATTGTATGTTCAACCGAACGCTTACGAATCGATTCGCCGAGTAGAGTCTTTTGTTCAACCGAACATAGACGGCTGTTCAACCAAACAGGGTCAGGAGGTTCCACCGATCGTGGCCTTCGAGCCGAACTTGGATCTTGAGCCGAGGACAATCACTTAAATTGAAAAATCGAAAAATGACAGTCAACCAAAGAAAGGATCTTATCATTAACATTTTTGATTCCTGGGTATTACAAAAAGCTACCGAGGGCACGATAATCGTGAAAATGATAAACACAAGATCCTAACCATAAAATTTCCTTAACTTCGAGGCGTTCCATGGGTTACTGATTGCCGTGCCGTCCATCTCGGCTAGCTTGTAGGCCCCGTAGCCAGCTTTGGCTATGACGCGGTAAGGACCCTCCCAGTTGGGCATGAACTTTTTCTTGTTTTTCTTTTGCACAACCGCTCGGAGGACCAGATCGTCAATATTAAAGGGGTGGATGCGAACGTGCTTGTTATAGCCCCGAGAGACCTCCTGTTGGTAAGCAGCGTACTTGATGTGAGCTTCATCTCGGAGATCCTCAATCTGATCGAGCTCGGAGGCTAAGTGTTCATCGTTCGTGGCAGGATGGAACACTTCGGTTCGAGAGGAGGGAGCGATAGCCACGAGCGGGAGGACGGCCTCCATCTCGTAAGCCATTGAGAACGGCGTTCGGCCAGTTCCTCGCCAGGGGGTCGTTCGATAGCCCCAGAGGACCTTCGGGAGTTCCTCCACCCACTTCCCGCGCTTGTTGGTCAGCCGACGCTTGAGGCCGGCCGAGATCGACTTGTTCGAGGCCTCGGCTTGGCCATTCCCTTGAGGGTAGGCCACGGTTGAATTATATACGCGGATATTCTTTTTCTTGCACAGCGTTTTGATGGCCTCGGCCACGAATTGGGTGCCGTTGTCGGAGATGATGGCGTAGGGCACGCCGAACCGAGAGATGATGTTCTTCCAGATGAATTGCTCGACCTCGGAAGCCGTGATGTGGATCAGGGGTTCGGCCTCCACCCACTTGGTGAAGTAGTCCGTGGCTGTGATCAGATGCCGGAACCCGCCGGGGGCCGTGGGAAGGATTCCAACAATGTCGAGCCCCCACTGGGCAAATGGCCATGGGCTTGTGACAGGCTACAGAGACATGGCGGGCTGGTGAATAATGGGGGAGTGTCTCTGGCAGGCCTCACACTTTTCGACGTAATCTTCAGCGCTCTTCTTCATTTTCGGCCACCAGTAGCCCTGGGTAACAGCCAGCTCGGAGAGAGAGCGACTTCCCGAATGGCGCCACAACTTCCCTCGTGGAGCTCTCGGAGAACGTGAGGGATCTCGGAGTTGTGGAGCACGCGGAGGTCGGGGCCGATGTAGGTGCGGCGATAGAGCTGTCCCGTCGGGGAGAGGAAGTAAGACGCCGACTGACAGCAGATGCGGTGAGCCTCTTTTTTGTCTAAAGGGAGGGTTTGATCTCGGAGGTAAGAAACCAGGGGATCCATCCAGCTCGGGCCAGGAGCGGCGATTGTCATGACGTCCTCGGCACCCGGTTCGAAACTCGGGACCGCGATCTCCCCGAGCGTGATCGTCCACGTACCTCCGAGCTCGTTGCATGCTGATCCGAGAGCAGCAAGGGCATCGGCATGAGCGTTCTTGGCTCGGCCGATGTGGGAGAAGTGGACCGCCTTGAAGCTACTTTGCAGTTCCAGAACATGGCTAACGTACTTTAACATCCGAGCATCGCCGGAGCCATAATCGCTATTCAGCTGGTTCACCACAAGCATGGAGTCGCTATACGCCTGTAGCTCATCCACCCCGAGAGCGATAGCGAGGCGGAGCCCAGCAATCAAAGCCTCATACTCGGCCTCGTTGTTTGTGGCTGGGAAACCGATGCTCATAGCGCATTCGTGGAGAGTCCCCTCGGGAGAGATGAGCACAATACCAGCCCCTGCCCCTCGGCTATTTGATGCACCGTCCACATGCATCCGCCAGGATTCGCCCGTATAAATGGTGGCTGTGCGGGGAGGGGAGCGCTTGAGAACCAAACCAGACTGTTCGGGGGCGGTGGCGCCTTCAGCGGTCTTGGTTCTGGCATCTTCGGTGGTCGTTTCCTTCTGGAGGTCAGTTTCCAACCTTGGCGTGAGCTCGGCGATGAAATCAGCCAATGCCTGACCCTTAATCGCCGTCCGGGGCTTATACCGGATATCGAAGTTGGCCAATTCCAAGGACCACTTGCAGATCCGATCCGAGAGATCTGCCTTACGCATAACGGTCTTCAGGGGGTATGCTGTGATTACTACGACCGTGTGGCTCTGGAAGTAGGGTAGGAGCTTTCTCTTAGCCGTGACCAGTGACAGCGCCAACTTCTCAATTGGCAAGTACCTGGTCTCGGCAGAGAGCATTGTCTTGCTCGAGTAATAGACCGGGAACTGCTCCAAACCCTCCTGCCGAACCAACGCCGAGCTCACGGCGTGTTCCGATACTGCAAGGTAGAGGTAGAGGTCTTCGTCTTCCCTCGGCATTACTAGCAGAGGTGCTCGGGACATGTAGCTCTTAAGCTTGGTGAGTGCAGCATCGCACTCGGCATTCCAAACAAAGGCTCTCTTACTGGTTTTGATGGATTGGAAGAAGGGCCTACATGCATCGGACGACTTGCTTATAAAGCGATTGAGGGCAGTAGCCATTCCCGTCAGCCGCTGGACTTCCTTGATCGTCGTGGGCGCTCGGAGCTTTTGTATAGCTGCTAGCTGGTTGGGGTCGGCTTCGATCCCTCGGTGGGTGACGAGGTACCCCAAAAACTTCCCAGAACCGACCCCGAACGCGCACTTCTCGGTGTTAAGGCTTCAAGTTGTGTCTCCTGAGGATAGAAAAAACTTTGCCGAGGTGGGAGAGATGGTCTTCTGCGAACCTGCTTTTGACTACCATATCATCGATATAGGCTTCCATAATGTCGCCGAGCTCCCGGGCAAACATCTTGGAAACCATTCTTTGGTAGGTAGCCCCAGCGTTCTTTAGGCCGAATGGCATGACCCGATAGCAGTAAGTGCCCCTCGGCGTGACGAACGCAGTCTTTTCCACGTCCGTTGCATTCATAGCGATCTGATGGTATCCCCGGTAGGCATCCATGAAGCTGAGCCTAGCATGCCCGGCCGTTGCATCCACCAGTTGGTCTATCCGGGGGAGGGGAAAACAATCTTTGGGGCAGGCGTCATTGAGGTTAGTGTAATCTACACATACCCTCCACTTCCCGTTCTTTTTCTTGACCACCACGGTGTTAGCCAGCCACGTGGGGTACATCACCTCTCGGATAGCCTCCGCCTCGATCAGGCGGTCAACTTCTTCCAGGACGGCGTCGGAGTGAATGGCGGAAGATCGCCTCGGCTTCTGCATCACCGGTCTCCTAGCCGGATCAACATTGAGGGCGTGCGTGATGAAATCGGGGCTGACACCCGGCATTTCATATGGAGTCCACGCGAAGACCTCAATGTTATCCTTGAGAAAAGAGACCAAGTCGTTCCGCTCGGGATCGGAGAGATCCGAACCGAGCATGAAGTATCGGGCACCCTCTTCGTCGAGGGGCACCTTGACCAATTCTTCGATCGATTTGTCCTCGGCACTCGAGCCGACATCATCGAGCACTTGAGTGCACTCTGGCGCCTCAATCCACTGCACCTGCTTGGGCGGCTTGCCCTCCCTCCGGTCCCTTTGGCGCACGGCATTGACAAAGCATCGCTTAGAGGCCATCTGGTTGCCTCGGATGGTTTTCTGCTTTCCGAACGTGCCGATGAACCGAACGCACTGGTGGAGGGTCGAGGCAACTGCCCCCATTGCGTGGAGCCAACCTCGCCCTAGGATGGCATTGTAGGGGCTCGGCGAATCCACCACGGTGAACTCTATCTCCAAACGCATCGACCCCGCCCAAACGGGGAGGGTGATGCTACCGAGCGGGAATACTGGGAATCCTGAGAACCCAACGAGGGGGGTGTCGGAAGGGGCAAGCTCATCACGCGTTCGTCCGATGGCCTTATAGGCCGAGTAATAAAGGACGTCGGCGGAACTCCCCTGGTCCACCAAGACTCGCCTAACATCAACGTGGTCGATACTGATCTCGAGTACCAGGGCGTCGTCGTGTGGGAGTTGCAGCCCGTCCAGATCTCGTTCGGAGAAGGAGATAATGTACGGCTCCATTGGTTCCTTGTATTTTCGCTTTGGTGCCCTGCCGAGCGTCATTACTTGCATTGCTGCCTCCATCTTCTGCAGCTCCGTGTGCAGCGCGTCGGCCTGGGCTTTGCCGACCGGGCCGTGGATTGTGACAACCACCCTCGGGCGCACCCTCTCCCCGGGAGCCTATGGGTTGGGAGGCGGTGGAAGGTTGGCCTGCTGGTTCGGTTGAGGAGCGGCCCCTCTGAGAACGGTCGGTGTCCGACCGTGGTTTATCCATTCATCCATGCGTCCTTCGGCGACCAGCCGCTCGAGGTGCGCCTTAAACGGTCGGCATCCCGTTGTGTAGTGTCCCATCTCATTATGGTATGTGCACTTCCCTTTTTGGGTGGGGTCCGACCCCATCTTCTCCTCCGGCCAGTAAAACCAGCGCTTCCGACCGATCTCTGCCAGCAGCCTGTAGATCGGCATTGTGAAATATGTCGTCTCGGCAACATAGTCGTTGTCATTTCTGGGGGGCCTTTCCCATCCGCCGTTACTTTCTCTGCCGGTGTCTCGGGGACCCCTGTTCCCGAAACCTCCTCCTTGATCGTTCCTCCCTTTCTTCAGATTGTTGACTTGCTTCTTTGCCTCCTTCGGTGTGCCCTTTCCGGTATCTCCCTTCGGTGCTCGGTCAAAGAGATGCTCTTCGAGCTCTTGGAAGCGGTTCACAGTCTCCATCAGTTCGACCATATTTTTTGGTGGCCGGACCATGAGCTCTTTGAAAAGGTCGGAGTGACTATCGAGCCCGTTCTTGAAGGAAGTGGAGGCAATCTTCTGGTCACAGCCCTCCACGAGGCTGTACACCTCCCAGTAACGAGCGATATACTCTTTCAGGGTCTCGCTCGAGCCCCTCTTCATGTTGACAAGCGCGTCGAGCGTCTTCGGTCGTGTGTTGCTGGTCACAAACTGAGACGTGAACGCGCGCTCGAGCTCGTCGAAGTCATTTATGGCCCCCGGAGGGAGCTGGCTATACCAAAGGAGGGCCGTGGTCCCCAGGCTCATGGAGAACGTTCGGCACATGATGGAATCGCTATGACCGTAGAGCTCGGAAACCAGGCGATATTGCTGGACGTGTGTAATCGCGTCTGTCGTGGGTTCATACTTATCAAATTTGAGAATTTTGAACCCGCGCGGAGGGGCCGCCTTGGTTATCGTTCGGGAGAAAGGGGATTGTTTTGCCTTCTCTAACCTGGAGTTGGCAGGGTAAGTGCGGTTGAGGTCGACAGCTCGGAGTTCCCCATGGGCGCGCTTTGCTGGCCCGGTGGCTCGGTATTCCAAATCGTGTTCGTCCGCGTGCATGTCGCATCTTTCAGATGACAGCCTTTTGTTGTGCCCGTCCCGGGCCTTCGTCAAACCTTCCCGAGGGTGGCGGTCCCTAGAACCGGGCTCGGCATGATAGACCTTTGTTTCGCCAGTCTGCACGTTTACGAGTACGATACTACCACCGTCGTTCCGTAGCGTGTATCTGTCTCCGGGCCTAAGACCGTTGTTGTCATTATTGCCTTGCCCTGCCGAGACTTGGACAGGGTTGGTGGCCGTGTTGCCGCGCGAGCAATCACCCCGAGCGTTGGGTATCCCGCTCCGGACGCCATGCCTATCGTCCGATTGACAATGGTGCCGGTCACCTCTCCGATCCCCCGATCGGTTATGGTTACGGTCATTCCCCCGTTCTTCGTGCATTCGGCATTGGCCGTTGTCATTTTTTGGGTCGTCTGCCAGGCCCTTGCCTTTGTAATGTTGCCATTCTATTTCCCGGGGACGTTCCACGTCCCCTCGGGACTTCGGAGTCCGAGCGCTAGATGCCGTGGCGCTATCTTCAACGTGGTCGGTCCGCCGGGACTGCCCACCACGTGTATGCTGCTGGTGCGAGCGCGCCGTTTCCGTCGGGACAACAAGTGCTCCGCCTCGGTGGTCCACCTCCACGACCTGTCCGAGGCGAGAAAAGAATAGAGCCCGTCCCTCGTTGTCATTCCTCGTGCTCAGCGGTGGCCTCCGAGTCCTCGTCCGTCCACCGGACCTCGACTTCGCTGGTTGATTTTTGGCCTGCTTCATTGCTAGTACTTCTTTCCTCAGTAGCGCCAGTTCAGCCTCTATGGTGAGAGGAGGAGGAGGAGGAAGAGCCTCTGTGTGCGCTGGAGTTGTAAGGTTGTCAAGAGAGAGAACGTTTTCATCCATGTTGAAGAGGATGTTGCTGGGTCCGGCGTTGCTGGGGCCGGAGCCATCGGTGGCCATGGTGACCGTTCCATTTCTGTTGACAGATGGGGGGAGACCCAGATCGCTCCTGACCTGGTGGTACCGGTACCGGTCGGCGGTGCTGTGGTACTCGCCGCCGGGACCAAATGCTTCGAGACCCAGAGTCAGGTTGGTCATTTGAGAAGTGTTTGAAGAGGTTTTGAGAAAAGAGTTTTTAAAGAATGGGAAGATACACCACCAATGTGTACAGAGAGACTGGGAGGAATGGTTTTTCCTTGTGTCCCCAGCTGAGTCGCCAATTGTGGGAGTCTCTTCGCCGGAGTGAACTCTTTGAACCTCTTGGTGTGGAATAGACGGTGGAGAGGAGAGTGTTGCACGCCTGGACTGCCGCTACTCACCGGGGATGATGGCCTGCACACGTAAGCAACCACGTTAGTGCCTAGCCCGGACGGTGGTGGTCCGGGAAGGCACTCCGATGATAAAGTCAGTCACCGGAGTGAAGAAATGCCAGAGATCTTAGAGAGAGAAGTGAAGAAGTGGAGTTATGAAGGTAGTAAATGAGGAGAGAGGAATACCCAGTGTGGTAGTTGTGATTGGGTATTTATAGGCTGAGGGGCGTGCGTCCCACGCGCTCGGTGCCCCTCACTCGCCTGTCATTCATGCTCGGAATGACGGGTGACATGACCTCCACCCCAGCCTCAGACGCCAAGCCCGGGCTGACACCACGGTACGTGGGATCGAGTAGTCAAATCAACTTGAAACATCCCCCATCGCCCACGTGCCCCTGCAGGTGGCGGTGGCAGAGTAGGTGGCTGCCGCATTTAATGCTTCATCATGAGCTGTGTGGCGTGCCAGACACGCTTTCACCAAACCTGATGTATCCGAGCCCCCTGCGTTACCGAGGTCAACCGACTCGGCAGCGTGCGGCCCGGCCCTTCAGGCGCTCGGCACGCTGCTCGGTCCATCTCCCGAGGGTTGTCAGAGAACCAAGCCATGAGTGTCATGCCCTCGGCGCCAAGCCGTTCGGCAGACGCCGTCCAAATCCATATTCGTCCAGAACCGTACATCCGCACCGTCCGCCGAGGGCACCGTTCGCTCGGTGCCGTTATGGCGGGTCGATCTGCATTCAGTTTTGCAGATTCTGAGATAGTGATCCCTTCGGCTCTTCGTGATGTGGAGGGATGTCTTTGCTGACCCCTATGAACCCGGCCGCTACACTTAAGATTCTACGTTGCTCAATCTCCTGCATAGAGTCACAGGATCAACTAATTTGGCTCCTGTGTGCATGTGGACCCATTATTATCCTTCCTTCTTTTCCTTTTTTGGATCAAAAACAAGTGCAAGCAATTGTTTTGTATTTGTTATTAGTACTGTAATACCAAGCCTTTGCTTCACACGCTAAATGGACTTCCTTCATTAATCACGAGCAAACAATACGTGCATCCACGTCGCTTAACAAAATTAGTTTTAAAATATTGAGTGCGGGAATGAGCACATGGTATCGTGCGAAGCACTAAATGAACTTCTTTTGAGCATTAACGGGCAAACAACACGTGCAATGCACGTGTCGCTGCACCTAGTTTATGAAAAAGGGGAAAGACAGGCATTGTGTTTTCATACCATGGATAATTCTTGCATTTGTAAATTTTAATTTCCGAGGATGGTTACAAAAAAAGGTTGATATTGGACAGTCAACACCGAAAGAGCGATGTAGGGTGCCTACACCTTCCCTACTCATAAAAGTAATCCCGACCCATCTCTTGGTTTTGCAAACCAATTATTTAGGAGTCAATTTCAAACAAAAAGAAGATTTCCAAACAAACAATTTCCAAATGAGTTGCTAAAGATTTTTCTTTCGGAAATATCTTTAGGGGTGTCATGAGTCTCATGACACATCCAAACTCAATGTTAAGTCGCGACTCTAATTTATAAGGCAAAAGTCACTGCTATCCAACTCATCTTATCAAGAATTGCGTGGTTCTCATTGGCATGATCCGCCTCATAATGAATGAACTCAGTACCGGCTCGGGGGAGCCCAGGAAGCTACAGCTTTTAAAAACGCATTTTAAAAACATTGAGCGGTTCGGATCGCCAAAATTTGATCCGAAAAGGTGAGGTCCGCACCAAATTTTAATAAGGGATCCCTTAGGAGATCATGATCCATATATATATATATGAATGATACATACACAAACTCTCGGCCACAATCCACCACAACCCCTCTCACATGTGGGGTGGGGCCCGCTCATGGTGGGTCCCCCACATGTGAGAGAGGTTGTGGTGGGTTGTAGCTGAGAGTTTGTGTCTGTATCATTTTTGTATATATATATTCCCCAAATATAAAAGCTGCATGCGCGCTTTAGGTAATCCATTATGTTTAACGTACCACTTTCTTGTAGCCAGGGCCATGCACACAGAGTCCCCAATCATCTCCACAATCTATTTTCCTCCATTTTTTTACCTTTCATTTACTACGCTACATTTATTACCTTACCAGGCTCGGCCCTGTGGGGGGCTGGGTAGGCCCAGGCCTGGGGCCCAACGAAAATGGGCCAATTTTGGGGCCCCTTCTCGTAGAAAAAAAAATTATATATATGAAGGGCCTCAAATTGAGGATAAGGTTGGGGCCTCGCGAAACACAGGTCCGGGCTTGTACCTTACCAACAAATATTCCTAATATGATCAATTTCGAAGTAATCCCTCTTTTTTCAAGAATTAGTTTGACATAAGTACCATGAAACCTTATTTTTTTCATAAATTATTTCTGCAAAATTATCATAAAATATATTTAGGACAATGTTATACACAATGATCAACACTTATCAATATTCAATTCCACAACATACTCGCAAAGACATTCAACTTGACAATTCTTACAAAAAAAAAAGAGCATTCTTTTACAAGCGAGAGTATTGAAACATGAACTCCTCAAGCAATAATATGGGCATTTTTACGAAAAGTAATTTTTGCACTCAATTTTCTTATAAATGACTTCAAAAATTGTCTTTAAGTCTTATTTTGGCCAAAAAAGCTACTGAATTGGATTTTTTGGTCCTTATTCAAATTTCTTTCCGCATTTCTTTTTTGTTTTGCGTCAAACTTTGTGAATTATTGACTTATCTCGACAAGAGATAACAAAAAAGTAAAAAATTACTATCTAAACTTATAATGTTTTGAATAAAGACAAAAATAAGGGGAAAAAAAAACAGATCTTTTGTATAGGCTAGAGGAAAAAATATTCAATGCAACGGTCATAGCACCCTCTCACATGATGTGGGCTACATGGATGTATAGGTCACATAAAAGAGACGTAGAATTAACGGTCGCATTAAAATTTGCTTGCACAGAGATTTGCTTAGGGCATTCACAATGGGCTCCCTAAGAATAGCTCCTAAGTTCACTCCTAAAGTATACATAAGCTTTATTGAGGTTCATTTTTCACTCCTAGAGCTTGCTAAATTTAGAGAACATATGCGCATTCAATGGGCTAGCAAGAGCATTCTCTATTTTGTGAGATTTTTTTTTAAAAAATGTGGGTCCCATAAACAAAATCATTTATCTTTTGAAAATTTCATATTAAAATAAGATTGAAAGGGCTTGGGTCCCGCTTGGAATTAGCTACAAGACTATCTAGATTTAGCTAATGGGTTAGGATAGGGAACACTTTGTCTGCGCTATTGTAACTTGTTAGATTGGGAGCCCATTGAAGACCGTAATTGATCAAATAACTTGTTAAATTTTAAGAGTTTCACTTGGAAGCCATTTTAAGAGCTCACTGAGCCATTAGTGCTAGTAAGGCTGCGTTATTGTAAATTTATAAGTCTAAATCTTATTTCAGTATTTTTTTACTTTTTGTTTAGCTTTTCGTTGTAATTTTTGGAATTAATCGTTCGAGACGAATAGAAAAAGTATAAAAATATAAACCGATGTTAAAAAAATTCCAATAAGACGGCACTCTAAACAATAAGATATAAGCTGTTTGATACCTAGAATTTTTTTTTTTAATCATAATGTTATACTTTTTAAACTCCCTGTCTCAACGATTAAACTATTAATCCAAAAATTATCACGGAAATCTAATAAAAATTCAAAAAAGACAATAAAACACACACAACAGGAGAAAAAAAATTATACGAGGAGTCAAACATGAACAATATAAAACTCTGGCTTGGCTCATTTTTGCACATGCTCCCGACTTCGGAGCCGAGTGCACCACTCTTTCCTTATTTTTGTTGGCGCGCTACATAACCTCGTTTTAATGCGAAACTTACCGCGCACGTCTCTCTCTCTCTCTCTCTCTCTCTCTCGGGCTAGGTTTTTGTTCAAGGTAAAGAAGAGAGAGAATGGCTCCTATTCGTGTCGTTGATGGCGATCGGAGTGGGTCCAGACGCCGAAGGCTGAGGAAGCGATATTCGTCGGAATTGAGTGGGTCTTCTTCTGATTCGGAAAAGAAAGGGAAGATAGAGGTCATGGAGGATGATGATGATGATTATCATGATCATGATAACGATTCATCCCTTTGTCTGTCATCGGATGATAGTGATGAAGGTGGTCGCAAAATGACCAAAGCCGAGATTGAGATCTACAATAAACAGGTCCTCGAGACCGGGGTATGTATGTATGTATGTACGTAATTCCATTCCATTGCATTCGCTACTTACTTATTAGTTATTAGTTACAGTAATACTAATAAATAATTGCTTTTCTGAGGGGTGTTTCACTAACAAAAAACAGTTTTTTTTAAAAATCGAGACATGTCTTTTTTTTTTTTGATCCGAATCGAGACATGTCATTCTCTTACAATACATCACATAAAAAACTGTGAATAACAAGTTTTTTCTTAGTGGAACATGTGGTGTCCTCAAAATATCCGTAGAGCCTTCTCCCTTGGCTCCTGACTCGAGTGAATGGTGAGAGAGCACTCCGTGAGCCTTCGCGAGCTCCTGCACAAGTAGAGCACGCCGTTAGCACCAAACCTGGCCGGAATGTGGCCAGGGAAGGCACTCCGACGATCTAGTAAGAAACCGGAGAAGAGGAGATGTAAGTTGAGAGAAATAAGTTTTGAGAGAGAGAGAGAGTCCTCCTACTTAGGGCCACTTCGCTTTGCTTATATAGGCTTCCCTAGGGCAGGGGTAGCCCGGTCATTTCGGCTCGGATGACGTCACCGAGTGTCACGGGTTGGCTTCACGAGTATTCCGTTTAGGCATCCTCCAATAGGACTGTGACATGTGGCGTAACCGTTCGGCGGGGCTTACGCTAACACAGAAACTGCTCGCAAAGTGCACATGGGCCCTGACTCGGTTTGTTACGGGCGTTAACCGCCTTGGATGATGTCATAGAAGACGTCACCGGAATCTCGGATTATCCTTCCGAGCCATCTCGGATACGATCCGTCATGGACGGCTCGTCCGGTTTACGGTTTGTCGGCCGAGACGCCTGGTTTGTCTCGGATAGGTACGTCTCGGTCGGCCCATGGTAATTTCGTCCCTTGGCGGGCCTGGAGATCCGTTGGGCCTGGGCTCCGCCGGGCTCCTTCACCGAGCCCCACTAGCACTGTCAGATTTCGGCCCACTACAATAGCCCCTCAACTTCTTCCGAGACATTTGATTCCGAGAAAGGAGTTGACCATTCCTTGTTGGGCCGTTGCATTAAACCGAGGTGTGAAAAAGTTGTAGCCGAGAAGACGGAACCCTTTGCATTGTGTTTCTTTTAACCGAGCCAAAACTGTGATCATTTCGTGGACACCCTCGGATTGCTCCACGTGGCGACTGAGGGTTGGGCGAGACACACTTACACGGATTAGGGTTTTGTCTTGAAGAGACTCGCTTACGCGAGCTGTCAGAGGGTGAGCTCGGATGGTCGCATCAAGGCCAGGTGTCATGACATTACTCGCGCCGTTCAAAACCACCTCGTTCCCCGCGCTGTGCTTTTTCTATAAAAGCGGACGACGAAGAGAGAGAAAAGGTTACTCTCGTTTCCTCTCTCTTCACAATCAAAGCATCCCTTTCTCCGGCGAAATCGAGGTCTCCCTACTCAGCCCTTACACCGCCGTGTTTTGCCATCTCCTCCGCCATTTATCAACGATAGCCACCACGCCTATTCATCTCTGCCACCGCCTGTTCATCTTCGCCGCCGTCGAACCACCGTGTTCCACTTTTCGCAGTGCTTTGAAGGTAACGACTTTTCCACTTCGATTGTTGTTTTTGTTGATTCCAGCATTGTTTTGTTTGTTTCGAAGTGATCTCTTGAGCTTCGCTTGGCAAAAATAACCTTATTTTTAAGATCTGTAGAGAAATCGTTGAAAACATGACGAACAACGAACTGTTCATCGTGTTTTTCGTTAGAACAGTCTTTGTGACGCTTCGAAGCCCTGTTTGATCCTTCAACCCCTATGTTTTAAGTTTTAGTTTTGTTTGTAGACCGAGACAAAACCGAGACAAGAGATCCGGACTTTGACCGAGTTTGAAAACCCGAGCCATTAGTAGCCCTCCCCTTGCCTAAGTTTCCCGAGACACCTAAGTATGCCTCGGTTACTTTTAGGATATTGGTTCGGAATTAACCCGAGACGATTTCGTCACTTAGTAACAAGATTTAGAACACCATCAGTTATATAGCTAACTGTCGTTCACCCGTGCACTTTTCAGGTTCGGTAACCCTGGAGCCTTACGTCTTCTCCTCGGGAAGCTCGAACAGGTCAGGCTCCGTGTCCCCAGTGCACAGCTATAATCACTACAGCTTCCGTCTCGCACAGACCTTCTTTGATCCGGACGTCGGGATGGCGTCCGCTGATATAGGTCCAGTGGGTGATGAGTTCAATCCGCCGACCGACCGGTGCTCATCAAGTTGTCGAGATCCGGTAGCGGGTCGGGTAAACCAGGGGGAGCTGAGCAGCGACCATACTGATTCAGCCAACCTCGGGGATGGGAGGGACGGCAACGGTGCGTCGGCTCAGATCCCCGATGTTCAGATTGTAGAAGTTGTTCAGCGAGGGGCGGACCACTCTGGTTCGGTGTACGAACCTTCCACCGAGGGCTCGCCATTCAAACCTGCTGCCAACGCTCCCGTTACGACCCACGCTTCCGAGACCCCACCCCGAGTAGCCCGTAAATCCAAGGCGAAGCCTTCCGAGAAAGAGCCCAATCCGTACCTGCATTTCTTCAGCGGGAAGCCCGGTGAATACGAGGCATTCTGTGAGGAATATGACATTCCCAGCGACGTTGAGATCCGCTCGGTGTCCCCGGACCAAATCACATTCTCCGAGGACCATATTACCCTCCCCTTAATAGCGATTACCGAGAGGGGGTTCGGTTCCCTATGAACCTTCTTCTCCGACAATTCTTTTTTGAGTACAAGTTGCCCCCGAGGTTCTTGGCCGTGAACTCCTTTAGGATAATCAACGGGATCTACTACCTCCGAGAAAAATATGGTTTAGTTTTCAATCTTTTCGACCTGATTGGGGTTTACAACGTTTCTCGGAGTAGCCCCTTAGGTCGAAGATTCCTCTCTCTGCGGAGCACGCCAAAGGAACCCCGAGAGTACCTGATTGACCATCTTCCTGACTCCGATCGCGGGGCCAACGATTTCGTTGAGATTCGGGGAAATTTTGAGTTCGGTCCCGAGGACGACAGTCTTTACCCCATACCGAGACTCAATGTGCTTTTAGGTTTGCTTCGTTTTGATCTTCTATAAATTTTATACTTGCATAACTTTTGTAGAACTGTACTTACCGAGATCTTATCTTCTTTTTTGCAGAACCTTCTCCGATCTCTGCTCGACTGTTCAAAGCCAAGAACGACGACCACATCAGGGCTGCTTACTCCGTGCCTCATGGGGAAAGGCTCGCCCACGTTCTTCTAGGCTACGAGCCAACCTATACCTCCTACCTCCAAAAGAGGAAGAAGAAGACTAAGGAGCAGCTTGAGGCCGAGCGGGCAGAGACGAGCAGGAAGAGGAAGAGGGTATCTTTCAAAGGGAAGTCGGTGGAGGCCGTTGAGTTGAGTTCGGATACCGAGGTCGATCTTCACAGGGCCCGAATCCAGGACTTGGCTGGGTCGATCAGGGAGCCACTTCCAGAGGAATTTGAAGAAGACGAGGAAGAAGAAGATATGGGGGGTGATCTTGGTGAGCTGCCGAGCCTTATCAAGAAACCGCGGAAGTCCGCTACTCCGTCGGCCAAGGGCACCTCAACACTGGCTAAACGAGCCCCGGTCAATACCGAGACTGATACAGCCGAGCTTAAGAAGCAGAGGCTTGTGCTTGGATCAGGCTCGGGAAAAGACATGGTGAAGAGCAAAACTGTTGCTGGTAAGACCCTCCAAGAGAAAACTCCTACCGAGAAAGATTCAACTGCCGAAACCTCCTCTCCAATCCCTTTCATTTTCGCCCCTCAGACCAAGCTGGGGCAACCTGTGCTGTTAACGGACAGCGTCCGAGCCAATCCTAGGCTCGGACTGCCTGTGCTTCAGGGCGTGTGTCTTCCTGAAGATATGAAGCAGGTCCCTGCTGATCTGGAAGGGACATTGTGGATCTGTTTTCTCACTTGACCCTTGTAAGTAATAATCCCTTCCGAGAACGTCTTCTGTTTTCTTGTATTGGAACAATTTATAACTGTTGTAATGGATTTTTTGTAGGCCAACCAATCCCTGCTCTGTTACCATCAGAAGGTTGTGAACCTCTCCTCCTCCTTCAGCTCTCTAAAGATAAAGTACAAGGATGCTCTTATCAAGAAGAGAGACTCCGAGAACGAACTTGCAGCTGCGAGGCTCCAGCTCTCGGAAATGGATGAGGCAAAAAAGCAACTCTCCGAGCTGGAAACTCTGAAGGGGCAGGTGAAAGAGCTGCAACAAAAACTGTCCGAGGAGGAGCAGAGGTCAAAGGAGGCTGTCAGCGTTGCGCACTCGGCCGGCTTTCAGGAGGCTAAAGAGAAGGTCATCGCGCACTACCAGGGGCAGGTGGAGGAGATAACAAATATGGGCTTCCGCAGGGGTGCCAAGATTTATTACTTCAAAGGGGTGGCCAAAGGTTACGAGCTCGGATTGGAAGCTGGCAGCGTTCCTGCTGAATCTGCTCTCCGAGCTCTACCCGAGGTCGAGACCCCTGAAATCGAGATCCCCCCGGAGGAGGAGGTTGAAGAAGACGAGGAGGCAGCTGAAACTGAAGTTGGTGAGGATCCGAACACTGTTGCCGAGGCTGAAAATAATGAGCTCGGGAAAGATGCTTAGTTACTCGTAGTCTTTGATTTGTTTAAACTGTATCTCTCTTTCTTCCCCGAACAATTTCTGTGGTTTGTGGTGTGACTCGGTGGAATTTTAAGCCGGGTCACAGTAGTTGCTTCTTGAATCTATACTTTTTGTCAAACTATTTCTTCCCTTGAAGCGGCTCGGTGGAATTTTATGCCGAGTCGCTTACGTTGATTGAATGGGCGGGGTTTTTGTCTTATGTATTGTTTTTTGAGTGTTTGTCTCGGTTTTTGTATAGTAATGCCCCCATTCATTTCGGCTTAGGGCAAGTAAATACCCCTGGCCTAAGTTGAGATGAATGTTTCAAGAATTTTTGGCTAAGGCATAAACTATAACCGAAGCAATTGATAGGTTTTCTCGGATATATTGCCGAGTCAATTAAATGTTCACAATTAAGGATTGTAAAAATTTTGAGAAAATTTGCTAAGGAATGAATACCATCCGAAGCAATTAAAAGGTCTTCTCGGATATGTTGCCGAGTCAATTTGAACGATTAATTTTAAGTTTTGCGGAAATGTAAGAATTTTTGGCTAAGGCATAAACTATAACCGAAGCAATTGATAGGTCTTCTCGGATATTTTGCCGAGTCAATTTGAATGTTTATATGACTTTGAGAAAATTCTCACAAGTGTTTTATCCGAGAGTGAAATCACATGTCTCGGTAATCGTGTAACTTAGAAATATAAGTTATCATTGAATCAATACCCCTTAACAAGAGTTTGAATTGCTCGGTGAAAACATACCGAGAGTTTTTATGTTAATACCACATCGAGGGTGTTTGATTTTGATTGGCTCTGATAAACCGAGCGGTCGTATGGGGTGAGACCCATATGTGAGTTTGTCTTTAGCCGAAGCCGTTGGGTACGAATACCGAGACACGATTAATAAGATGACAGTGGAGATCAAAAAAGGCTTTGTATTGACAAACTTCCGAGAACTGAATACATCAAAATTGCTTCATAATTGCACTAAGTCAGATATTCATCATCCGAGAGTGGAGCTCTTAAGCATAGTACTTTCTCAAATTGTAAGCATTCCAAGGCTTGTCCACGAGCTTCCCAGTCATGTCTTCAATCTGATAAGCTCCTTTCCCGACCTTTTAACGACTCGGTAGGGACCATCCCAATTAGGCATCAGCTTCTTTTTCTTGTGCTTATCCGTAACCTTCTTGAGAACCAGGTCGTCTGGGCAAAATGTCCTCAACCGAACCGTCTTGTTGTATCCTTTAGCCACCTCCTGCTGATAAGCTGCCAACTTCACCCGAGCGGCATCTCGCTTTTCCTCGGCCAAGTCTAAGTCGTTGCTCAAGGCCGTGTCGTTGGTTGTTTCATCAAAGTACTCGGTCCTGATGGTAGGTAGCCCCTTCTGAATAGGGATGACAGCTTCAATACCGTACGCGAGAGAGTAGGGAGTCTGGCCCGTAGAGCGCCTCGGGGTGGTCCGGAATGCCCATAGAACGTGTGGTAACTCTTCAGCCCATTTTCCTCTTTTAGCAGTTAGCCTTCGCTTGAGTCCAGCCGCGACCGTCTTGTTAGACGCCTCGGCCTGGCCGTTACCTTGAGGATAAACAGGTGTGGAGTTGAAGAACCTCATCCCGAGCTTGTCACATACCTCTTTCATTTGCTTCCCCGTGAACTGCTTCCCGTTGTCCGAGACAATTGCATATGGAACCCCGTACCGAGAGATGATATTCTGCCACAGAAAACTCTTTACATTTGCCTCGGTAATGAACACCAAAGGCTCGGCTTCCACCCACTTGGAAAAATAATCAGCTTGATTATGAGGTAGCGAAATCCTCTGGGCGAGTGGGAAGCTCTCCGACAATATCCAAGCCCCATTGGGCAAAAGGCCATGGTGGTGATTGGTTGAAGGTCCTCGGCGGTGATGGATCATTGGCTTGTACAACTGGCACCTGTGGCATTTCCGAACAAACTCCTCAGCGTCTTCCTTCATCTTGGGCCACCAATACCCCTGAGTGATGGCTCGGTGGGCAACAGAGCGTCCTCCCGAGTGGCAGCCTCCACTGCCTGCATGAAGCTCATGGAGTATTGAATGGACTTGGTTCTGATGGACCGCCATGAGTACGGTCCGGTCCGAGAGGCGTCAGTATAGGAGCCCGTTGGTGAGAGCCAATAGTTTGCGACCTTGCATCGATCCGGTGGGCTTCGTCGGTCTTCGGGGAGCTTGTCGTCTCGTAGGAAAATACGAGTTCATCCATCCGGCTAGGTCCGAGCTCGATATTCATCATTTGAGTCCGAGGGGGATCGAAGCTCGGTGCGAAGAGATTGTTCGAAGGAAATGCTTGATCGGAAGCTTTGCATGCGAGACCCCAATCCCGCAAGTGCATCGGCGTGGGCGTTGTGCTCTCGGCCCCTGGTGTACTTCAATTTCGTCAAACCGCTCGTTAGACTCCTTGCTAAGCTCAAGTAGCCGGCCATTCGTTCATCTTTTGCATCATAATCCCCGTTGAAGCGGTTTACAACGAGTTGAGAGTCGCTATAAACCATCGGGTCTTCACGTCCATTGCTTACGCTAACCGAAGGCCGCAATAAGGGCTTCGTACTCGGCCTCGTTGTTAGAGGCCGGGAACTGATCGATTGAAATTGCATTCTCGTGAATTATGCCCCCGGGGGAAACAAGTACGACACCCTCCGCTCCGCACCTCGTGGTTTGAAGCTCCATCTACATGTAACTTCCAAGCATCACCGTGGAACATGTGCCAAGTTGAGAATGGCACGGTTGCTTGGTCTTCATCCGCGCTCGGACTCGGTTCTCCTTCCGAGAGAGGCGTTGGTGTTAAGTCAGCTGCGTCAGTTTCTTCTTCCGAGACATTGTTGGTTACATCCTCAATTGCCACGGGTGCGTCAGAGTCTTCAATAGGTTGCTTGGGAGGGGTTAGGTAGGGTTTTCTTCCTTGTTTTTTCGCTCTCCCGGTGTTAGCTCGGCTATAAAGTCGCCAACACCTGCGCCTTAATAGTTGCTCTTGGTCGATACTGGATGTCAAAGTTGGCCATTTCACACGACCACTTCGAGACCCGTGTTGAGAGATCAGCTCTTCGGAAAAGTGCCTTCAGTGGATGCTCGGTGAGGACGATGATTGTGTGAGCTTGGAAGTACGGGCTGACTTCCGAGATGCGACGTGACGAGGGCAAAGGCAATTTTTTCAAGAGGTAGGTACCTTGTCTCGGCACTGTTAATGTCTTGCTCGCATAATACACGGTCGATGCTCGACTCCTCTGCTCGGACTAGGATCGGCCGCATTGCGTGTGGAGAGGCGAAAGGTAGATAAACAAATCTTCATTCTCCGAGGCGTCTCCAGTAAAGGAGGCTCGGTTAGATAGGTTTTTAGGCGCTGCAGCTTTTCACACTCCTCTGTCCACTGGAATTTCCTTTTGCTCGTCTTGATAGATTGAAAAAGAGGTCGGCATATGTCTGCCGAACGGCCGATGAAGCGGTTGAGTGCTGCGGCCATCCCTGTAAGCCTTTGAACTTCCTTGATCGTGCTCGGTGAAACGAGCCGCTGTATTGCCGTTACGGCTCGGATCTGCTTCAATACCCTTCTTGTTACCAAATGGCCTAGGAATTTTCGATCCGACTCGAAAGAGCACTTCTCGGCGTTGAGCTTTAGGCCATCTTTGCTCAAAGACCGTGAACATCTTGTCGAGATCGCAATGTGGCTTCCTTCTTGCACACTTTTCACCACCATGTCGTCGATGTATGCTTCCATCGTGTCCCCGAGCTGATCTTTGAACATCCGAGACACCATTCGTTGAAAGGTGGCCCCGGCGTTCTTCAGCCCGAAGGGCATGACTCGATAGCAATAGAGGCCTCTCGGAGTGATGAAAGCTGTCTTTTCCCTGTCCTCTTCATCCATAAAGACTTGGTGGTAGCCCCTGTACGCATCCATAAAGCTTAACCGAGCGTGACCTGCCGTAGCGTCCACGAGTTGGTCTATCCGAGGGACTGGGAAACAGTCTTTTGGACAGGCATCATTGAGGTTCGTGTAGTCTACGCAGACCCTTAGCTTACCGTTCTTCTTGGGAACCACCACCGTATTTGCCAGCCAAGTAGGGTCTTGGATTTCTGGATCGCTGGGCTTCTAGTAGCTTGTCTACTTACTCAAGCTGGCGGCATGAGCAGTGAAGACCTTCTCGGGTTTACGGATAACCGGGCGTCTCAACGGGTCAACTTTGAGCTGGTGTTTGATGAAGCTCGGGTCAACACCTGGCATCTCATACGGTGTCCAGGCAAACACCTGAATGTTTGCCTTGAGGAAGGTCACCATCTCCTCCTTTTCGGCCTCGGTTAGTGTAGACCCGAGAAGGAAGAAACGGCTCCCGTCCTCATTGATTGGGACTGTGATGAGATCTTCAACCGATTTTGCCTCGGCCGGTCGACCGAGCGTCTTCCAGAACTGGTGCCTCGGGGACTTCCACCCACTGCACCTGCTTCGGCTTAATCTTCTCCTTTCTGCCTACCGTCGAAATGTAGCATTTCTTGGCGGCTATCTGATCGCCTTTAACACTCTCCTGCTTTCCCTTTGCTCCAATAAACCGTAGCACCTGATGGTACGTGGATGCCACGGCTTTCATCGCATGGAGCCAGTTTCTTCCCAATATAATGTTATAGGGGCTCGGTGAGTTGACAACAATAAACTCTACTTGTTGAGTTACCGAGCCCGTGATAACGGGAAGAGTGATGGTACCGAGTGGATATACTGGTGTACCACTAAAGCCAACGAGGGGGACCTCGGATGGCTTTAGATCTTTGCTAGTGTACCCATATCGTTTAAACAAGGAATAGTACATTACCTCGGCGGCGCTCCCTTGGTCCACCAAAATCCTCTCCACCGTTGCTCTTCCCACCTTGAGCGTAATGATGAGGGCGTCGTTGTGTGGGAAGTGCACACCCTCCAAATCCTTCTCGGTGAAATTGATCGTCCACTGAGACTCCTTAGTCGGGAGACTGCGTTTTGACTGTGGCTTGACCGAGAGCACCTCCAATGCCTTGGTAGCTTGCTCGATCTCCTTGAACACCCGAGCCTCCATCATTCTCGTAACCGGACCGTGGATCACGTGCATTACCACTTCTTCCTGAGCGCCTCCCCCTGCAGCCGCTCCCTGTCCTTGTGCCCGAGCCAGAGTTTTATCCTGGTCGATGTAAGCGTCCAGGTTCCCAGCCGAGACAAGGGTTTCCAAATATGCTTTGAACGGTCTGCACGAGGTCGTGTAGTGACCTTGCTCTCGGTGGTAGGTGCAATAAACCTTTCTATCTTTGGTTTTATCCTGAGTGCCCATCTTGTGGTCCGGCCAATGGAAGAAACCCTCATTCTCGATCTTCCGTAGAAGCATATAAATTGGCTCGGTGAACATCGTGCGCTCGGCGGCGAAGTCGCTTGCCTTCGGAAGTCTCTTTGCTGCATCCGTCTTGATGGTGTTTACCGCCTTCTTCTGATTACCCGAGACATGGATAACCCTTGGAACGGAGGAGGAGGTTGGAGCATCACGCTCGGTTAAGAGTTCCTCAAGCTCGATATACTTGTTTATCCGTTCCATCAGGTCGTCCATGTTCTTTGGTGGATGTAACATCAGATCTGTGAAGACAGGGCTCTTGCTCTCCAAGCCATGCTTAAAGTGTGTTGCAGCAAGGGTATGATCACAACCCTGGACTTGGTGAAACATTTCCCAGTACCTAGCAGCGTACTGGCGTAGTGTTTCATCTGGACGCTTCCGCAGGCCGAGGAGAGAGTCTACCTCCTTCTTCTGTATATTGCTCGTGACAAACCGAGACAGAAAAGCTCTCTCCAGGGCCTCGTAACTCCCAATGGATCCTTCGTCGAGCTTGTTGAACCATAGGGACCCGAGAGTCCCTAGGCTCGTGGGGAACACTTTGCACATCAAGGCTTGATCCGAGGTGTAAAGGTTGATGATCTGTCTGAAGTATATGAGATGGTTGTACGCGTCCGTGAGGGCGTCGTAACGGTTGAACTTTGGAAGCGAGAATCCAGCTGGTAAAGTTGCCGAGGCGATCTCCTTTGTGAAAGGTGATTTTGCCAACTGCTTCAAGCGTTCGTCGACGCTCGGCAAGGGAGGGAGAGATGAGAGAGGGGGAAGTGACGGTATGACAAATCCGTCGCTGGTCCGAGAACGCTTCTCGGTATAAATATGGCGCTGTTCATTATGGCGGCGCTCGGGGTGACGCTCGTGGTGACGGGTTTGCTCCCGGGGATCTTTCTCCTTTCTTTTTCCACCAGCGTCGTCGTGGTGAGCTTTTTCGTCAGCTCGGTAGGTATGACGCTTTCCCGTATCGCCATCTCGGAAGATGACTAGGTTTTGCTCTTGTGGAGAGGCTTTCTTCAGCTGCTCTACTCGAGCTCGGAGATCAGCAGATTTAGCTGGTTGTGGTGGGGTTTTATGGCGGCGTTGACCAGAAGAACGTTCGGTGAAGGCCGCCTCCTTAGGATCCTTTCGGAGATAGATTGGTTTATATTCGCCATCTTCGAAGCAGTACACCGTTTCGTGAGATGCAGACAACTGTGAATATGGCGAACGAGCACTTGACTCCGAGACTGCGAGGAGTAGTGCCTAGAGGAATCTCCCTGGTGGCCCCTTGAGAGGTGCTCGGTCGACGGGTTCCCGTGCCGAAGCATGAGAGCCTTATTGTGAGCCCTTTCTTTGTCAGGGTTACCAGTTCGATCCTTGGCCGAGCGTCTTTGGCCGGAGAGCCCTCCATGTGACGTTGCAGTGGTCTCCGCAGCAGCCTTCTTCTTTGCCATCTCGGTGAGCTTAGTGAGCTGAGCTCTCATCGCCTCCATCTCTGCGTCTCGCTCCTCTAGGTGGTGAGTGAGGCGCTGGATGGCCAGTTGCTGTGGATCCGGGCTCGGAGTGAGTCCGAGGTGGCCTGGCTGGATGGAGACAGAGACGTGAGGGGTCCCCTTGGGATCCCTGGAGGAGGAAGGGTGGAGGGGGTCGCTGAGATGTGGTGGTTGAGGTTGTTCGCCACCCATTGTGAGTCTAGGATTTGGAAAGAAAAAGAGAGAAAAGAGGTGGATCTAGGGAGGAGCACCGGAGTTTCTGGGTTGTTCTCCCCAGCAGAGTCGCCAGTTGTGGTGTCCTCAAAATATCCGTAGAGCCTTCTCCCTTGGCTCCTGACTCGAGTGAATGGTGAGAGAGCACTCCGTGAGCCTTCGCGAGCTCCTGCACAAGTAGAGCACGCCGTTAGCACCAAACCTGGCCGGAATGTGGCCAGGGAAGGCACTCCGACGATCTAGTAAGAAACCGGAGAAGAGGAGATGTAAGTTGAGAGAAATAAGTTTTGAGAGAGAGAGAGAGTCCTCCTACTTAGGGCCACTTCGCTTTGCTTATATAGGCTTCCCTAGGGCAGGGGTAGCCCGGTCATTTCGGCTCGGATGACGTCACCGAGTGTCACGGGTTGGCTTCACGAGTATTCCGTTTAGGCATCCTCCAATAGGACTGTGACATGTGGCGTAACCGTTCGGCGGGGCTTACGCTAACACAGAAACTGCTCGCAAAGTGCACATGGGCCCTGACTCGGTTTGTTACGGGCGTTAACCGCCTTGGATGATGTCATAGAAGACGTCACCGGAATCTCGGATTATCCTTCCGAGCCATCTCGGATACGATCCGTCATGGACGGCTCGTCCGGTTTACGGTTTGTCGGCCGAGACGCCGGTTTGTCTCGGATAGGTACGTCTCGGTCGGCCCATGGTAATTTCGTCCCTTGGCGGGCCTGGAGATCCGTTGGGCCTGGGCTCCGCCGGGCTCCTTCACCGAGCCCCACTAGCACTGTCAGATTTCGGCCCACTACAGAACACCCCCGAATATCTATCTGATGAATCTGATGAATTTTATTTAAAACGTTACTCCCACTGTCGTTTCGGATGTTGAGCATCTCCACTGGTTTGTAATTCTTCTTTGGCAAACATCAGGGAGATCATTGGAATTTTACCTACTATGAAAGGCAGATGGATCGCTACGATTCCTCTCCCTCTCTCTCTCTCTAGGGCTAGGTTTTTGTTCAAGGTGAAGCAGAGAGAAAATGGCTCCTATTCGTGTCGCTGATGGCGATCGGAGTGGGTCCAGACGCCGAAGGCTGAGGAAGCGATATTCGTCGGAATTGAGTGAGTCTTCTTCCGATTCGGAAAAGAAAGGGAAGATAGAGGTCATGGAGGATGATGATTATCGTGATCATGGTAACGGTTCATACCTTTGTCTGTCACCGGATGATAGTGACCAAGGTGATAGTGACCAAGGTGATCGCAAAATGACCAAAGCCGAGCATGAGATCTACAATAAACAGGTCCTCGAGA
>CM029275.1:33659127-33682096 GCA_016920895.1 Vaccinium myrtillus | reverse complement strand
GAAGGAAGGCAGACTATCCAAGTGGTCCATCGAGCTCAACCTCGATTATCAACTCGAACGGCAATTAAAGGGCAAGTCTTAGCTGATTTTATAGCTGAGTTCACCCCAACAGTGGCTCCACCACCACCAGCTCTCCACGAGAAGGAGCAAATCAGTCCTACCGAGCAGCCAAAAAGAGTGTCCGACCTAGATCTAGAGGAATGGAGGCTCTATGTCGACGGATCAGCATGCAACAAAGGGTCAGGAGCAGGAGTGGTGTTATTCTCTCCAGAAGGATTGATGCTGGAGCAAGCGCTGCGGCTGGGATTCAGTGCCACCAGAAATATGGCAGAATATGAAGCCTTGCTCGCAGGACTCAGGAGTGCCATAGAGCTCAAGGTCAGAAAGTTAAGGGTATTCTGTGACTCACAATTAGTTGTTAATTAGCTCTCAGGAGAATACGCCGCAAGAAGCGAGAAGATGGCTGCATACTCAGAAGTAGCCAAGGACCTGCTTGACAAATTTGACATCATCCACATTCAGCAAATCAGCTCGGGACAGAATGCGCATGCAGATTCATTGGCATGTTTAGGATCAGCAGTAAACACAGAAT
The DNA here is from genome assembly GCA_016920895.1 of Vaccinium myrtillus. Lineage (NCBI taxonomy): Eukaryota > Viridiplantae > Streptophyta > Magnoliopsida > Ericales > Ericaceae > Vaccinium > Vaccinium myrtillus. The sequence goes on along the minus strand of CM029275.1, from coordinate 33,681,504 downwards.
ACCGACGAACAATAATGGTGGAGCATCTGAACGAACCAAGCATTGGCCGAGCAGTAGAGATGGTAATGGAGACAGAGTTTGGGCCAAGCTGGATGGACCCCATAGTGGCATACCTACGAGATGGGACCTTGCCAGAGGACAAAAGGGAAGCTCACAAGATCAAAACCAAATCAGTACGTTTCTGGCTCTCTCCAGAAGGTAAGCTTTATAGAAAGTCTTTTCTTGGCCCATATTTATTGTGTGTACACCAAGCTCTTGTTCAGAAATTCCTCCATGAGATCCATGCCGGGACTTGTGGAGGACACACCGGAGGAAGATCCATAGCCCACCGAGCAATATCCCAGGGATATTGGTGGCCGTACATGCAAGAGGATGCAAAAGCTTTTGTGAAAAAGTGTGAAAAGTGTCAAAGATATTCCCCTCTCATCCGAGCTCCAACAGAAGATTTGTTGCCACTAACGAGCCCGTGGCCATTTGCCCAATGGGGACTGGATATCGTGGGTCCTCTACCTATGGCAACAGGGAAACGAAAATTCCTACTCGTTGGCACTGACTACTTCACTAAATGGATAGAGGGGGAAGCTCTGGCCAAAATCACGGAAGCCATGGTGGAGAGGTTCGTTTGGAACAAAATCATCACACGATTTGGAGTGCCATACTCCATCATCTCAGACAATGGGTCCCAGTTCGGCAAAAAGTTCAAGGCTTTCTGTGCCCAGTACGGTGTCAGGAACTACTATTCAACCTCGGCTTACCCATAAAGCAATGGGCAAGCAGAGGCCTCAAACAAAACTATCCTGAAAAGCCTCAAAAAGAGGTTGGAAAAGAAGAAAGGAAAATGGCCGGACGAACTACCAGCCGTGCTCTGGGCATACAGGACCACCCCACGGCGATCTACGGGAGAGACGTCGTACTCCCTCGCTTATGGGATAGAGGCGGTAATACCACTGGAGATCGGCCTGCCGACCCTCCGCACCACTCTTGTTGAGTCAGGCGGCAATAACAATGCCCTGGCCGAGCAGCTTGATCTCGCCGAGGAGAAAAGAGAACGTGCCCTTATTACACTGGCAGCATACCAAGAGCAGCTGCGAAGAAGCTACAATAAGAAGGTACAGCCAAGAGAGTTCAAGATTGGGGATCTAGTCCTTAGGAAGGTCTTGGCCAACACCAAAAAATCCACCGACGGGAAGCTTGGGCCGAACTGGGAGGGCCCGTACAAGATTACAGGGATCGCTAGAATCGGAGCCTATCGCTTGGCCGACCTGGACGGAGACCCAGTACCACGGCCATAGAATGTCCAGAATCTGAGGAAGTTCTACCAGTAATTTATTTATGTGATTACGAATACAGTCACATCTGTTTTCCAATAAACTCATGTTCTTTTTTAGAACCTTTCTGGGATTACGAATAAAATCGCCAGTGTCAATCAGTTAGACTTTTTCTTTATTCCAAGCTTTAATAAAATTTCATCTTTTGTTATCATAGTCTTGAGCAATATGAACCGATATTTACTCTAAATATTGGATTCCTATTGGGGAGCAGAGAATATGTGTATTCCAACCATGATTGATAAAGCTCCAAGTACGAAAAAACTTAGATGAGTAACGAATATTGCCAAAAATCTCTAAGTATGAATACACTTAGGGATTTGCAACGAATATTGCAAACTTATCTCTAAGTATGAAAACACTTAGATGAGCAACGAACATTGCCAAATTGTTCTAAGTATGAATACACTTAGGAATTTGCAACGAAAAATGCAAGAAATTTCTAAATATGAATACACTTAGGGATTTGCAACGAGTACTGCAACAAACCCTAAGTATGAACAAACTTAGATTTTCAACGACCACTGCAAATAACGAATACCATAACTTACTGACAAGCAAGAGTATCACAGGGCCAACCAACAAAGCATGAACAAGTGCGAGAAATTTAAAGAGTATGACAGGCCACACTCGGCCAAACAAGGTCGCACAGGACCAGCCAAAGAGTATCATCATCAAAACAAAATATCAAAGTATCAAAACAGGCCACAGAAGGCCGAGTAGGACCGCGCAGGGTCAATAAAAAGAAATAGCAAAGGCACTAGGCCTCTTCACTGAGCCTTTGAGCGTCAGTGGCATGGGTGGGATCTTGATTACCTCCAGCAGTACCATCAACAACTTCGGCAGTTGTGTTTTCTTCTATAGGGGTTTGCTCCGAGAGGGTTTCAGACTGAGCTTCAGGGCCTGGAGGAGTTTGATCAGCAAGTCGATCCTGAACGGCTGCCATCTCACTCGGCAACTCCATATTAGCCCAATGGGGAGAGGATTCATCAACACCGAGCTTGGTAAGACAACGCCGCCAGGCCGTCCCCCAGATGGTGTCCTGGACAGTCGGTATCTGCGCCTTGTAATCCTCTGTAACCTCCAGGACGGCTCGATCGTACTCCGCCTCAACCTTGGCCTCCGCCGCAGTCAGTTGATCACTCAAACCGTGCTCCACCTCCTCCGACCTTTTTCGCAGATCGGCATTCTCACCCTTCAGCGCCTCCACCTTAGCTCGGACTTCCCTTAAGGATTGGGAGTACTGGGCATTCTCCTCCTCTGCCCTTTCTGCCCTCCCCTGCTCCTTCTCTAGCTCCTGTTGCATCACATTGGCTCTCTCAAAACCAGAGGAAGCTTTCTGCATGATCTGCAATTTACAAGGATACAGATCAGGGCGACAGGTACAGAAGCCAATTTTTATAAACAAGACAGTGACCAGACTACATACCTTGGCGCTCGATTGGAAGATCGTTTTCATTAGGACGTCGTAGGAGCTGTTCTTCTCCCGCTCCATGTCATTTGGGAGGAGGGCAGCCCTAAAGACGCCATACGCCACCTCTGTGGAAGATATCTTGTCAATAGCAGTAAGAGGGGTGCCACTTGGGCGAGCTAGAACAGGAGCCCAGTGTTGGACCAGAGGAGGAGACTCAGGCAGCTGTTGCGTGGAGCTCGGCCCATCAGTCCTCCTCCTCTGCGGGGAGGGCTGAGCATCCTGGGGACTTTCAGCTGGCCTCTTGTCCCTTTGCCGATCGATAAGAGAAACCGTTGTTGGTACAGGAGGAGGAGTGGCAGTCCGAGCAGCTGGTGGAGCACGGGAAGCTCCGCCCAAGGTCAGAGTGTCGAGGAGGTTGATCGGCCGGCGAGACATATCTTCTCGGTCCGGAGACGGAGAGTAACCTGAAGACTCGTCCAAACCTGCTAAAGAAGCGGCCCTCTCAGTCAAAGACCGGACGGCAGCTCGGAGGGTCGGTCCTTCTCTTTCTTCTTCTTCTTCTTCTCTTTCTTCTTCTACTATCACCCTCCAGGATGTGCTGGCTTCCTGGATGGGGATGGCAGTTGGGATCTCGGGAATATGGGCAAAGGTGACTTGCCGCTGAAGGACCTCGGGGGCTTGGGACCGAGACGATCTACTTCTAGCTCGGCCTCTGTGGGCACGAGTGTCACGCCCTCAAATTTAATAAACCAAATACCAATAAAATCCACATAGGATAAACCAAAAGTCATACATTCCACCGTTGAAAAGTCAAAGTCAAAGTACACCGGGTTTCTACAAGAGATACCCGTACCCATGCATAAGTAATTAATAGTTAAGAGTTATTACATAACCAAGTTTTATCAAAAGATTTAAAGAATCAAAGTTACAATATCATCTCCCAAAATACATTAACAATAGAGAGGATAAAATAACTTCATGTCAAATGAGCTCCATGATATGCATCCACACGCCAAGCATTCCAATCACGGGCCTTGCCGAGTACCTGAAAATGATAGGTTGAGCTAACTAGCCCAGTAGGAAACTTTTCTACCAATGCTAAGGGTATAAAAGATGAAACATGCACATGGAGATGTGATACACATGAATGAATAAGCTAAAATAGGCCAAACTAGGTCGACTTGATGAGAGAACGTCCAATAGGTGCCCCAACGATCGAATCAAACCCAAGTGTCTATAGATTTCTTCGTAAACGTTACATTTCATGTCGTAAGTTCAATCCTTTCAAAAACATTGTCATATTCATAAAACATTTCATTTTTCACATCTTCTCAAATAACCACGCTTTTAAATAGGGAATGAATCCCTCTGCGGATTTCGTGGGCTCCGAACACCCCCGCCGGATTTCGTGGGCTCCGCACACCCCTGCCGGATTTCGTGGGCTCCGAACACCCCTGCCGGATTTCGTGGGCTCCGAACACCCATGGCTAGGGACGCACCAAATGGTGGCCCTAGAAATAACAAATCATCCCTTTCAAAAGTTTATCAAACAATCAAGTGTCCAAAAACATCCACGTATTTCATTTAGTTCGAAAGCTCGTAGCGTGTCGGTTGTGGCAAAGTTAATATGTGTTCAAGAACGTGAGAGGTCATGACGAAACATCATTCATACCACGATAGGCTACCAAAGCTTAGAAGTCGATTTATGAAGCTTAGGAAAAGACCAATTTAGGCCCGGCGTAAAGAAACATGAAAATGGAGTTATGAACTTTGAGAAAACCCGACACCTTGATAGGAGAAAATACATATCTCTCAAAATACAAAGGCTATGAATATGAGACCAATTGGGTTTGAAAGTAGACTCATAGAGCTTTCTAACGGTTCAAGAATCGCCTCAATCGGAGTTCGGATGAAGCCGGGGCGTGCCCGCGAAGTTGGGTAAAAATCTGCCGCAGCGGGTATCGATACTAGAGAAAGGCTGTATCGATACCGGGTTACTAAATTTTTTACAGAAAGGATGGGTATCGATACCGAAGAAAAGGGGTATCGATACAACGGCCTTCTCGAGCAAAATTTTCAGATTTCCAGATTTTTCCAAATGGAGGGGATTTCAACCCAAGCCAAAAATTGAGGTTCCAAATAACATCTACTCATAGGAGAGGGATATATCAACAACCAATTCAAGGATTTATCAACCAAATACACAAAACCCAACCTCATACATGATCCAAAGTCAATTCCATGGAGACAATCAAGTTTAACAAGAAATTGGGAACAAGAACACAACCAATGTAATCATTCAACAAACATACACTTAGAGGAGGTAGAAGATTGTTTCCTACCTCAAGAATTTGCTCCAAGTCAACCCAAAAACGAATTTGTAGATCCCCAATTTGAGCAATCCCGAATTTGGTCCTCCCGGTGCGAAAAGATGGTACTCCGAGCTCCCAAACACGCGTAGATGATGACTCTTTGGTCAATTTGTGAAGAAGTTTGATGAGGAGGGAGTAATTTGAGCTCAAAGGAGCAAAAATGGAGGAAAGAGGAGGAGGGGCTGATTTTGGGAGAAGAAGAAGATGATTATTTTGGCCAAAATCTGATCCAAAATTGTTTATATACACTCTCACACTAGCACTTACACCCCTCTAGTTTCTTATGTGCTTCACAAACACCCAAATGCAATTACTAACTTCTCATTAACCCCATATTGCACTATTTTCATTTCCTCACACTTCCCCAACACTATTTCCGGAAAATTATTTAAAAACACGAGTCCTTACATTCTACCCCCCTTAGAAAAATTTTGTCCTCAAAATTTGAAACAACAATGCACTCCAATCCACTACATGCTCATGCATGATATGCAATATGTACTCAACTCATAACTCATAAAATGCATAACTTAAAACATGTACTCACAAAGCTCATATGCCAAACAGTTCCGGATGTTTCTCCCTCATCTCATCTTCCCTTTCCCACGTCGACTCCTCACTACCAAAGTTGTTCCATAGAACCCGCACTAGTCGAATCGTCTTGCCCCGTAGTGTTTTCTCCCGCGAATCTATAACCCGTATCGGTTTCTCCCCGTAAGATGCATCGGCTTCAAGCTCAAGTTCGGACCATTCTAGCACATGTGATGGATCCGGTTCATACTTTTTCAACATGGACACGTGAAACACATCGTGGATACCCGATAATCTCGGCGGTAACGCGAGTCGATACGCAACCTCCCCAATCTTCTCAATGATATCAAATGGCCCAATGTAACATGGTGATAACTTACCCCCTCGCCCAAAACGAGTCAAACCCCGACGCGGTGAAATCTTGAGGAACACGTGATTCCCCACATCAAACGATAATGGTCGTCTACGTCGATCGGCATAGCTCTTTTGGCGACTTTGAGCGGTCAACAAACGTTGGCGAATCACCTTAACTTTCTCGGTCGTTGCCTCTTGTGCAGCTTTGAGCCTCTTGCGAATCAATCCCATTGTTTCGGCGGTTTCGGCTACCAATTCGGGCCCCACTAACGTCGCTTCTCCCAATTCGCTCCAACACACGGGTGACCTACACGGTCTCCCATACAAGGCTTTATACGGCGCCATCTCGATGCTCGATTGATAACTATTGTTGTACGCGAATTCGACTAACGGTAGGTGGTCTTCCCAACTTCCCCGAAAATCTAACACACAAGCTCGAAGCATATCTTCTAGGATTTGGATCGTCCTCTCGGATTGACCGTCGGTTTGAGGATGATAAGCGGTACTAAACAACAAGTTCGTGCCAAGCGCGGCTTGCAAACCTTGCCAAAAACGTGCCGTAAAACGTGGATCTCTATCGGACACAATGGACACCGGAATCCCATGCAATCGGATAATCTCACGGATGTACAAACGACTAAGCGCTTCAATCAATCGGTAGACTTGAATCGGTAAGAAATGCGCGCTCTTCGTCAATCGGTCCACTATAACCCAGATAGCATCGTGCCCCCTCGGTGATCTCGGTAAACTAGTAACAAAATCCATCGTCACATTCTCCCATTTCCACTCGGCTACCGGTAAAGGTTGCAACTCGCCCGCCGGTCGTTGATGTTCCGCTTTCACTTGTTGACATGTTAAGCACTTGGACACGAAAATCGCCACGTCCCTTTTTATTCCCGGCCACCAAAATTGTCTACGTAAATCGTGGTACATTTTCGTCCCACCCGGATGCACGGCTAACGGTGAAAGGTGAAATTCTTGCAAAATCTCGCCCCGACATGAATTTGGTACGAATAACTTTCCTTGGAAACAAATGCTTTGATCGGCGTGTATCATCCACCCACTTTGAGCCTCTCCGCTAAGAAACTTGGTCCGAAATCCTTCCGCTTCCTCATCTCCTTGTTGAGCCTCGATAACACGAGTCGATAAAGTAGAATGAACGGTAAGGTTACAAAAAGTGACTCCCTCGCGAACCTCCTCGCAATGTAGCGCATAGAAACCCGTCTCCTTTGTCATTTTCCATTCATCGATTGCCAAACTCGCTAGTTGTGTCGGTTTTCTACTCAATGCGTCCGCTACCACGTTTGCCTTTCCCGGATGATATTGTAGTTCGAAGTCATAATCCTCCATATGCTCCATCCAACGGCGTTGTCTCAAGTTAAGCTCCTTTTGGGAAAATAAGTATTTTAAACTCTTATGATCGGAAAATACTTCAAATTTTTCACCATAGAGGTAATACCTCCAACTTTTTAAAGCAAAAATTACGGCCGCAAGTTCCAAATCGTGTGTCGGATAGTTACGCTCGTGATCTTTCAATTGTCGTGACCCGTATGCTACCACTTTACCCCGTTGCATCAACACGCACCCAAGCCCTTCCCGCGAGGCATCACAATATATACGAGTAACCAACACCACGCTCGGGCACAATCAAAACAGCGCACTAGTCAACCGCTTCTTCAACTCCTCGAATGCCGATTCACATTTATCGTCCCAAACAAACCGTGTCCCCTTTCGTGTCAATCTAGTCATAGGTGCCGCTAAACGTGAGAAATCGAGTACGAACCGACGATAATACCCGGCTAAACCCAAAAGCTTCGGATCTCGAACACACTCTTCGGACGCTCCCAATTCAAAACCGACTCGATCTTACTTGGATCAACGGACACCCCATCCCTCGATACCACGTGACCCAAAAACTTCACCTCGGCCAACCAAAACTCACACTTACTAAGCTTGGCATACAAACGATGCTCTCTCAAGGTTTCAAGCACAATGGAAAGATGAGATTGGTGATCTTCCTCGGAAGATGAATAAACAAGGATGTCGTCAACAAAGACCACCACAAACCGATCAAGATAGACACGAAAAATGCGGTTCATAAGATCCATGAATGTGCAGGAGCATTGGTTAAGCCAAATGGCATGACCACGAATTCATAATGGCCATATCGGGTACGCGGCGGTTTTGGGAATGTCCTCACGACGGACCCTCAATTGGTGATAACCGGACCTCAAATCAATCTTAGAAAAGTAAGTGGCACCTCGGAGTTGATCAAACAAATCATCGATCCTAGGCATCGGATACTTATTCTTAATCGTGACCCGGTTGAGCTTACGGTAATCTATGCACAAACGGAGCGACCCATCCTTCTTTTGAGCGAAAAGAGCCGGAGCTCCCCACGGCGAAGCACGTGGGCGAATGAACCCCACTTCTTGCAACTCTTGCAATTGCTTCTTCAATTCTCTCAACTCGGCCGGTGCGAATCGATATGGAGGCATAGAAATTGGTGCGGTGCCCGGAACTAAGTCTATCGTAAACTCGACCTCCCGCTCGGGTGGCAAGCCCGGTAACTCCTCCTCCGAAAAACGTCCGAAAAGTCACAAACAACCCGCGGTAACTCCCCACGTGTAGACATATCCTCATCTAGCGTCAAACTAGCTAAGAGGCAAGCAATGGATTCCCTTTCCCGCGTTCACACAAGTACGGCTCTAACGGTTGCCGACGTTCCCGAAAAATTCAAACAATTACCCTCCGGCGGACAAATCCGAACTCGACGCTTAAAACAATCGATAGAAGCGTGAAAAGTCGATAACCAATCCATCCCCAAAATAAGATCGAACCCGTCATGCCCAAAACTATGAAGTCGAACACAAATCGACGATCCCGGATAACCAACTCGCAATCTCGACATATACGGTCTAATAGAGTTCTACCACCTAATGGTGTGTCAACAAACAATGGCGGACTAAGCTCCTCGGACTCCAACTCTAAAGCACGTACAAATGATGCAGCTATGAAAGAATGCGATGCGCCCGAATCAAACAAAACCTTTGCTAATGAGTGGAATAAAAGAAATGTACCCCTCACAACGGATGCCTCGGCGCGTCGAGAAGTAGTATGAGGGTGGTGGTGGTGGCGGTGCAACCGCTGCGAAACAGTGAAAACCCGACCCGGTGTAGTCTGTACTGGCGTGGACGAACTCGCACCCCGCTCAACCCGTGACCCCTGAACTGAAGTGGTCTGACGAAAGTGTGGCTGACTCTGGCTACCCCTCTGCTGCTGTCGACCAAACCCCTGCCCCTGCCTCGGCTGCTGAACAGAGCCGGACTCACTACGCGTAACTCCCTTCTGCGGACAAAACCTCGCTACGTGGCCAAATCCGCCACACCCGAAACAAGCACCCGAAGTCTGAACACGCGGTGGTGGAAGAGCTTTTGGCTGAGTACACTGTGAGCGAACATGACCCGGTTGGCCACATTGGTAGCAAGTGCTCGGCGGCCTCGACGAATTTCCTCCAAACCCGGAAGAAGTAGGTGCCCTGAAAGTCGAACGGTTCGGCGTAGATTGGAACGAGTCCCTCATCCTCTTCCTATTTTGGTTCGCATAACCCCCCGTCGGCGCACTCATGGTCGTAGTCGAAGGCCTAGACTCCAATGCCTTAGCATTCTTTTGTTCCCCCTCTTCGCTCTCCAAATTCCTAGCCAACTCCACAATATCGGAAAACCTCTCGAGCTTACTGCTCATCACAAATCTCCTAATCGTTGGATCCAAACCCTTCACAAACCTCTTGCATTTCCTCTCCTCCGTGCTCACAAGTTCCGGTGCGAAACGGGACAATGATTGAAATTTCATGGCATACTCCGAAACGGTCATCGTGCCTTGCTCAAGCCTCTCAAATTGCTCCCTAAGTTGTTCTTTGTACGAATTCGGAAAGTATTGGTCCTCGAACTTCACCTCAAACTCGGCCCAAGTTAAGTTCTCATCGTCCGGTTCATCAACATTTCGTGTCGTCCTAGCCGCTTTCCTTGCATCCCTACGCTCCGCAAGAACCGATTGCCACCACACATTTGCCTCCCCGGTAAGTTGACATGCTATCAAACGGACCCTCAACCTATCCTCGGTAATATCAAGCACATCAAAAAGTTTTCGCACCTCCGATAGCCAATGATTGGCGACCAACGGATCAACGTTAAGCCCGTCGAACTTAGGTGGGTCCATGCGACGAAACTCCTTAGCAACTTCCATGGCGCGAGTAGTAGTATTAGCCCTAGGTGTTTGAGCCAAGAGATTATGCGCCGCAAGCGCCGCCACAAAGTCGGTCATGAATGGATTCGGTGGGTTTTGCTCTCCCGGTTGTTGTACCTCTTCCTCACGCCTCTCATCTCGACCCCCCGAACGTTCCCCATGTTGACTAACCTCATCATTAGCCCGCTCGACCCTAGCACGCCTAGCATTTCGACCACCCCTAGCGGTTGTACCCCGTCTAGCACCTCTCCTCGGCGGCATAGTTCTAATAAGATTATAAGAAAGAAGAATCATTAAACCCACATTATCTCAAATGAGGTCAAAGCCTCTACGTCATCCCAACACGGGTAATAACTCAACACTATGCTCTTCAACTCTTAAGTACCAAGAAAGGTAGACACCACCTACATGAATGTCACACAAGCACACAATGAATGAGAAAATATGATTTTCATGAGAAAACTTGTGCAAAAGTTTAAGCCCCAAGACCCGATGTCTTCCCACGGTTCCTAAGTATTCGAACCTATGCTCTGATACCAAGTTGTCACGCCCTCAAATTTAATAAACCAAATACCAATAAAATCCACATAGGATAAACCAAAAGTCATACATTCCACCGTTGAAAAGTCAAAGTCAAAGTACACCGGGTTTCTACAAGAGATACCCGTACCCATGCATAAGTAATTAATAGTTAAGAGTTATTACATAACCAAGTTTTATCAAAAGATTTAAAGAATCAAAGTTACAATATCATCTCCCAAAATACATTAACAATAGAGAGGATAAAATAACTTCATGTCAAATGAGCTCCATGATATGCATCCACACGCCAAGCATTCCAATCACGGGCCTTGCCGAGTACCTGAAAATGATAGGTTGAGCTAACTAGCCCAGTAGGAAACTTTTCTACCAATGCTAAGGGTATAAAAGATGAAACATGCACATGGAGATGTGATACACATGAATGAATAAGCTAAAATAGGCCAAACTAGGTCGACTTGATGAGAGAACGTCCAATAGGTGCCCCAACGATCGAATCAAACCCAAGTGTCTATAGATTTCTTCGTAAACGTTACATTTCATGTCGTAAGTTCAATCCTTTCAAAAACATTGTCATATTCATAAAACATTTCATTTTTCACATCTTCTCAAATAACCACAGTTTTAAATAGGGAATGAATCCCTCTGCCGGATTTCGTGGGCTCCGAACACCCCTGCCGGATTTCGTGGGCTCCGCACACCCCTGCCGGATTTCGTGGGCTCCGAACACCCCTGCCGGATTTCGTGGGCTCCGAACACCCATGGCTAGGGACGCACCAAATGGTGGCCCTAGAAATAACAAATCATCCCTTTCAAAAGTTTATCAAACAATCAAGTGTCCAAAAACATCCACGTATTTCATTTAGTTCGAAAGCTCGTAGCGTGTCGGTTGTGGCAAAGTTAATATGTGTTCAAGAACGTGAGAGGTCATGACGAAACATCATTCATACCACGATAGGCTACCAAAGCTTAGAAGTCGATTTATGAAGCTTAGGAAAAGACCAATTTAGGCCCGGCGTAAAGAAACATGAAAATGGAGTTATGAACTTTGAGAAAACCCGACACCTTGATAGGAGAAAATACATATCTCTCAAAATACAAAGGCTATGAATATGAGACCAATTGGGTTTGAAAGTAGACTCATAGAGCTTTCTAACGGTTCAAGAATCGCCTCAATCGGAGTTCGGATGAAGCCGGGGCGTGCCCGCGAAGTTGGGTAAAAATCTGCCGCAGCGGGTATCGATACTAGAGAAAGGCTGTATCGATACCGGGTTACTAAATTTTTACAGAAGGATGGGTATCGATACCGAAGAAAAGGGGTATCGATACAACGGCCTTCTCGAGCAAAATTTTCAGATTTCCAGATTTTTCCAAATGGAGGGGATTTCAACCCAAGCCAAAAATTGAGGTTCCAAATAACATCTACTCATAGGAGAGGGATATATCAACAACCAATTCAAGGATTTATCAACCAAATACACAAAACCCAACCTCATACATGATCCAAAGTCAATTCCATGGAGACAATCAAGTTTAACAAGAAATTGGGAACAAGAACACAACCAATGTAATCATTCAACAAACATACACTTAGAGGAGGTAGAAGATTGTTTCCTACCTCAAGAATTTGCTCCAAGTCAACCCAAAACGAATTTGTAGATCCCCAATTTGAGCAATCCCGAATTTGGTCCTCCCGGTGCGAAAAGATGGTACTCCGAGCTCCCAAACACGCGTAGATGATGACTCTTTGGTCAATTTGTGAAGAAGTTTGATGAGGAGGGAGTAATTTGAGCTCAAAGGAGCAAAAATGGAGGAAAGAGGAGGAGGGGCTGATTTTGGGAGAAGAGAAGAAGATGATTATTTTGGCCAAAATCTGATCCAAAATTGTTTATATACACTCTCACACTAGCACTTACACCCCTCTAGTTTCTTATGTGCTTCACAAACACCCAAATGCAATTACTAACTTCTCATTAACCCCATATTGCACTATTTTCATTTCCTCACACTTCCCCAACACTATTTCCGGAAAATTATTTAAAAACACGAGTCCTTACATTCTACCCCCCTTAGAAAAATTTTGTCCTCAAAATTTGAAACAACAATGCACTCCAATCCACTACATGCTCATGCATGATATGCAATATGTACTCAACTCATAACTCATAAAATGCATAACTTAAAACATGTACTCACAAAGCTCATATGCCAAACAGTTCCGGATGTTTCTCCCTCATCTCATCTTCCCTTTCCCACGTCGACTCCTCACTACCAAAGTTGTTCCATAGAACCCGCACTAGTCGAATCGTCTTGCCCCGTAGTGTTTTCTCCCGCGAATCTATAACCCGTATCGGTTTCTCCCCGTAAGATGCATCGGCTTCAAGCTCAAGTTCGGACCATTCTAGCACATGTGATGGATCCGGTTCATACTTTTTCAACATGGACACGTGAAACACATCGTGGATACCCGATAATCTCGGCGGTAACGCGAGTCGATACGCAACCTCCCCAATCTTCTCAATGATATCAAATGGCCCAATGTAACATGGTGATAACTTACCCCCTCGCCCAAAACGAGTCAAACCCCGACGCGGTGAAATCTTGAGGAACACGTGATTCCCCACATCAAACGATAATGGTCGTCTACGTCGATCGGCATAGCTCTTTTGGCGACTTTGAGCGGTCAACAAACGCGTTGGCGAATCACCTTAACTTTCTCGGTCGTTGCCTCTTGTGCAGCTTTGAGCCTCTTGCGAATCAATCCCATTGTTTCGGCGGTTTCGGCTACCAATTCGGGCCCCACTAACGTCGCTTCTCCCAATTCGCTCCAACACACGGGTGACCTACACGGTCTCCCATACAAGGCTTTATACGGCGCCATCTCGATGCTCGATTGATAACTATTGTTGTACGCGAATTCGACTAACGGTAGGTGGTCTTCCCAACTTCCCCGAAAATCTAACACACAAGCTCGAAGCATATCTTCTAGGATTTGGATCGTCCTCTCGGATTGACCGTCGGTTTGAGGATGATAAGCGGTACTAAACAACAAGTTCGTGCCAAGCGCGGCTTGCAAACCTTGCCAAAAACGTGCCGTAAAACGTGGATCTCTATCGGACACAATGGACACCGGAATCCCATGCAATCGGATAATCTCACGGATGTACAAACGACTAAGCGCTTCAATCGAATCGGTAACTTGAATCGGTAAGAAATGCGCGCTCTTCGTCAATCGGTCCACTATAACCCAGATAGCATCGTGCCCCCTCGGTGATCTCGGTAAACTAGTAACAAAATCCATCGTCACATTCTCCCATTTCCACTCGGCTACCGGTAAAGGTTGCAACTCGCCCGCCGGTCGTTGATGTTCCGCTTTCACTTGTTGACATGTTAAGCACTTGGACACGAAAATCGCCACGTCCCTTTTTATTCCCGGCCACCAAAATTGTCTACGTAAATCGTGGTACATTTTCGTCCCACCCGGATGCACGGCTAACGGTGAAAGGTGAAATTCTTGCAAAATCTCGCCCCGACATGAATTTGGTACGAATAACTTTCCTTGGAAACAAATGCTTTGATCGGCGTGTATCATCCACCCACTTTGAGCCTCTCCGCTAAGAAACTTGGTCCGAAATCCTTCCGCTTCCTCATCTCCTTGTTGAGCCTCGATAACACGAGTCGATAAAGTAGAATGAACGGTAAGGTTACAAAAAGTGACTCCCTCGCGAACCTCCTCGCAATGTAGCGCATAGAAACCCGTCTCCTTTGTCATTTTCCATTCATCGATTGCCAAACTCGCTAGTTGTGTCGGTTTTCTACTCAATGCGTCCGCTACCACGTTTGCCTTTCCCGGATGATATTGTAGTTCGGAAGTCATAATCCTCCATATGCTCCATCCAACGGCGTTGTCTCAAGTTAAGCTCCTTTTGGGAAAATAAGTATTTTAAACTCTTATGATCGGAAAATACTTCAAATTTTTCACCATAGAGGTAATACCTCCAACTTTTTAAAGCAAAAATTACGGCCGCAAGTTCCAAATCGTGTGTCGGATAGTTACGCTCGTGATCTTTCAATTGTCGTGACCCGTATGCTACCACTTTACCCCGTTGCATCAACACGCACCCAAGCCCTTCCCGCGAGGCATCACAATATACGGAGTAACCAACACCACGCTCGGGCACAATCAAAACAGGCGCACTAGTCAACCGCTTCTTCAACTCCTCGAATGCCGATTCACATTTATCGTCCCAAACAAACCGTGTCCCCTTTCGTGTCAATCTAGTCATAGGTGCCGCTAAACGTGAGAAATCGAGTACGAACCGACGATAATACCCGGCTAAACCCAAAAAGCTTCGGATCTCGAACACACTCTTCGGACGCTCCCAATTCAAAACCGACTCGATCTTACTTGGATCAACGGACACCCCATCCCTCGATACCACGTGACCCAAAAACTTCACCTCGGCCAACCAAAACTCACACTTACTAAGCTTGGCATACAAACGATGCTCTCTCAAGGTTTCAAGCACAATGGAAAGATGAGATTGGTGATCTTCCTCGGAAGATGAATAAACAAGGATGTCGTCAACAAAGACCACCACAAACCGATCAAGATAGACACGAAAAATGCGGTTCATAAGATCCATGAATGTAGCAGGAGCATTGGTTAAGCCAAATGGCATGACCACGAATTCATAATGGCCATATCGGGTACGAAAAGCGGTTTTGGGAATGTCCTCACGACGGACCCTCAATTGGTGATAACCGGACCTCAAATCAATCTTAGAAAAGTAAGTGGCACCTCGGAGTTGATCAAACAAATCATCGATCCTAGGCATCGGATACTTATTCTTAATCGTGACCCGGTTGAGCTTACGGTAATCTATGCACAAACGGAGCGACCCATCCTTCTTTTGAGCGAAAAGAGCTGGAGCTCCCCACGGCGAAGTACGTGGACGAATGAACCCCACTTCTTGCAACTCTTGCAATTGCTTCTTCAATTCTCTCAACTCGGCCGGTGCGAATCGATATGGAGGCATAGAAATTGGTGCGGTGCCCGGAACTAAGTCTATCGTAAACTCGACCTCCCGCTCGGGTGGCAAGCCCGGTAACTCCTCCGGAAAACGTCCGAAAGTCACAAACAACCCGCGGTAACTCCCCACGTGTAGACATATCCTCATCTAGCGTCAAACTAGCTAAGAGGCAAGCAATGGATTCCCTTTCCCGCGGTTCACACAAGTACGGCTCTAACGGTTGCCGACGTTCCCCGAAAAATTCGAAACAATTACCCTCCGGCGGACAAATCCGAACTCGACGCTTAAAACAATCGATAGAAGCGTGAAAAGTCGATAACCAATCCATCCCCAAAATAAGATCGAACCCCGTCATGCCCAAAACTATGAAGTCGAACACAAATCGACGATCCCGGATAACCAACTCGCAATCTCGACATATACGGTCTAATAGAGTTCTACCACCTAATGGTGTGTCAACAAACAATGGCGGACTAAGCTCCTCGGACTCCAACTCTAAAGCACGTACAAATGATGCAGCTATGAAAGAATGCGATGCGCCCGAATCAAACAAAACCTTTGCTAATGAGTGGAATAAAAGAAATGTACCCCTCACAACGGATGCCTCTGGCGTCTGAGAAGTAGTATGAGGTGGTGGTGGTGGCGGTGCAACTGCAGAAACAGTGAAAACCCGACCCGGTGTAGTCTGTACTGGCGTGGACGAACTCGCACCCCGCTCAACCCGTGACCCCTGAACTGAAGTGGTCTGACGAAAGTGTGGCTGACTCTGGCTACCCCTCTGCTGCTGTCGACCAAACCCCTGCCCCTGCCTCGGCTGCTGAACAGAGCCGGACTCACTACGCGTAACTCCCTTCTGCGGACAAAACCTCGCTACGTGGCCAAATCCGCCACACCCGAAACAAGCACCCGAAGTCTGAACACGCGGTGGTGGAAGAGCTTTTGGCTGAGTACACTGTGAGCGAACATGACCCGGTTGGCCACATTGGTAGCAAGTGCTCGGCGGCCTCGACGAATTTCCTCCAAACCCGGAAGAAGTAGGTGCCCTGAAAGTCGAACGGTTCGGCGTAGATTGGAACGAGTCCCTCATCCTCTTCCTATTTTGGTTCGCATAACCCCCCGTCGGCGCACTCATGGTCGTAGTCGAAGGCCTAGACTCCAATGCCTTAGCATTCTTTTGTTCCCCCTCTTCGCTCTCCAAATTCCTAGCCAACTCCACAATATCGGAAAACCTCTCGAGCTTACTGCTCATCACAAATCTCCTAATCGTTGGATCCAAACCCTTCACAAACCTCTTGCATTTCCTCTCCTCCGTGCTCACAAGTTCCGGTGCGAAACGGGACAATGATTGAAATTTCATGGCATACTCCGAAACGGTCATCGTGCCTTGCTCAAGCCTCTCAAATTGCTCCCTAAGTTGTTCTTTGTACGAATTCGGAAAGTATTGGTCCTCGAACTTCACCTCAAACTCGGCCCAAGTTAAGTTCTCATCGTCCGGTTCATCAACATTTCGTGTCGTCCTAGCCGCTTTCCTTGCATCCCTACGCTCCGCAAGAACCGATTGCCACCACACATTTGCCTCCCCGGTAAGTTGACATGCTATCAAACGGACCCTCAACCTATCCTCGGTAATATCAAGCACATCAAAAAGTTTTCGCACCTCCGATAGCCAATGATTGGCGACCAACGGATCAACGTTAAGCCCGTCGAACTTAGGTGGGTCCATGCGACGAAACTCCTTAGCAACTTCCATGGCGCGAGTAGTAGTAGTATTAGCCCTAGGTGTTTGAGCCAAGAGATTATGCGCCGCAAGCGCCGCCACAAAGTCGGTCATGAATGGATTCGGTGGGTTTTGCTCTCCCGGTTGTTGTACCTCTTCCTCACGCCTCTCATCTCGACCCCCCGAACGTTCCCCATGTTGACTAACCTCATCATTAGCCCGCTCGACCCTAGCACGCCTAGCATTTCGACCACCCCTAGCGGTTGTACCCCGTCTAGCACCTCTCCTCGGCGGCATAGTTCTAATAAGATTATAAGAAAGAAGAATCATTAAACCCACATTATCTCAAATGAGGTCAAAGCCTCTACGTCATCCCAACACGGGTAATAACTCAACACTATGCTCTTCAACTCTTAAGTACCAAGAAAGGTAGACACCACCTACATGAATGTCACACAAGCACACAATGAATGAGAAAATATGATTTTCATGAGAAAACTTGTGCAAAAGTTTAAGCCCCAAGACCCGATGTCTTCCCACGGTTCCTAAGTATTCGAACCTATGCTCTGATACCAAGTTGTCACGCCCTCAAATTTAATAAACCAAATACCAATAAAATCCACATAGGATAAACCAAAAGTCATACATTCCACCGTTGAAAAGTCAAAGTCAAAGTACACCGGGTTTCTACAAGAGATACCCGTACCCATGCATAAGTAATTAATAGTTAAGAGTTATTACATAACCAAGTTTTATCAAAAGATTTAAAGAATCAAAGTTACAATATCATCTCCCAAAATACATTAACAATAGAGAGGATAAAATAACTTCATGTCAAATGAGCTCCATGATATGCATCCACACGCCAAGCATTCCAATCACGGGCCTTGCCGAGTACCTGAAAATGATAGGTTGAGCTAACTAGCCCAGTAGGAAACTTTTCTACCAATGCTAAGGGTATAAAAGATGAAACATGCACATGGAGATGTGATACACATGAATGAATAAGCTAAAATAGGCCAAACTAGGTCGACTTGATGAGAGAACGTCCAATAGGTGCCCCAACGATCGAATCAAACCCAAGTGTCTATAGATTTCTTCGTAAACGTTACATTTCATGTCGTAAGTTCAATCCTTTCAAAAACATTGTCATATTCATAAAACATTTCATTTTTCACATCTTCTCAAATAACCACAGTTTTAAATAGGGAATGAATCCCTCTCGCCGGATTTCGTGGGCTCCAACACCCTGCCGGATTTCGTGGGCTCCGCACACCCCTGCCGGATTTCGTGGGCTCCGAACACCCCTGCCGGATTTCGTGGGCTCCGAACACCCATGGCTAGGGACGCACCAAATGGTGGCCCTAGAAATAACAAATCATCCCTTTCAAAAGTTTATCAAACAATCAAGTGTCCAAAAACATCCACGTATTTCATTTAGTTCAAAGCTCGTAGCGTGTCGGTTGTGGCAAAGTTAATATGTGTTCAAGAACGTGAGAGGTCATGACGAAACATCATTCATACCACGATAGGCTACCAAAGCTTAGAAGTCGATTTATGAAGCTTAGGAAAAGACCAATTTAGGCCCGGCGTAAAGAAACATGAAAATGGAGTTATGAACTTTGAGAAAACCCGACACCTTGATAGGAGAAAATACATATCTCTCAAAATACAAAGGCTATGAATATGAGACCAATTGGGTTTGAAAGTAGACTCATAGAGCTTTCTAACGGTTCAAGAATCGCCTCAATCGGAGTTCGGATGAAGCCGGGGCGTGCCCGCGAAGTTGGGTAAAAATCTGCAGCCGAGCGGGTATCGATACTAGAGAAAGGCTGTATCGATACCGGGTTACTAAATTTTTTACAGAAAGGATGGGTATCGATACCGAAGAAAAGGGGTATCGATACAACGGCCTTCTCGAGCAAAATTTTCAGATTTCCAGATTTTTCCAAATGGAGGGGATTTCAACCCAAGCCAAAAATTGAGGTTCCAAATAACATCTACTCATAGGAGAGGGATATATCAACAACCAATTCAAGGATTTATCAACCAAATACACAAAACCCAACCTCATACATGATCCAAAGTCAATTCCATGGAGACAATCAAGTTTAACAAGAAATTGGGAACAAGAACACAACCAATGCAATCATTCAACAAACATACACTTAGAGGAGGTAGAAGATTGTTTCCTACCTCAAGAATTTGCTCCAAGTCAACCCAAAAACGAATTTGTAGATCCCCAATTTGAGCAATCCCGAATTTGGTCCTCCCGGTGCGAAAAGATGGTACTCCGAGCTCCCAAACACGCGTAGATGATGACTCTTTGGTCAATTTGTGAAGAAGTTTGATGAGGAGGGAGTAATTTGAGCTCAAAGGAGCAAAAATGGAGGAAAGAGGAGGAGGGGCTGATTTTGGGAGAAGAAGAAGATGATTATTTTGGCCAAAATCTGATCCAAAATTGTTTATATACACTCTCACACTAGCACTTACACCCCTCTAGTTTCTTATGTGCTTCACAAACACCCAAATGCAATTACTAACTTCTCATTAACCCCATATTGCACTATTTTCATTTCCTCACACTTCCCCAACACTATTTCCGGAAAATTATTTAAAAACACGAGTCCTTACAACGAGTCCTTTCTCGGTCAGATGGTCGACCTGTGGCGATCACGGAGAAGGGTGGCGGCCAGGCGTGTCTGGTTCTGGGCTCTCCTTCTCATCTAATATTACCCCAGTAGAACGGGGTATAACCCAGCAACCGGTGAGCTGCACGACCGAGCCCTACGGGAGTCGGTTCGAAACCGTCGAACCAAAGGGCCTTGGCAATGTCCTCACGGTGGAGCTTGCCGTGGATCAGGCGACCACCGTGATTAAGATTATCCGCTGCAAGACAACACAACATAAAGGTGGTCAGCTACAGTTCGGGGAAAGGAAAGGAATAAACCAGCTCGGGAACGGAAATACTAACGTAGTCCGCCTGTAGTAGTGGGGCAGGCAAGGCCAATGATCCTCCCCTCGGCGTCTCTAGGCTGCCAGTTGCCAGTGACTACGAGATAGTCATCTGCCTCTCCCTTTGAAGAGTTCGGCAGGTCAGTGACGAGCTTCTGTTTGGGGTCCCTGGCTTTGAAGTAATAATTTTTGTGCTCTGTAGGGACCACACTATAGAGATAGTGCAAGTCCCACCAGTCAAGGTGAAGGCCGAGCAGCCTGTTAAGGGCAACTGTGCCCATAACCACCCTGACAAAATTGGGGCAGAGTTGCATAGGGTTTAATTGGCATCTATTGCAGACTTCCCTGCAAAAAGGGTGTTGGGGGAGCCTGAGACCTCCCTCAACTATGAAAATCAAGGGGATGTGGATCTTGTTTTCAGTGTGTCCTTGTTCTCTCATATCATTTCTATTGTCTAGACGGAATTGAATATCGGCGGGGATACTATAGTTTCGACGAAATTCTGCTCGACCCTCAGGAGTACTTAATAGGGCTCTGTGCCTACCCATTGTTTGGAGAAATTAGGGTTTTACAGTCAAAACCCAGATATACGAGGAAGAAGATAAAACACGAAATAGAAACAAAGGTCTAGAAAGGTCAGTTACGTGAAGATGACGGGTGGACCTAATGTGGTGTTTTCCAACGAAAACAGAGGGCGTTTTTCCGACGAAGACCGGGAAACGAGCAAGATCGCAGAAAACTCAGATGGCGAAAATGGCAGACAAAGTATTGTCTCTCTCTTCTTTGCTTCTAACGAGTATGAAGGAGAAGGGGAGGGGTTTTTGGTTTTAGAAGGTTTTGGGAGGGAAAAGTAATAAATATCCCTCCCAAAACCCCATAAAAGTGGAACGTGACGTATGCAGAACGTCAGTAGAATCGTCCTTTGGGCTTATCCGAGCCATTAACGGGTCATTTCGCATTAAATGCGATGACAGCGTTACCCCCACGTGGAGGGGAGGCGTGCAAGAAACGCATCAGGAGCCGTTGGAGCTCTGCGCACTACTGATGAATGACAGTAGCAGCAGAGCTGAGGAGCAACTGGAGAGGGTAAAAGTCTGATTACCCTACTACTAGGTACAGCACGTGTCTATGACGTTCACCACGAGAGGGTGAATAGCTCGGCACCACATAGGGAGACCTTAGGCCCTGTGCCGATCTGGTTTGGCTATGAATAAGGCCGGATTAATAAGAGTGAACTACTAAATCAAGATGCACCAGTTCGGCGTAGGACATAGGGAGTGTCCCTGGGATTGCCGAACTGGATAGGCTACGTGTATAGCTTAAACAGCATTCTGGAATACATAATTCAGCTCGGCGTGATAAGCTGAGCTATGTACGAGTTGTTCCGAGCTACGAGGAAGCACGGCACCGCAACGAGTAAGGCGGTGAGACATTCCAGAATATTCTATAACAGGTCCTTACGAGATAAGGAACAATCCCGTAAAACAAGGGATTGATATGGGAATCCTAATGTGATTAGAAGTATACCCCCATATAGGAAAGAATCCTATATGGAAGGGAAGACCTCTGCTAGACGAGATCTAGCAGGATATGGAAGTTATCTTTTAATAGGGAAAATCCTATTAGGAGAAGGATTCCTAAAGAGAATGGGAAACAGGGGGCACAAGATGCCTAAGATGATGAGCATATACACCTATAAATACAGGACAAAAACCATGACAAAAGGTACGCGGTAACACCCAGTTATAGGCATTGTGTCCTTGGCTTAATTAGTAATCCAGTACTAACTTAAGCGTCAGAGGGCCTTTGCCAACGAGAGGCAAGGGTGCTCTAACCCTTTCTTTGTTTTGCAGATTTAGGGTCGAGCCAAAGCCTGCACGTGATACAG
>CM029275.1:33346627-33654127 GCA_016920895.1 Vaccinium myrtillus | reverse complement strand
GGTCGCTAGTAGTTAAGAACTGCTTTAAGAACAGTGATGCTTGATGGCCAAAGATTGATGGTAAGCATGCCGTGCGCAAATTATCTGATGAAATAAAAAACAATTGAACGCTCATAATGTTATTAATATTATAAATAATTATCATCCATTCTATATTTAATGTAGTCAAGAACTGCTTTAAGATAACACCTGGGACAGGGTGGAGCTGCTGGAATGGCTCATTAGGATTAGTCCAGGGATAAGTCATTTGTTGGCCATTGGCATTAAAGAGAAAAGTAGTAAATACCCATCTACGCTCACAAGCAAAGACAACCCGACAGCCAATCGTCAAGTGACGGACATTGCAAAAGTCATCCCAATTATAATTGAACATCAATCGGCCCATCACCAAAATTGGCCAAACTCTGTTTCCATGCGTTATGACTATCCAGGTGGCCACATTTTCAGCTGGAAAGAATTGTTGGAGCCCTATTGGAAATTCCTATACAAGTCCATAAGATTTTAAGATTATATACAGAATTTATAGACCAGCAAAGAAGAATTAAAGATTACAATAAATATTAATCTAGGTAAATAAGTTCATGCAATTAAATCAGTTTATAACCTCAGGTGAGTGGAGTGAAGAGACCCGTTTTAAAAACTAGCATCGCGGTACTCCTAATGAATAAACACAAAATTAATATAACACAAATTAATAAGTCTGAAACATAAACAAGTAATGACATCATAGTTGTATTTAAAAATAGATCAAGATAGGAACTACATGATATAAGAAACATTTAATACCTGCAATGCTAGTGCGATCAAATGAATAGTACATGATAGATTCAATCCACCTGGTGAAATCACTACTTCGATCCCACTTATCAACATCACCCAATGGGAATTGGTCACTATAGGCGCGCACAAAGTTGTAGTCTCGCTTATAGACAAGATGTCCTGTTGATCGATCAACTGATCTACCAATGCTTGTTGAGGTCCACCAGGAGTGATTACATAGTAGAATGCTCCATGCTGAGTTAAATGACGAGGGTAACGCTCGAAATCCCAACTCACAAAAGGCCGTTGCAATGCCATGATGATAGTACCTATAAATAATCAGATCTTCCCAACGCATCAAAATGTATATATATTATATACATTCCTTATCTAGTCCGGGATCCTTGATCCGGGACTCATAGTTCCGGATCAAATTTTCACGATCCGAACCGTCCAATGTGTTTAAAAGGTGTTTTTAAGGGTCCACGCGGGAAATCATCAAAAAAAAAATACCGGGAAGGGCTTGATCCAAGCAGTTTTTCACAAAAACTGTATATGACCTTTTAAACACATTGGACGGTTCGGATTATGCAAAAACAATTTTTAAAACCACGAAAACACCAATTTTTCTTCAATCCGGGATCCTTGACAGGATCACCGGTGTATATATATATATATGCAGAACATGCAAGTAAGATATAATGATCTTAAGAATTATTGATTTAAGTTGATCAGTTGTTATTGTGTCAATTACTATAACGCAGGTAATTTTATTCTTCTATATATTATTACCAATATAAATCTGACCAATAAAAGTACTCTCAATTCTTACTCCGAAATCAAAATGCAAAATTACATCTATAGTAGCAATACACATAGACACTAAATATTGACAGGACCCCATTTTTTTTTTTTTCTATATGGTAAAAAGATTAACCTACAATTAAGTAAACTATTTTTTTGTATCTATATCTAGAAACCTCTACTATAATCCTACATTTTTTTAATCTATTTTTTTGAAGCTATATATATTTATAAAGCTTTATGTTACAACCTCAACATATGGAGCATCTATCAGCCAAAAAAAAAAAGAAAAGATCAATAGACACAGAGACATTATATGCAGTATGTTTGAACTTAAACTATGAAAACTTACGTATATCACTGTTGGACCTATTTACCTATTTTCATTTGCCCTCAACCAGAACTACCTAATTTTTTTATATTTATATAAGATATATACATGTAAAGAGTTGCAACCTTCAATAAATCAAGATCCGACTAATAAAAGTTTATTATTCTTGAGACATAAACTATAAACGGTACCAAAGTGTTATTTTTTAGAGACAAAGTATAAATGATATCAAAGAGCAAAAAAAAAAAAAAAAGAGCAAAATAAATAAACATCTTTTGAGGAATCAAACTTAAAAAACAAACATTTTACACCGCCAATTAGTAAATTAAGTTGGACAACAATCATCCTGTCGATTTTACGATCTGATCACTTACATGCAAAACAATTTAAATGCATATAAACCCAAACACCTTCAATTGGAAACGCTCCCTTTTATTAGCCCTCCACTCTTCAGTAACAAAAGAAAATAAAGACTGGGAAACACAAAAAACAGAGGTAGAAATCACTTACTAGAGATTTGAGGAGCTTCAAAACGAAAGGAAATCAAAAGCTACTGGGAGACTCACACTCGAAATACAGATCTAAACCGTCCCCTATTATCCTCCCAAGAAAAGCATACGAAAAGAATATAATATTTGCGTGGCCAAGGATTTTTGTTTTTCTGTTCAATGAACCATTGGAAACCACTGGATACATTGAATACTCTGAGATCTCTCCACATCTTGTCACTGTGGATTTTGCGTAGAAATCGAGACCTCACCTGCACATTCTTAATTACCCGGAGAAACTCTCCAACAATAAGACAAACAAACCCATGCAAAATACTTTATATATATATAAAACATGAAATAGGGCAAAGACCAAACCACACACACAATAGCACATAAATTACCAAGAAACCAACATACACTGTTTGCAATTGGAGGGTAAAATCGGCAGGAATTGACAAATGACCAAACACCTTCAATTGGAAACCCTCTCTTTTATTAGCCCTCCGGTCTAGGATATATATATACCAAAATAACCTTTCTTTTACAGTATGACTTCCTTTCTTCCTTGTTTCTTTACAGCAAAACGGTGATGATGGGCTACTCTTCCACTGCTTTCTTTTTCAATTACTTTGCCAAATTTTATTCACCAGTTGGCAATTAACCAAGACAAAGTATCCATAAAATCAATTTGGGTTGATCTCCTGAATCAGACAAAGAGAGATTAAAGGGAAGCAAATGAGAACATCATGAGCCATAAGCTTCCAAGTCCCAAGAACCTTGTATTCAATTTCTACCAAGTAACGTACATCAATAACAAGCTCCTTGTTAGGCATATGACCAACAAAATTATTTTCCTAGTGCCTCAAACCTTCCATAGCTGAAGCTCCATTTTGGTTTTACAAGTGAAAAAAAAAAAAAAACACAATTGAAACATCTCTCCAACACCACTTGAAGCCAATATATTCTTCCCTGCCAAAACCTTTTCCAGCTTATGAAAAAGGTTTTCCATCATCTAATTGCATACTTGGCAGTACTTTGCAAGCTCAGAAAACCATCCATATGAACAGGGTGGAACAACCCATAAGAAAAGATTTCTTCGACAAACTTGAGCAAGTTTTGTGTCCAACCGGAATTACTGCCATGAACCTGAAAGTGTAACATACCCAACAAATGCAACAGATGCTCAAGGAGGTTATCTATGAAGTCACGGAAACCATTTTTTCGTGGAGGGTGGACCCTCAAAAACTTGACGAATGGCTCAAGCAAAACACATGAAACCTGTACAAAAACTAAATCCACATTTCTAGCATCGAGATTTTGATAAAAAGAAGTTTCTTGACGAACTCAAGCACTGTCCACAGATCCAAGTTTTCATTTAGAATTCCACTATGGGATGAGAATAGCAAGGAAATACAACCAATAAAAATCATGTACAACTCAACATCTATATCATTCGAAATTGTTCCGTGTGAATAAGATAACAGGCATGTATTGAGACTCATAAGAGAAACATGACAGATTTTTCTCCAGGATACAACTTTAAGTTCTAAACAGCAAGTTCCATATCATTTGAAACTGCAAGTTCTAAACAGCGATACTACTTTGACAAACATGACAGTTTTCTTCGGGGTACCAAGTCTTGAAAACATCTGGGTTTTCATCAGCCTGCATTTACTAAGAGCACCACAGATCTAAGCAAGGTTGAATGACAAGTTATTTTACGAAAGAAAGTATAAAAAAAATCATACAGCGAAGTGAAAAAAATATTGAAAGATGAGACAAAAAAAAAAAAATCAAAATCTCAGTACATGACCACCAAAAGGCAATCCATATGCCCATATAGCAGCAGCAGCCCTTGTCCATCATATGCTTAGAACTTTCCAAAATGGATTATGGCATGGCCAGCCTATTATCAACACCAAGTTATGCCCAAATTTAGCAAGTAACTCCACAAATTATGTTACCAACAAAATGGATCAGTAGCCTAGTTCACACATCCATGCACTATATAAACAATAACCCTTATCAAATAGAAGAAAAACAAGATGATAACAGGTCATACATAACAAGGTTATCAGACAAAAGTTCTTTCTATTTCAGTACTTCCATCGCCAAGGTTATGGCAACTTAAATAGGTACTGATAACAAGGATTTATAATCTCTTTCCAAAAGAATATCCTGGTATCACCAAGGATATCACAAAAAATCCTAGTGTGAGCTAGGATACCTGGTACGAAGTAGTCAATACCTCATGATTACAGCATTATGCACCTTCTATACGTCCTTTACATAATAGTCAAAATATTTTCACAAAATACTTGCAATATTTTCACAAAAAACAGCCTAAAATGCAAGTGTATCACCAAGGTTATGGCCTCCAAAGCTTAGCTAGAAACGCTTTTGGGGATCATACATCATGTTCTCCAGAGTTTCCTTGCGATACTCCACCGGGGAACCTAAGAATGCCATCATTCGCTCAGGCTTGTCGATAAGGAAAAGATATGCTTCAGTGCGTTGGTATGACTCGATTCCGATTTCTTCAAGTGCCTTATGTAGTTGTCCGGTTGGAACACACCCATGAGCTTTCTCCATCACAACATTACCTTCTCTTATAGCCGATGCTAGTTCTTGCATTGCTGCCTTTATTTCCTCAACTTCCGCACCTTCTCCACGTGGCAACCTTCTTCTCTTTTTCTTTTCATTTTGAGGAGATGACATGTCAAGCTCGTCAAGATTAATGAAACTCTCCAATGTCGCTTCATTCTGAGACACCATGTGATCAATGCCTTCAATGTGTCGGTAGGAACATCAATTGTTGAGTTAGACCAGCGACGGAGTTTCTCTTTGGCAGTTTTTGCACCTTCTCCAGTAGCCCTATCTTTTCTAAAGATTTCAGCCAGCTTATCATAATTGCTAATGGGTGTAGTCATCCATTTTTCAGCACTTGGTTGCACCTATAAAAAAGACATATAGAAGAGATGAGAGATTGCATAAATGAAGTACAGTAAATATACATTAAGTGACTTGTTAAAGAGAGTTTAATTGATTAAAACACATACCGCTATCAATTCTTTCCAAACTTCAGGCTTAGCACTGAACGTCCATGTTATGAGGCACCAAGCAAATCCACTTGTCCTATTCTTAAATAAATCATAGCACTCACCAAAGTGATCCTTGATAGTTTTTAGTCTTTTCCTAATTTTGGTCTTGTCAAGATCCATGTTGAATGCCTCCCGTAATTCCTTTATAACGTTATCATAAGCAAGTGTTGTAAATGTTTGATTGACCCTATTTCCTTCTACATGTTGGTTGTACAGTGCATCAATCAATGCATCATCCATTTGAGGTGTCCACATAAACTTTTCAGCCTTCTTACCATCTTCATTGATTAGTTTTTTCTTACCCATTGAAACTCTACAAATATTGCCACAAGTACACGCAAAGAAACAAGGGTTAATTTAAAGAAATATATTAGCAGTGACAAATAAAAGCTGCTACATGGTACCAAAGTTCTCCATACAAAAATTAAGACTTGCAATACGGAAATACAATCAACCCAAAAATCTGTGGCATGCAATAGAAAATGCAAGTGCTTAATTATCTTGCTCCTTTGGATACATAGTCAGACCACATGGTGGCTGCAATCATATTCCTTATCACTTCTCCTCGTTTTGCGTCTTCACTATTATCTATTGGTGCTTGCTCCTCATTTCTCGGTATAGGTCGCCTCGCAAGTTCTCGATCTACTTCAGCAATGAGTTTTTCATCCGGATCCACACCCATCAAAAAGTTATGTATAATGCAAGAAGCTAGAATGATATTTGATTGTGTGTCAACGGAGTAGTTAGGTTGAGTGTTTCCTATAATAGGAAACCGCTTCTTTACCACACCAAAAGTTCTCTCGATTGCGTTGCGTAAAGAAGCATGTCGAAGGTTAAACAATTCACAAGCATTTTGTGGTGGACGGTTGGAATACTCTTTCAAGTGATAACGCACACCTCTATAAGGATTAATAAGCCCGCTCCTTAACATGTATCCAGCATCAACAAGATAGTATTTACCTATTAAAAAAAATGAAATTCATCTAAGAATGATTTTTTACCATTAGGAATTTTGAGTTTATCCTCTCTCGCGAGTGCATTTTTAATTATCCTCGAATCGGATGCATTCCCCTCCCATCCAGGGAGGACATAGGTGAACCTCAAGTCAAATGTACAAGCAGCCAGAACATTTACTGTTGGGTAACCTTTTCTACCATGATATCTAGGTGCATCCTTGCTAGAGACTTTGACAGCAACATGTGTTCCATCAAGTGCCCCAACACAATCCTAATATAAATATCAAAACTTAATCTTTAGTAAAAGTTTATAGGGAATGTTCATTGAAAATTTAATGTAAATGCAAATAATTTACCTTAAAATATAGGTAGAACCGGTTACTAGCTGATATTTCCAATGGAACTTGTGAACCCTCAGGTTGCTTAAGAAAGTGTTCTTCACTATTAGTTGCACAGTGTGACAACAAGTAAAGTCCCTTTGCGACTTGTTCCTCAACAGTCGCATATCTTGTAGGTCCCAGCCCACCATATCGTTGAAGAAGATCACACAATTCATGAAATGCACGCGGCCCCATACGAATAATATCACGATTAATCTTAAATTTAAGGTTATCCATCAAGTAATCTCGAACTTTTTCTTTGTTCATGCCTAGTATGAGGCAACGAGAATGATATTTTTGCCGGTACTTTCGAACCAAATACCAATATACCACATAGCCAAGAGCTTGAATAGCCACTAATTGTCGTCGACGATTCCACGCATTGAACGATTTTTTTGGCCTACTCATTTATCCTATTTTTTTTGACAAAATAGAATAATTATTGACACAAAGTTTACCCAGTAACTTAACAAAAGAATCGAGAGAGAGAGAGAGAGAGAGAGAGAGAGAGAGGAAAACATAAACATGCAAGTATTAGAAGCAAAATCAATGTACAAATGAATACAGAGTATGAACATGTATGAACACAGATTGATATGGTTTGAGGCAAGAAAGAACATGTATGAACATTCATAGAAAAAACAATCATATATGAACATGCCGTAGATCTGATTTTATTAGAAGCAAGAATCAAAATCAACCCCGAACAAGATGAATACAGAGTATATATTCACAAAAATGGTAGAGAAGAATTTTGCATAAACTTACCTGAGAGCTTTCTATGCAATGGAGGAAAATGAAGTGCAGATGACAAATATCTGGAGTATATAAGGCTGTGGTGGAGGGAAAAATTGGAGGGAAAAAAGAGAGGAGGGAAACGTGAAATTGCGCCTGACTGAGGTATGTATCTGCTATTTTATGCCCTAGGATAGAGGAGTTTTTTTGTAAAATTAGGAAGGGTAGAATTGGCAAATGAAAAGGTTGATCTACCCCAGCCATTTCTCTTGCTCGAAATTGCACCAAAATTGGTGAGAAAGAGAAATGGTAGTATAAGGGAATCAGGATTCTCACGCTACCCCACCTTCTCCCTCCATTTCCCACTTCTTTGCTCATTCAAACAGAGGAGAGAGTCCTCTCCCCCTCCATTTCTTTTATTCTCTCTTCAAATCCTTCAATCCAAAGGGCCTGTAAGTATTTTACATACTCGAAACTCTAATTTTTTTTGCAAATGGTGGCTAGCTCATGCGGTAGAGCTCTTGAATGCCCCACACTGCATCTCGGGATCGAGTCTCATTCTCCCCACCCCATGTAATAGCTTAGGAATGACGAATGACAAAAAAAAAAAAAAAAACTCTAAATTTTATTTTTTTAGAAATTTTCCTTTTTTATTTTTGAAATTGAATCTTGTTAATGTGTGCCCCAAAGCACATGATAATGTTCATTAAATGAGCCTAATTAAACCCACTTTTGTTAGAAATAGTAAAAGTAATTTACATTAACTTCTTTATTTGTCATTGTTTGCATGAGAAATCTAAGTTTGAAATACTAGTCAGTTTACATTAACTTCTTTATTTGTCATTGTTTGCACGGGAAATCTAAGTTTGAAATACTAGTACATTAACTTCTTTATTTGTCATTGTTTGCATGGGAAATCTAAGTTTGAAATACTAGTCAGTTTACATTAACTTCTTTAGTTGTCATTGTTTGCACGGGAAATCTAAGTTTGAAATACTAGTCACAAACTACTTTTACTATTTTTAACAAAAGTGGGTTTAATTAGGCTCATTTAATGTACATTATCATGTGCCTTAGGGGCACACATTAACAAAACTCTTTGAAATTGAGAGAGAGAGAGAGAGAGAGAGAGAGAGGTGTGTGTGTGTTTGGAGGTTACGTGGGAGGGAGGAGGTAGTTCAAATGTGTTTTGTTTTTTTTTAAGTAGTGTTATGTTCGTTCGATACACGAGATCAAAAAAAATACCAATGATCTTTTTTTATCAATTAGCGTTGTCCACATTCAATACACGAGTGCCGAAAAAAATACCAATGTGATTCTTTTCCCAGTGCCTCGAACGAATACAACGTTAGTTGTGTAGTATATTATTGTACAAAATGTAAGGTCATTCTTGACGGTTTAATAGTCCAACAGCAAAATCAAAATCACTAGTTTGCATGCTGTTGTGAGTTGTGGAATATTTTGGTTAAAATAATTAAGCCCTAGATGCTAAGAATGTTAGGGTCCGAGTAGATGCCGGATTAGTTTTGGGTAGGGGTGTAATCAGTCCGGTTCTTGAGTTTTTTTGAAACCAAACCGGGAAAGTCAGTTTGGGGAACACCGAACCGGAACCGGTTTTCAAATTGTCATTTCGGTTTGGTTTATTCGATTTCGGTTTGGTTCACCTGGTTCGGTCGGTTTCAATTTCTAGGCTACACATTTCGGCCCAAGCACAACAGAATTCATCCCATTCAAACACATTTCGGGCCAAGTCCAACAGAAATCACCCCATTCAAATAAAAAATGGAGGAATTGACGGGCCAGTTCAGTTTTTGGACCCAATACACACCCAGCTCCACCTGATTCGGGGAAAAACACCGCTACTGATCGAAGCCAATGTAGACAAGTAGCAGCCATCTCTAAATCCTCACGGAAGAGGGAGATCTAAGCCTAATTGTTCTCTATCCTCTTCGAGTCGGAAATCAAAGCTAGTTGGAAATTCAAAGCTCTCCGACGTCAAAAATTCGTAGAGGTTTTTACGGTCGAATTTGGTCGACCTCAACTCCCTCTCCTCCCAACTCGTCTTCCTCGTCTTCGACGGTGGGCAAAGCAGCGGCCCAAAGCTTGTCTTTCGCCGATGGAAGTTTTAAAAATTTGTAGATGTTTTCAATAGATTTTGAGCTGTTTCAAACGACATCTTGCTCGCCAAGTCGTTACATGTGATTTAGACCTATTTTGAACCAGATCTGGTACTTTTCAGCCATTCTAAATTCAATCAATCCCTGGCCGAGCGGAGTTTCAGAAATTTGCACTGCAAGTTTTTTCAATCTTCAGAAATTCGCACTGAGAATTTTTCCTAATTTTTCCTATCTCTAGAAATTCCCTGGCTTCGAATTCATTTTCAACTTAGGAAGATGGAATTCATAGTCGAAGAATACTCCACTCTGATCCTGGCTTTTGTTTTCTCGTTAGGGCTTTCATCTTGCTTTTGTTTTCACTTTCCCATTTGATTATTGTATTCGTCGATTTTTTGCATGTTGTTATAGCCATCTTTGTCGATTGGGAATGTGGAGAGAGAGAGAGAGAGAGAGAGAGAGAGTATGTGTTTCGAGTTTGACTTTTTTCCCGTGTTATAGAATGTCCACTTCAACGTCAAAGACAAAGAAAAAAGATATAATTGGAATCATAACACAAGAATATACCTGCACATAAATAAAAATGCGTGTTATCCTTTGTGGGAAATAAGAGGTAGTTTTCTGTACTGGATGGTAAAAATCTATAAAAAAAATGACACTAACCAAACCATAAAAAAAGGTCCATTCAAACACAATTCCAGTCTAATAGTCTATGGGCTTCGTATATTACTTACCACCATGGATCAACTTTGGGCCAAACCCAATAAATAAATAAAAAAAAAACAGCAGCATACAACTACATGTTCAGTTGTCTACGACATCATCTGATAAAAATGACAAAAGCACCAAAATAAGAGCAACGGCAGTAGGCAAAAATTCCAGTCTCCAAGTCCTCAACAATTTCAATAGCAATACACAAATATGAACGGCAGCCCCTAAATTAGTCTTATATATATATATATATATATATATATACACGAATTATCCTGTCAAGGATCCCGGAAATCCCGGATTGAAGCGTTTTGAAGCATTTAGAAAATGTTTTTGGAAAATCCGAGCCGTCCAATGTGTTCAAAAGGTGTTTTCCAAGGTCCACGCGGGAAATCTTCAAAAAAAAATACCCGGAAGGGCTTGATCCAAGCATTTTTTCGCAAAAAATGTACATTTACAGTTTTGCGGAAAAATGCTTGGATCAAGCCCTTCCCGGTATTTTTTTTTGAAGATTTTCCGCGTGGACCTTGGAAAACACCTTCTGAACACATTGGACGGATCGGATCGTCAAAAAAATATCGGGAAGTGGAGTCCCGGATCCGGGACTCCCGGACTTGAACCGGACTCTATATATATATATTTACAGTTTTTGCGAAAAACTACTTGGATCAAGCCCTTCCCGGTATTTTTTTTTGAAGATTTCCCGCGTGGACCTTGGAAAACACCTTTTGAAGACATTGGACGGCTCGGATTTCCCAAAAACAATTTTTAAAAGCATCAAAACACCAAAAAACCCTTCAATCCGGGAAATCCGGGATCCTTGACAGGATCGCCGGTGTATATGTATATACAGTCAGGACTCCCAGACCGGACTTACCGTCCACACTTTTCGTTTCCCGGCCAAATGGTCGGGATCCGAACCGTTGGATATGTTTAAAACATGTTTTCAAGGGCCTATGTGAGGATTTGAAAAAAAAAAAAAGACCGGGAAGGACTTCATCCGAGCAATTTTCGATAAAACTACGATATTTACAGTTTTATCGAAAACTGCTCGGATGAAGCCCTTCCAGGTCATTTTTTTTTTGGCAAATCCTCGCGTAGGCCTTTGAAAACGCGTTTTAAACACATCCAACGGTTTGGATCCCGACCATTTGGCCAGGAAATGAAAAGTCCAGACAATTCCGGACCGTAAGGGTCCGGACTGGATCCTGACTATATATATATAGTGATGATTAAAATACTAAAAACTCAAAAAAGGAATAAGGCATTTAGAGGTACTTATTTAACTTTACTTATCTCATGTCCGATGCTTTTTTCAAATTATAAATGAGTGACACATGAATCCTCCTCTAATGCTTCCAAAACCATTAAAAAGTAACAAAAACATAGAACAAAAACAACTTAAACCGTGAAATATAAAAACAAAATTCAAACAAATAAATTTATAGGTAAAGAGTAGCACCTGATTCAAGTTCCTCCACTTCATCTAGTGTATCTCGAAGAGATATTTTGCATGGATACCTCAACCAATTTTGTGCACAAATAAGGGCCTCCGCCATTAGTGGAGAAAGAGAGGTCCGGTATGGATCAAGAACAGGTCCTCCAGTGTTAAAAGTGGATTCAGACACAACGGTAGATACCTGAATTGGTAGAACATCCCGTGCCATTTGAGAGAGAATGCGATACTTGGTACAACTAACGGACCACCAAGTCAAGAGATCAAAGTTTTCATTTTTATGATCTTTTCTAGTCTCCAACCAAAATCTCTCTAACCCCGATTTGCTCACCATATTAGTTTCCTCTTCCATGTGTTGCTCGAATTCTGAATCCATTGCCTCACAAAAATCCATACCCCGCTTTGCATTCTTCTTCTTGTTTCTAGACTCAACAACATTTTATGCTTGCCCATGTTAAATACTCATCTTCTCATACCAATTATAAAGCCTTTTCTCCTTTCCTTAATCTCAACAACCTTGCTTTCAACCTCACTTTTGGCATAGTGTTTTTTGAAGCTTCATCTCACATAAACAAATTTGTAACGGGGATCAAGAATATTAGCATACAACAACAAAGGGTTTATTTTCTCAAACTTACCTCAATATTTGTCATACTTCTTGTTCATTCCCCCAGCCAAAAGCACCAACTTTGGATCATCACTCTCTTTCAATTTGACAATTGCATTTTTAACGGTCATTACCTCTTTAAAAAATGTATTGCAAGTCACATACAAAGAACCCAAAAATCTCTCGGTAACAACGTAAAATGTTTTACCATGCTCTTTCCCTCTCTTGCTTGGCCCACCATCTACTTCACCTTCCAATACATTTTCAATCTCATTCTTATGGTCTACACTAACCACATCCTCTCCAACACCAAATGTTGTTAGTGTAAACACCACACACACAATATAGAAATATAGTAAAGAAATCGACACACAGAATTTACATGGTTACCCAAAACCGGGTACGTCCACGGGAGTGAGAGCGAGTATTTGTTATTGATCAATAGTAATAGGGTTCACAATAGGGAGTATTTATATCCCTACTCTATTCCCAACCCTAATCCAAGTACATGGCCTGTCTTCCATTGAGGTTCAAGTTCGGCTCATTTAGTATTCGAATTGAACTCGAACAAGATTTCACCAAGCTAGTCGAGCCCCCTCGGTCAGCTCCGCTCAACATTTGGCCTCTATTCTAGAACTTCTTGGTACCTCTCCATATGAGCCACAAGTTCTAACAATAACAACATTTAGATTATCTTCCTCTTCCAATCTCTCAAAAACTTTTTGATATATCACAGCTCTTTCCTGCATAAATTAAGTTGAGTTCCAACGAGTAGCCACATCTAAACAAGGCACAAGTTTAGAAGTAATTTGATTTCTTTCGACATAATTTTTAAACTTGGCATACCTTTGTGGTGAGGATCTCACATACCTCAGAATATTGCGCACCCTTGCAATTGACCCATCAACATCTTTTAACCGCTCACAGACAATCAAATTCATTATATGAGCATAACACCCGACATGTAAAAACTCATGGTCTAGAATAGTGGAGTCTCTTTTCATGGTCTTCTTCTTCAAGAAATCAATTATGCCATTATTCGAGCTTGGATTATCAATTGTGACTGTCATGATTTTGTCAATCCCCCAATCCACCAAACATCTTTCTACCTTATTATCAAGTGTCTTGCCTTTGTGATTTGGAACTAAACCAAAGTTAATAATTTTTTTTTTTGTAGTTTCCAATCACCATCAATGAAGTGGGCTGTAAGACACATATAGTTAAGATTTTGAAGAGAAGTCCAACTGTTCGTGGTAAGGCAAAGTCATTAATTCTTCTTCAAAGCTTTCTTTCCATCTTTGTACAATTGCAAACAATCTTTTGCAACCGTTACTCTACATGGGATTTTGGTCCACGTTAGTTACACTACATGCATGAATTTTCAAAAATCTGGACCTTCAACAAAACGAAAGAGCATCAAGAATAATCATTTCTGCCAAGGCCTTTCTACATGCCTCCACACTAAAGCTTACGTCGGTAAGCTTTGGAACCATATCTCCTGTACCAACGGGTTGATACCCTAGGATATTTTGCCTCTTATCCCCATTCTTCTTCATATACATCTTGCTAAGCTCATATTCTTTACATCTCCTAACAATATGGGTTTTTATTGACGATGTCCAATTAGCATCACTATCACAACATAATTACGTTCCAAAATAGTTACAAGTAACACCCTCTACCTTCTCACCTTTTTCAAAATGATCATACCATAGATGAATTCTTAGGTTTTGCCTTTTTCTTTTTGGGTTCATTTTCATGAACAATATCATCCACTAAGATAGGTTCAGACTCATTATCAATATCAACCAATTCAACCCTATTAGATCCAGTACCAGTAACCCCAGATACATCCATCTACAAAGAAAAAATACAACCATCAGACAAAAACACATATATACCACTCTTGGCACTTCATAAAATCACATGCAAAGCAACAATCCCAAGCATCAATAGCCCAGTAAATACTAATCAATTGAAGCAGAAGGCATAGAATATTTCATACCTTTGGTGTGCCGATTTAAACCAAGATCGAGCTGAGATGGGTAAAGCAGAGGCCAGGGGACTCGATGGGTAAAGTAGAGTACCGTTTCAAACCAAAATTCCTATAAAAGAAGGAGACGTATACATGAGCACATGACTGATTTTTCACGAAACAAAGCATACGTACATATATGTACACATAGTATGCATGACAGTATTGTGCCTACAAACATTTAATCGTGGACAGGTTGCATCACTGAAAGGGCAAGTGGCCAGTGTGGTAACAGATTATGTTCTTAAGGTACCAACTTGTAATTCGTCTAAGCTACTCAAAATTATTAGGGAAAAGAGACATAAATACCTGATTTTACTATTTCCTTTTATTCTTCAAATAAACAGATTTTAGGTCTGGACATATGCGTGGATACCTTGATGGGCGATGAAATGCTGAGAGTTATTTCTGGTGGACAGATAAAGCGGGTCACAACAGGTAAAATGAATACAAAGAACATCATAGCATATACTAACAAACTAACCCCTATCTTAAACACAAAATGGTTTATTTTTGTTGTTTTTGAACATCATTTTTTTTTTCAACTTTTCCAATACATCTTGGGCAGGGGGATTGGAAAGGTATGCTTCTTTTTTCTCCTTTTTCGTTTTTCTTTTTGTCAATTACCAAAATCCAGAAAAGGTTTAGTTAAGACATGAATAAGAACAACGCCTATCTCCTAGGATACAACAATTGTTGTGCGATACTGCGGAAGTCACAACTATTCTAGCAAGCACAATCAATCTAGAAACAAGAACAATAAAGATGAAGAACGCTAAGAAAGCAAGAAAACCAAGCACACAAGAACACGAGATTTACGTGGTTCACTACACAGGCTGTGTAGCTAATCCACGGGGGGAAGGGACGAATCAATCCACTATAATCAATAAGGATTACAATCTCCAATCTCCTCTCGATGTTTCTCTCAGTCTCTCTGGGTTTCTCTCTCTAAACAAGTTTAGACTTCTTAACCCTAAAACTGATAAAAACGCACTTTAATAAGCTGCTGTACGTCGCCTTGGTCCGGACCAAGACCCGGCTCGTCCGGACCAAGATTGCTGAGATCATTCGGAGCGCCGCGGTACCCTTCGTCCGGACCTGGTCCGGACCCGGAAGACCAACTACGGACGAACACCTGCTGCGACCTCGAGAATCGTACCACGAGTCTTTGGTCCCACCACCATTACCTTGGTCCGGACCAGAGATGCTGCGAGCACCATTTTGAAGCCACACTTAACAAATCTCCACCTTGGCTTCAAACTAAACCATCCTGAAGAAAGCTTGATGTAACCCCCAACTGCACTCCCTTTACGGGTATGAGTGCTCCACCCTCAAGTCCTCAATCAATAACGGAGAACATGGAGCAAGTTCAAGCAATGCTCAAACTTCTCCCTCGGAACCAAGCCGTCAACATATCAGACGCATTCTCATCAGTGTGAACCTTTGACAAAGTTAGGTCACCTGATGCTAACCACTCCCGAATCCTGTGATACCGCACATCAATATGCTTTGTCCTTGCGCTGTATACTTGATTCTTCGCCAAGTGAATTGCACTCACTCCCATCACAATGCAAAGAACACACCATCTGCATGAAACCAAGTTCGCTAACCAACCCCTTAAGCCAAATCAAGCTTCTTTTTTGCCTCGATCCATCTCCATGTACTCTTGCCTCTGTAGTCGATAAAGCCACTTTGTATCTGAAGAGTAGACTTCCAACAGACGGGACCTCCGAAAAACATAAATGCATACCACATCATCGACCTACGAGAGTCGAGATTCCCAAAGATAATCAATCCACATAGCCCACCACGTCTTACGAAGCCTCATTCGATCAAACACTATCCCCAGGATCACGAGTGCCCGCGAGATATCTAAAAACCCATTTAATCGCATTCCAATGCTCCTTTCCCGGTTTGCCATATATACCTGTGACCACACTAATCGCATGCGATATGTCCGGTCTTGTACACACCATCGATACATGAGACACCCAACCGCATTCGCATAAGGCACCTCCTCCATGCACTTTATCTCATCCTCGAACTAGGACTCATCTTGGCAAAGTTTGAAGTGAGACGCAAGTGGGGTACTTACGGACTTGGAATCTTGCATGTTGAACCTCTGCAACACTTTCTGCAAATAACCACTCTGAGACAACCTCAACTGACCAGCCCTTCTGTCACGGTGAATTTCAATCCCAAGAATCTTCTTGGCAGCTCCAAGATCTTTCATGTCAAATTCACTTTGTTCAACATCGACTTCAACTTCCCAATTTCACCTTGCTTTTTGTCACTACCGAAGATGTCATCAACATATAAAGCAAGTATAATATAAGAACCATCCGAAAGGACACGATAGTATATGCAATGATCATACTCACAAGCGTGTAC
This sequence comes from Vaccinium myrtillus, assembly GCA_016920895.1. Lineage (NCBI taxonomy): Eukaryota > Viridiplantae > Streptophyta > Magnoliopsida > Ericales > Ericaceae > Vaccinium > Vaccinium myrtillus. The sequence goes on along the minus strand of CM029275.1, from coordinate 33,637,256 downwards.
CCATGCGACACCATGAACAAATCAAAACGTTTGTACCACTTGCCTGAGACTGCTTCAAGCCATACAATGACTTCTTCAACAAACACACATACTCCTCCTTACCGGTTCCTTGAAGCCTTCAGTGTCATTGCATGTAAATCTGCTCGTCTAAGTCTCCATGGAGGAAAGCGGTTTTAACATCAAGTTTTTCTAACTCCATGTCATGCATCGCGACCATTGCTAAAAGTACACGGATAGAAGTGTGCTTCACAACCGTGAAAAATTTCATTATAGTCCACTCCTTCCTTCCGTGAATAACCTTTAGCAACTAACCGAGCCTTGTACTTTTCACCCTCTTTCTCGACAACGCTTCCTTTTTTCGATACACGCATTTGCACCCAACGGCCTTCTTCCCCTTAGGCAATTTCACCAATTCCCAAGTTTTATTCTTGTAGAGCGACTCCATCTCTTCGACATTGCTACAAGCCATTTGTCGTTGTCGATCTTGCTTGTAGCATCCTTGTAAGACAATGGATCTCCACCACCCCCACCAAAGCGAAACTAACCATGTCCTCAAAACCATACCGAATCGGAGGTTTGTGAACCCGTTTTCCCTTCCTTTCGCGATTGTGTAAGGCTCCTCTTGCTCTTCTTCTTTGTGGGTCGTGATCAACATCACCAGTATCCTTTGAATGAACCAGGCTCCTCAAGCTCCACCTTGACTACGGATTTCTCCCTTGGACCCCCAGATTCTGTCTCATCATTCCGATTCAACATAAATGCCTCATCAAACACAACGTCCCTGCTGATCACCCTTTTCTGTGCCTCAGGATCCCAGAGCCTGTATCCTTTGACACCCTTTTCATACCCAAGAAAGATACACTTTCTGGACTTGGGATCAAGCTTCGACCTCTCCTTATCCGACACATGCACATAAGCCGGGCAGCCAAAGATTCTCAAATCCAACAAATTAACTGGTTTACCTGACCAAACCTCTTGTGGGATCTTGAAATCAATGGCTGAAGAAGGAGACTTGTTGATGAGAAAACATGCCGTGTTGACTGCCTCTGCCCAAAATACCTTTGGCAACCCTGCATTCAACCGCATACATCTGGCCCTCTCTGTCAAGGTTCTGTTCATCCTTTCTACTCCATTTTTTGTGGAGTCCTTTTGACTGTGTAGTGTCGAGTAATCCCCTCTGAATCGCAGAAGGCCAAAAACTCCTTTTCCCTGTACTCTGTCCCATTATCAGTTCTGAAATACTTTATCTTTTTCCCTGTCTGAGTTTCAACCTGTGCTTTCCAAGTTTTAAACGTAGCAAACACATCAGACTTATGCTTCAAAAAATAAACCCATACCTTTCTGGAATAGTCATCAATGAAGCTGACAAAGTAATGAGCACCACTGTGAGAAGATATGGTAACTGGACCCCAGACATCTGAATGAACATAATCGAGGACTTCCTTGCTTGTATGAACACCTGTCTTGAAACTGACTCTGTGCTGCTTCCCATACACGCAATACTTGCAGAAATCCATCTTGCACGCCTTGACTCCCTTCAACAAGTCACGCTTATGAAGCTCCAACATACCACGCTCACCCATATGGCCAAGCCGCATATGCCAAAGTCTCGTGTCATCAGTGCTAGATTCTGCAGGTGTGGAGATAGCAACTCCACCTACAACTGTGTCCCCAATCAATTTGTACAAATTACCCACCTTCTGTCCCTTCATTAGCACCAAAGCTCCTCTGCTAATTTTCATTGCTCCACCTTGTGCTGTGTACATACACCCAGCTGAATCTAATGCTCCCAAAGAGATTAAATTCTTCCTAAGTTCAGGCACGTGTCTGACATTCCCCAAAACCCTCACAACTCCATCAAACATCTTAATTTTCACGGTACCGATTCCAATGGCTTTGCAAACTGCATCATTACCCATTAGAACCGTACCACCATTGCAAGGCTTATAATTGTCAAACCACTCCTTATTAGGGCACATATGATAAGAGCAACCAGAATCCAAAATCCATGACTCTGAAAGAAAATTGCTACCTGAAGAAACGGAGAGTAAATCTGCGTCGACGTCACTGTCTGATTTGTCCTCCGCAATACTAACGGATTCCATATTCTTCTTCCCTTTTTTCGCCTCTGCAAGAAGATTTTTCAAATCCTCGCATTGATTTTTGTAGTGCCCCATCTTGTGACAAAAGTGACACTCCACATCCTTTTTCGTGTTCGACCTCCCTCTCGACTGCGACCTTTCCCGATTTGAACCTCCCTTCCCTTTTGACTTGCTTCTACCTCGGCTCGACTGTGGCTTAGAGACAAAAAGACCTTGATCTGCATCAACATTATCATCCCTCCTCATCTTCTCATGAGACAAAAGGGTACTGGTAACCTCATCGAGTGACAAGGTTTCCTTCCCATACATAACTGTAGTCACCAGATGATCATATGAAGGAGGCAGTGATGCTAACAACAGGATAGCCTTATCCTCCTCATCAAGCGTTACTCCAAAACCCACCAGTTGCGAGTTCAGCATATTATAGGAATTTAAATGTTCTAATAGATTCGTACCTTCCTTCATCTGCAATCCATACAGCTGTTTCTTGACATACAGCTTGTTGGTCAGATTCTTCCTCATGTACAAACCCTCGAGCTTTTTCCAGATCGCCTCTGCCGTCTCTGAGTCTAACACGTTGTGAATAACTTCATCGCCTAGGTTTAGACGAATAGAACTGGCTGCCTTAGCGTCAAGATCATCCCAAACACTATCTGTCATCTCCGCAGGCTTCTTCGTCTTCCCGTCTAAAGCCTTTGAGACACCTTGTTGGATCATAATATCCTTCATCCGCCGCTGCCACAAAGAGAAGTTATTCTTACCGGTGAACTTTTCCACCTCATACTTGATATTCGACATCTTTAGTGAAACCCTAGATTGAAACCCTAACTGGGTACTCTGCTAGAAACCTTAACCAAGAGCTCTGATACCACTTTGTTGTGCGATACTGCGGAAGTCACAACTATTCTAGCAAGCACAATCAATCTAGAAACAAGAACAATAAAGATGAAGAACGCTAAGAAAGCAAGAAAACCAAGCACACAAGAACACGAGATTTACGTGGTTCACTACACAGTGTGTAGCTAATCCACGGGGAAGGGACGAATCAATCCACTATAATCAATAAGGATTACAATCTCCAATCTCCTCTCGATGTTTCTCTCAGTCTCTCTGGGTTTCTCTCTCTAAACAAGTTTAGACTTCTTAACCCTAAAACTGATAAAAACGCACTTTAATAAGCTGCTGTACGTCGCCTTGGTCCGGACCAAGACCCGGCTCGTCCGGGACCAAGATTGCTTGAGATCATTCGAGCGCCATGGCACTTTCGTTCGTCGGACTTGTCGGACCTGGTCCCGACCAATCATGCGGACGAACACTGCTGCGACCTCCAGAATCGTACCACGAGTGCTGGTCCGGACCACAATTACCTTGGTCCGGACCAGAGATGCTGCGAGCACCATTTTGAAGCCACACTTAACAACAATCTCGCTTTGTTGAAGCATCACTACAATCCATAAGTCTGTCGAACCAAACTTGTGTATTGAACTCTCTCTCGAAAGGAAAAAATTACAAAACGATATTAGGAATTAATAATTCAATAAGAGGGCAATATTTTCCGAAGATGGACTGGAATAATGTAAGGATTGTTTATATAGGCAATATTGTGCCTATTCAGAGTGGTGCCCAAAAGAAACGTGGTCTAACCGAACCAACAATGCCGGGTTCAATACGCAATGCACACGGTAAAACAGACCATTCCAACCACTCTAAATTTATTGGAGACAATTTCCGATTCACTCGGAAAAAATGGTTACACAAGCCATATTTTTTCCAACACACCCAAGCAAACACCTAAACCCAAAAAGCCAAGGTAAACACACCACACAGGAGGACCCAAAAAAAAAAGAAAAAACTGGTCAGCGTGTTCACGAAGAAGTGCAAGTTCGTTTATGCATTTTATCAGTCTGATATTTGTCCCCCAAACTATTATTGGTGCCTGAAAAGGTGGATCTTTTTGACATTTCTTATAAAAAGATTTAGTCAACTTACACGCGTCTCGAATAATTTTTAATGACAATGGCTATGATCTTCAATCTCAAACCCCAAAAAAGTTCTGGTTGCCCATTCAAAGGTAAGAGATTGGATGGTTTGGTAAGTATTGTTACATATGTTATGGCCCTTATTATTATTAGTAAGATGACTGCGTGCAACTTAGGCCCATTACAAAAAAGACACGTATATTTTTTAGACCAAAAATTAAATACTTTCATACATAATATGGTGCAAAAAAAAAAAAAAAATTATGAGCGACTGTACTTTATTTTTTCCCTGAAAATTATAAACCTACAAAGCTAGCAATGTGAAATGCTTTTGGCGACAATTTTCCACTACGAGTAGCTTATTTTGGTGCAAAAAATATAATAATTATGCACGGAAGTACTTTTCTTTTATCCGAAAAAAATTGCAAAGCCAACAAACCACCAATGTAAACCTAACAAGCTAGCAATATGAAATATTTTCCTACACAATTTTCAATTTTTTTCCCATCAAATTAAAGATTTTTATTAGTAGTTTATTTCGGTGCAAAAAAGAATAAAAAATTATGTGCGAAAGTATCTTAATTTTTTTTTGAACTGGAGGATAATAAAATATCTTATTTTTTTATCCGAAAAAAATTGCAAAGGGCACAAAAGGTTAAAAGTTAAAACCCTCTCTTTATATGGAGAGGGCAGTTTGGTAAAATTGCCGTACCAAACAAAACCCTCTCTTTATATATATGTAGGGTCCGTTTTTTGGAAGGACATAGTAAATGGGTCTTTACTTCAATAAGGACATCAACTTTTTCTTTAATGCCAAAAGGACAAATCACCTACACATTTCCAAAAATGCCCCCAGTAATCAATGAAAGTGGTTAAATCCCCAAACTTAATGAAAGTGCCTAAACTTAAATCCCAGGGTACCCTATGAAAATGCCTAAGACCTTAGAGTACCCTATGAAAGTGCCTAAAACCCTAGGGTACCCAATGAAAGTTCCTAAACCCTAGGGTACCCTATGAAAGTGCCTAAAATACAAGGGTACCCTATGAAAGTGCCTAAAATACAAGGGTATCCTATGAAAGTGCCTAAACAGATAAAACCCTATAATGGAAAGTGCACCCTAAGTGCCTAAACCCAAAATGCCTAAACCTACTATACCCTACCCCAAAGAGCCTAAACCCCCTAAAATTGAACCCCAAAATTAAACCCAATCCCAAAATTAAAGGGACAATAATTTTGTCCGCTGGATATTGACCACCAGCTTTCAATTTTGTCTGATGAGAGAGAGAGGGGCAACTGACGTGAATTGGGCATTACCCGTCACTTTCAAGGGGTAGGACCCGTGGCGTCAGCAATCATTGTCGTTATGGGTCAATGTCGGGCTGATGGGTCGCTTTCAACGCACTGTTCACGGTCGCTTTCAACGCACTGTTCACGTGCGTGTGTAATGTCTTCATTAAGGGTATTTTTGTCTAGTTTTGTCCTTGAGCCCTCAAAATTTTTCTATCAATGTATTAGAGGCATTAAAATAAATTAAGGTGGACTAAACACCATTTAAGGCCCCAAACTTGGCCTTTACACCAATTTTCTGATATATGTAAGATAAGATTTTATATCTTTTATTATATTTTTGTGGTTACATGTCAGAAGGATATCTGCATCAAAATATAGGTCTTAAATTTGAAGATCAAGACCCATGCTGGTGCGTGAATTATACAACTCCGATTTACTGATTCTCATCCTCCACCGACACTTTCTATAGTTTACTAGTAAGACGATTGCGCGTGAGGCGTGCAACCTAGGTTCATTACAAAAAAAAAAAAGTACATTGTTCAGACCAAAATTAAATACTTTCGTACATAATATGGTGCAAAAAATAAAAAAATTATGAGCGGCTGTACTTTATTTTTTGCCCAAAAATTGTAAACCTAACAAGTTGGCAATGTGAAATAGTTTTGTACACAATTTCCCACTATTAGTAGCTTGTTTTGGTGCAAAAAATGTAATAATTATGCACGGAAGTACTTTTTTTTTTATCCGAAGAAAATTGCAAAGCTAACAAACCATCAGTGTAAACCTAACAAGCCAGCAATGTGAAATATTTCCGCATCAAATGAAAGATCATTTTGGTGCAAAAAAGAATAAAAAAATTATGCGTTGAAGTATCTTATTTTTTGATCCAAAAAATATTGCAAAGGGCATAAAAGGTTACATATAGAGAAGCAAAAACTTGCCCCGTCAAGACGAATTCATAAACCACGAAAACTTGACGTTAAACTAACAAATGCAATTTTTTTTGAATAAATACAAAATCAAAAAACCAAAAAATCAAATTTTTTTTTGCCAAAGGAGCCCGCAGTTAACGTGTTGAAAAAGAATTTTTTATTTTTAAGAGTTAACTGTCCACCGGAATATTATATTTCAATCCAACATGACAACTTCCTATGAAAAAGAATTTTTTATTTTTGGTGCTAGTGATTGCTTTTGGATTTACAGTGAAATCGTCCTCTCTGACCGCCAATTTTTTAAAATGACAAATTTAACCTCCATCACTTTTACTCCATTCATAATAAGTGGAAAATATATATTCCCATCCTAAATAAGTGTCCCACGCTCTCTCTCTCTCTCTCTCTCTCTCTCTCTTGCAATTTTTCAAATCAAATAATTAAGTGCTTCTGTGTATCATTTTTCGAAACAATTCGCACCGAATTAAAGTACTCATCAAGTACTTAATTCGGTGAGAAAAAATTCAAAAAATGAAACACGAAAGCACTTAATTTTTTTATTTGAAAATTGGCACGACTTATTTAGGAACGTGGGGAGTACGTATAGAATATTTGCACAGAAAGTGTACAAATATTTTTATTTGGGCACACTCAGGGTTCCATGCATGTGCATGGATGATCGGACCCGTTCACTTTTTTCAAAATAATATTTACTTTTTCCCTGTAAAAAATCAATTAAATCAGACATCCATAAACGCTCCTTCCGTACATCGATTTTTTTTTTATTTTAAATAAAAAACTGGATATTCAGATGGAGCATGTATCAATATCTAATTGAGCTGCTGTTCAAAAAAAAGATATCTAATTGAGCTGATTTTTTACAAAGTACAATTAAATATTATTTTGAAGAACATTTTTATTTCGAAATGTAAATTACAGTATAAAAAATGATGGAAAATAGCCAAATAAAATAGAATTAAGGCCACACGTAACTACTTAGAGTAAAGAAATTACCATATAAGGCCACACGTAACTACTTTTACCATATAAGGCCACACCACACGTAACTACTTTTACCATATAAGGCCACACATAACTACTTTTACCATATAAGGCCACACGTAACTACTTTAACCTTTCTACTTTAGCTCTACTTAGAGTAGTTAAAACTTTATACACGAAAATTTTCTTTACATTTTAACACTGCTGAATTAAATTTCTGGAGCTGCTCCTGATTGGATATACTTTATTAATCGAGTTAATTAGGTGACAAGATCGCTTTTTAATTTTATTTTAATCCTCATAAATATAAATTAGAAAAAGTTCACATGAAAATTTTCTTTACGTTTTATCGCCAGTGAATTAAAATCCTGGATCTATCCCTGGTTGGAAATGCTTTATTAATCGAGTTAATAGGGTGACAAGATCGCTTTTTAATTTTATTTTAATCCTCATAAATATAAATCAGAAAAAGTTCACATGAAAATTTTCTTTACGTTTTATCACCGGTGAATTAAAATCCTGGCCTAGATCTATCCCTGATTGGAAATGCTTTAGTAATTGAGTTAATAGGGTGACAAGATCCTTTTTAAATTTTATTTTAACCCACATAAATATAATTAGAAAAAGTGTACAGTTTCCTTGTTGAAATGTTCAGTTTCGCAAAATGGTGGCTAGCTCATGCGTAAGAAAGTCCTGAAAGGCCGCGCGTGAGCTTCACAATGCGGTGGTTAGAGTTTCCCTTTATTTTTATTTAACTATTAAAAATTGGAATTTTGAATGCAATTATTCAAGAGAGACGAGAATCATCTTGTGATTATTTGAATAAATAATCATAGTCAACAAAGAAAGAAAGCGAAAGGATTATTATTAAATTCCTCAATTATTAGAAAAAAAATAATTGAGCTAAACATTTTTACCCTCTTTTTTTTTTTTTATAAATAATCATAGTCATCCATAAGTACTCTCCTTTATTCTCTCTCTTACATGGCTTATTCTCAATAGAGTTCATTTTTACCCTCTTTTTTTTTTTTAAACACTTTATAGAATATAAAAAACAAAATATTTTTAGATCATTCTAACATCACATATTTAAATGAGATTCATATTCTTAGTCGTGGACCCCGCGAGAATGTGTGGTATTGGAGCATATCGGAGCACAACGTGACCACATTCCGGAAGCAATGAGAGGGTCACGGCCCTCGCGGGCGGCGGCGGAGAATGAGGATGGGTGCACGGTGGCCCGTCTCTCTCGATCTCTCCAGCTAGATATCTTCTAAGTTCGCACAATTATGATTATGCAGTGTTGTGAAATGTGTGGGTGCTGTGAAGATCACATAATTAAGTGGGGCTGGGTTATCATAATTGGGTCTACCTTGACAATAAGAATCCGTACATGTGTTTTAATGTTGGGACATGCATGGTATGTAGAAAGTTATCAATCTCATAGCGGATGATGTACCATTTTTGGTATTGGTACGGTACGTAGCGATACTGGTGTTGTCCAGTGTACAAATAATTTTGTAAAGTAAGTAAAGTTTGTATGTATTTTCATTAATTGTTTTATCCGCATGAGAGATTCAAAGTTCAAATAAAATTAAGAAAAAAGTTTAGAGGAGATTGATTTAGCATCTCTTACCATTTTGCGTTCCGCCGAGGGGTGACATTAATTTAAGTGGGAATAATTTTTATTTAATTTTGATGCTTAAAATTTGAAAAAAATGTAATGAAAACTTAAAAAGTCAGGTAATCATGTGATAAAATACATGAAATTTTAGGTTTTAAGTTTTGGCCCCCCTCCTTGTAAATCCTGGCATCATATTATATAATTTCTCATCCTCTCAGCCAACTATCTCTTTTAATGTGATCTGATTATGCATTCAAATCATGTAATCTAACTTTACATGCAAGTTGTGTGTGTCCATAGGTGATTCCATTTGTTTCCTTTGAAGGAAATAAAACTCTGCACGCAAGCAATATAGGTCGCATGACTTGTATTGAAAAGGATATATTCTGTTATATAATTTCCGATCGGATCTGTATTAATCCTAAAACTCCGTTAATTAATGTGGAAGCAAGTGGTGGCTTATAGAAACAGCCGTGCACTGCCTAGTTTAATACGACTTGTCATATGTGTGCTCAAAGATGGAGCCAAGAGGTGGCTAGTAGGGGCTGTCACCCTTGCTACAATTTGATAAAACCCTGCTAATTACATTGAAAAAATGTAGATATCATCAAATTGTATAACTCCGCCCCCTCCTCCACATATAACTACGTAAAAATTCTTGCTCCGTCCCTGTTAATGTGCTTCCATTGTAGGTCTCCACACTAGATTTTTCCATTTTGTGTTTGCACGTTTCTGAAACGTTTACTTTGAAGAGCTCGTCGAATAGAATAAGTGTAACAAAAATTAGCTCAATCGGATATCATTAAGTACCTGATCGGAACATTTTAATCTTGAAAAGAATGTATCCAAAACACCATATCAAACCCATTGGAACCTCTTATTGCCGAACTATATGTGCACTTAATGATATCCGATCAACCTGATTTTTGGTACACTTATTTTACTGATGAGCTCTACAAAGTGAACGTTTCCAATCATCGGAACAAGACCAGAGCGCACCGAAATCGGCGGAGACAGCAGGTGTTGTCCCTTTTGAGGGACAACTGGCCCCCTCATTCTTGCACTGCCGTGTGTAAGCGGTTTCGTGTGTGGAGAGGAGTTTGACAACTGATCATTTGTAATACGTTTACATGATCTATTTATTTTCGTATGTGCATATCAGTAACGGAAATGGGCATCACCACGAGAGCTCAAATCCTCTGTAGCGAAAAACCCCTGTGCCTATGTGCCGAGGGGTTTTTCGGCTGTTGGATCACCCAAAAATATTAAAACGTAAAAACAAAAATCACAATCTAACGGCCCAAAATCCCTCGGCACAGAGGCACAGGGGTTTTGGGCACAGAGGATCTGGCACCTCAACACGGTGACACCGTTTATGTGTTTGGCTAACCTATTTATACTAAAATTGTTAAGTTCAGTAGTTTAGCTAACTTGTTTATAATTGATTAATTCAGTTCGATTTTTAATTTTGGAATATATCTTTATGTGATTTATTGGCACATCTCAAATTATTATTGCATATTTTAAAAAGTGGATAGTGAAATTTGTTTTCCATATTTTATTTTAAATTATTCAAATATTTAATTCTGTCTCACATTATGGAGTGATTACTAGCACCTCAAAAATGAATTTTTTTTTTTTTGATTTTATGATGGGGGAATGAATTTTATGACTGGCAAATTAGTCTTAAGTCCACAAACAGCGATCCCCTGGACATTTAGCTGTCACGCCCTCATTTTCACCAAAACAAAAATAAAAGAATTTCAACAACAAATAAGTCAAGTGATAAGATTTTCATAAAATAAAGTACATCATTAGCCCAATGGCCATCAAATGTTCGGGCACCCTTGCCTCAAAGGTGAAATCAAATAATATCCTGTAATTCAAATATTTGGGCACCCTTGCCCCAAAGGTGAAGTCAACAAAATAATGTTTGGGAACCCTTGCCCCCAAGGTGAAATTGAAATAATATCCCATAAGTTATTACAAATCCAAAGTCAAAAGATGGTGAAAAATTAGAGTTACATTATCATCTCCCCAAAAAGAAAGTTTAATGCATAGAAGATGAATAAAATAACTCCATGCCATGTATGCTCATCATCCAAGTCATGCACGATCAAAGCTGGGTACCTGAAAATGATAGGGTGTGCTCGTAGGAAAACTATTCTACTAACGCTAGGTGTATGAATATGATGCATGCACATTGAGGCAAGATATGTCCAAAGGATGTTCATGTGCGAGTCCAAGTATCCAAGTCATAGAGGAAGGATTTAGAAAGTTTCAAAGTACCCAAGTGATTTTCAAGTACCCACCAACAACCCAAATGTTCAAAGTCCTCTCTAAGTACCCAAACACCACCCAAGTATCCATTTTATTTCGCTAAACCATCCAAGTTCATCCCACAAGACTAAAATCAAGTTTACATATCGAGTTTCGACAAAACACAAAAGTTAGTTCAAAAATCTCATTTCTCACTTCTTTCATTGAAGAAAATCATCATTTCATTAATACTAGGGATTTAAATCCCTCTGCCGGATTCCATAGGCTCCGCGTGACTCTGCCGGATTCTATAGGCTCCGCGTGCCCCTGCCGAATTTCATAGGCTCCGCGTGCCTTTATAAAAATTTCACCAAATGATGACATTGGTTTGAAACATCTCATTTCCCAAACATTCCATTCAATTTCAATAACAAGTCCAATTTTTCCCAAGTTCATTTCATTTCTTCACATCTTTCTATAACGGGTTACGCACACACCCCCACACGCTTTCTAAAAACCTTCAAACTTTCATGTGACGTAAGATGACATATTTGTCTATAAAATCATAGTCCTCGAGTCAAAACATGGGTGAAAATAATGCCAAAGGTCGATTATATGAAGTATTGAGCAATCAAGGACCAAACAGACATCAAAGGGTGGCCGAATGCCACCCAAAGGACATGGATAGCTGCTGGAAATTACAGAGGCAGCAGTTATGAACAGTAAACAGTGCAGATTTTCACCCCTAAGGTGTGGAATTTCAACCCAATCACAAATGAGATAATTTAGGCACAAACTAGAGATGCTAGGCAACAATTAAACATGGAGGGAGGTCAATTTCACTCCCAATTTCATCCAGCAACAAGTAATATCATAGATCAAAGAATCTAAGTTGGGAAAACCCACACAATTTGGGAAAAACATGATTTTCAAAAAAATTGAAGCCAAGAACAAGATATGTGCAATAAATCACAAGCATATAACTAGAGAGAGTAGAAATTGTTCCCCCACCTCAAGATTTGAGCTTCAAATGGGAAGAAAATGCAAAACCCTAGAGCTTGAGCTTCCAAACCTGAAATACCCCCTTCCAAGCTAAAACCAACACAGCCCAAGCTTGAAATCACGTAGAGGAGAAGATTTTATGGTAGAACCTTGAATGATTTTGATTTTGGTGGAATTTTGAGGTGTAACAATGGAGGAATTTTGAGAGAGAGAGAGAGATAGAGACCAGTCGGGTGGGAGGAGAGAGAGGAGTGAAATATTTGCAAGCTTCTCCCACACACTAACTTGTATAACTCCTAATTACACCTCACACCCAAATGTCACTTGTGTATATAATATGTGATCCCACCTCACTTACACACTGTGCCAGCAAAGCATGTTCCAGCACAAAACTTATTTTCGTAAACCAAACTTAAGTAAAGACTATAATTTTGTATAGTCTTTACTTTAATGTATGTATGAAAATAAGGAATTACCCCCCATTTGGAAACAATGGCATTTCCAGAATTTTGAAATTCTAATCACATCAAAATCTCATCCCCCCCACTTTTAGTACAAAACCGAAAAACGGAACATTTTTCTCCGAAGAAAATGGGTGAAAGACCACTTTGTCTTACTCAAAAATAACTTCCAATTATACCATTGTGATTAGAAAAATCCAAGGAACAATTACCGGAACTTTTTATCGGCCAAATCGAAACTTCTCTAAAAAGTGATTTTTCATACGGGTCCTTACATTAGCCCAGTTTAAAATTTTATAAGGTCTAGGGTCCATTAATATAAAATTGCAATGCCTAAGAGCATCTCCATCCCTTACTAAGATTTTTACCCAAATTTGAGTAAAAATTTGAGTAAAAACTTGATTTGATATGGAGCACTTCAATATGGAGCGCTCCATCCCTTAATAGCATTTTTGTAAATTTAAGGGGGAGAGAATGGCCTTCAAAATTTGATGTTGGATTTGGTTCTCACCAAATTTGGTGAAGAATTTGAGTAATATCAAATTTGGTGAAGGATTTGGTGAAGGAGTGGAGTGAGATTTTTGGTGGTTTTTACTCAAATTTGAGTTTGATGTAGGATTTGGGTAAGGAGTGGAGATGCTCTAAGATCCATTTAGAGGTGTCAAATGGGCCTTGCTGGCACGACACGAAAAACTTTGGCACATGCACGGTTTGGGCACGGCACGACATGACACGATCTGAGCGGGCACGGGGCACGGAAATGGGTGGGCACGGCACGGTAGTTGGCCTGACATGACACGGTCTAAGCCGGGCACGGCACGGGCACGATATGATAGTTGGCCTGGCGTGGCACGGCACAGGCACAACACGGTAGTGTCAAGGGCACGAGACGAACACGAAACGAAAGTGGCACGGGCACGTCATGGTAATTGGCCTGGCACGACACGGGCACGGCACGAAAGTGTGAAGGGCACCGCACGGGCACGAGACGGAAGTGGCACGGGAACGACATGGTATAATAACGAAAAGAATGAGGGAAAATAAAAAGTAAAATTTTGTATAAGAAAAGTAAATTTAATTTTGAATAAGAAAAATAAGTAAAAAATACATTTTTATAAAATAAATTTAATTTAATTTTAAAAAATGAGGAAAAATGAAAAATGAATTTTTGAATAATAAAAATGAAAATTTTGATTTTTGAATTGATAGGTGAAAATTAATTTTTTGTAATTACACAATATATCACGGAGAGAGAGAGAGAGAGAGAGAGAGAGAGAGAGAGAGAGAGAGAGAGAGAGAGAGAAAGTTGAATTTTGACTTGCCATAATAAGGGAAAAAATGAGGGCAAATAAAAATAATTTTTGAATAATAATGAAGGCACCCTTATGAGAAGTCACTTAGTTGATAAGAGACCTTTCCTATCCTTCGAGTCAATCCTGACGAAATCCTCCTCTTTGTCAAAAGGGTAACCAAATTTCTCAAATTTTGTCCTAGTCCACCCCTTTGTCGAAAAGGCCGATCAAATTCCTCAGCCTTTCAGTCTCAATGAAGTCCACCCCTTTGTCTAAAAGATTGATCAAATTCTTCGGTCTTGCTAGTCTCGTCAAAATCCACCTTAGTGTCAAAAGAGTCAAACCATCTTAGTCTTGTCTGTCCTAGACTCGTGGAAACAATTTCAATGCATGAAAGGACCCGTGTTTGGGAACATGGTCAATTGGTCGCCAAAACCATCAGCAAAGCCAAGAAAGGGAATCAAAACTGAGGTTCGTCATCAGCCCAAAATTGGGGCACGTCAGCCTATTGCCATCCACCGAGGGAAGCATGCGTCCAAATTCAAGACTGAGGCATAAAGAGCCCAAACCCTCGCCAGAAGCCAATCCAAATCTCAAATCCTCGACAAAAATCAAATCTAAAGAATAAAGTCCCAACCCAAAAGTCAACCCAAAGCTCCAAGTCAAATCCCCTGACAAAAGCCAATCCGAAGCCCAGACCCTCAAAAAAAAAAAAAAACCAGCCCAAAATTTGAGCCTTGAGAAGGGCAAGCCTAAAATTCAAAACCCAAGATACAAGCCCGCTAAGCTCAAACTCAAGCCCTGGCCAAAAGGAAATACAGTAAAGCAAAGAGGCACCGCGTTGCGCCACCTACCTTTTAAGGAAGAAATGTTGCCCTTGTTGTCGTTAAATGTCGAAACATGAGTCTCACATAACCGTCCTGCGAGACAGATTTTTTTCAATCGACCGTTCTACGGGACAGTCTTTTCAATCAATCAATCTACCGTCCTGTGGGACAACAACTTTTCAATCATCCTCAATCAATTTCAAAACTAATTTTAAGACCAGAAATGGTCGCCTTCAAATTCAATTTTAAGACCAGAAATGGTCACTTTTCAAATTCAATTTCAAGACCAGAAATGGTCACTTTTCAAATTCAATTTCAAGACCAGAAATGGTCATGCTTCAAAATCAATTTCAAGACCAGAAATGGTCACTTTTCAAAATCAATTTCAAGACCAGAAATGGTCGCTTCAAAATCAATTTCAAGACTAGAAATGTTCATCGTCAAAACCAAAATTCAATTTCAAGACCAGACATGGTCACCTTTTCAATCAAGTCTTTTGGGATAATCATTGTGTAGTCGCCTAGCTGGCGCACCCCGATCATTTTAGCCACCTAGCTGGTGCATCAATCATATCAAGTTGTTAGTCGTCTTAATCACCCAATTAGTGCATTTAATCAGTTGTTTTGAGAATTTGTTGTTGGCGAATCATTGTGTCGCTAAGACCATCATATTATTATGATTGGATCGATGGCGTATCGATTACCTCGTTGTTCAGTAGGTGGTCACATTTCCTCGATTGTCTTGTTGCTCAAGAGACAATCACCTTATCATTAGGCCATCTTGTTGCTCAAGGGATATCCCCATCAGATTTAGCCTCACCGTTGTTCAGGGGGTAGCTACGTTTAATCATGTCACGATAAGAATTGTTTTAGCCACCAAGCTGGTGCACATAAATGAACGAATTGATGGTATCATTTGCATGGATTTGTGTTTGATCATGACTTAGGATGATTGCTTCATTTTAGCATTTCGACTAGGGAAGCCTTGTCAACTCGCGTGAAATCGTTTGTTTGCTTTAGCGTTTTGACTCGGGAAGCCTTGTCGATGCGCGTGAAATCATTTGTTTGCTTTAGCGTTTCGACTTGGGAAGCCTTGTCAATCCGCGTGAAATCGTTTGTTTGCTTTAGCGTTTCGACTCAAGAAGCCTTGTCGACTCGCGTGAAATCATTTGTTTACTTTAGCGTTTCGACTCTGGAAGCCTTGTCGACTCGCCTGAAATCGTTTGTCTCACGGGCCATGAAAACCCGTTGAGTTTGTTTGCACATGCCCCCAAGAACTACGCCGGTCTGATCCCTACAATGGGGTACGTAGGCAGCCCGAGTGGCGCGACCGTGATTTTAATGTTTTCCTTTGCAGCTTGAGAAAGGCTTAGGGAACGAATCGGGATGTCTCTATCTTAGATGTAACTCGTATCAAGCAATGATACGGAGTTCCATCCAAGAGGGGCAACTGTAGACACCCTGATTTTGACCCAAGAAACTTATCAAGCATTCCCAATGATGAAATAGACCAACCGTGCATACCTCGAGGCTAAGAATAAGGTTTGAACTCACCAAACCACCCTAAACCATTCTAAACCCTCCTAGAACAACCTTAAACCAACCAAAATACCTTTCAAACCATCCAAAATGCTCTCTAAAATAAACCAAGTCTACACCATCTTCTAGTACATTCAAAACCCTCTTTATTGATATATAATACGTCTCAATCCATTTTGAAATGAGGGAGATGTGCACGTTTTACCAAAACGACTTGTTTTCCTGACTGCTGAGGGTAAAATGGTCACACACTTGGATGTACAAATTATCTTGGGTTCAAACCACTTGGGTTAGAAAGTAGACTTGATAAACTTTCCAACGCTTCAAACCGGAGCAGCCCTGTGAAGTTTGGTCTGCAGGCCCTTTGAGCGCTCAAACCACACATTGAGCGCTCAAACCCCTCTTTAAGTGCTCAAACCTTGCGCGCACCAGAAACTTTTCAAGGCATCTTTCAGCTGGTTTTCTAGCTAATCTATGGGCTCTCCCTGGTTTTTAAGCTTCGTTTTCACGTCCAAAATCCCTCCAACTCTCCAATTTGAATTCAAATTCAAAATCCAACTTTCCCTCTCACCCTCTCTCTATATAAACCACCCTCCACTCTTTGTTTAAGGACTCTTTGGCTAATCCTCTCTCTCTCACACCCTCCATCAGACCCACTCTCTCTCATCCTTCAATCACGTTTTAGCCTCTGTCTCATCCATTTCCATCATTTTCAACCTCTAAAACACCCAAAAATCTTCTTCAAAAGGCCTAAACTCCATGGGTCTTTGAAGAAATCACTTCTCACCAAGCCTACTACCCTCAAACCTTCCCCAAATCCATAAATACATCTCAATCAGCCTTGTTCTTCACTGATCATCTCATTTCAGACACTCAACACTCATAAATTTCATCTTTAAGACCAAATATACATGGGTCTTTAAGATACCAGCTACACCAGCCCCTCTCTCACTCTAATAAGTCATTTACAACCCATACATTCCATCAATTTCGTCCAAACCCAGCTCTTCCATTAAAACCCACTTCATCCAAGCCAAAATCACCATTTTAAGCCCAAATACACCCCATCCATCCAAACAATCATCCAATCAGCCCTACACACATACTCCTCTGTCCAAAATACCTCAACTCAAGCCCATTTTCCAATCCATCATTCAATCAATCATCAAAACCACAAGTTCGAGCCTTGATCAAAGCCAAAAAGGTAGAAAATAATGAAAATGCCTACGGGTTGGTCATCCTGAGGGAGACCAGTGGGTTCATGGAGGTCTTCTATACCTCTAATGAACTCACAAGGTCCAAAATATCCAAGAAGATGGCTTTCAAAAATCTTAGCTCAAGGAAGTTTGAGCGCTCAATGTCCGTACTATGAGCGCTCAAACTGTTTTGAGCACTTTCATGTTTTTGTGGTTTCTGATCTTTCTTAATGTTTGTATCATCTTTTCATGGCTTTTGTTTGGCTTACTTGGCTTCAAGTCAGTTTATACCCACATTGATCATTGATTGATGAGCTCAAAAGCCATGAAAATGATGTTTTTCTTGTACTTTGATCTTCTATATGTTGGCATCATCATCCCCATGGCTTTTATGGGTTCACTCAATCTCAAATCACGCATGCTACTTCTGATCACTAACCAATGATCCTAAAAAGCCATGGAAATAATGTTTATTAACATTAAGCATAGAACAACATCATTTCATAAAGAAAACAGGGGGTTCCTTCTACACTCAAACACTGACCAGAAAGTTCAAAGTTCATTAAAGCACCAAAGAAGGATCAGAAATCATCAAAAGTTCATATCCCTTTGATGGGGGTTGAGCGCCCAAATCATAGCATTTGAGTGCTCAAACCTTGTCTTGTTTTGTTCTTGTTTCTTATTTATTTCAGTCTCATATCATGAAAGAAGTTCATCACAGTGTGTGTGTGTGTTCTTGTGGGGCTTGAACCAGTCTGATCCTCTTCTATCCCTATTCTATTCATGCTCATACTTAGCTCAAAGTTTCAATCTCACTCATGTGAGTTATTTCATTAACGTTTCTGGAATATTGGAATGCTTTGTGTCAATACATGTTGTCCTGAGATTGTTGATGAACCAAATGAGGGTTGAATGGCACAGAATCACTCAAATCCAGTAGATGGTTTGAGCGCTCAATGTTCCCCTTTGAGCGCTCAAACTGCCTTCTGGTCCATCAAGAATTTCCATCATCCAAGTTTATGCACTATACTTTGAGTGTTCTGGAATGCTTTTCAACATTGTGACTTCAATATTTATGTACTGTTAACTTCATTTGGTTCATCGATAAGTTTCAATATGTGTTATTGTGGTCCTATCATGTTGTTTACTCATCAAAGTCTAGATTTCAAGTAGTTTACAGTGTGTGAAACATGTTTTCATTGAATCAGAAACATCATGAGCATATGTGAGTGAGAGGACTTTGAGCGCTCAAACCATGCATTGAGCGCTCAAACTCCTGTCAGGGGGATCAGATTGGTTTTTGCTTTCTGTTTGTTGGTTGTGTCACTTCTAGTCATTTTGCTTTTGTTAATCATGTACTAACACTGTCTCTCGCTGTTTGTTGTTTTAGTAGCTTATGCTTGCTTACCATTGTCATCACTCACGTAGTTCACATTGCACATGCATACACCATAATCCATTGTTGAGTTTAATGTCGTTATTTGGCTCACATCCCCCATTCCCCATTACTTGTTCATGGTTGAGTTGCATACATTTCATATGATCCCACAAAAGCCTAGTAGAGACCTGTCTTCGAACTGGGAGAGGGGGGGTGCCGTAAAACCCTTCCCCTCTCGTAACTGAGCACCCGAACCTAAGATATTATGGTGATGATGGGCCAGTATCTAATCCTTATCCATTAAATGAGGCACGAGTCAATCGAGTTCGGCTCCTTGGGGACAATCCGCTACAACCCGGGTGGTGACTCCGAATCGAATCTCCGGAGGGGCGTCCATAACCTGATTTTACTACTTCCTTTTATTCTTCAAATAAACAGATTTTGGGTCTGGACATATGCGTGGATACCTTGGTGGGCGATGAAATGCTGAGAGTTATTTCTAGTGGACAGATAAAGCGGGTCACAACAGGTAAAATGAATACAAAGAACATCATAGCATATACTAACAAACTAACCCCTATCTTAAACACAAAATGGTTTATTTTTGTTGTTTTTGAACATCATTTTTTTTTTCAACTTTTCCAATACATCTTGGGCAGGGGGATTGGAAAGGTATGCTTCTTTTTTCACCTCTTCCGTTTTTCTTTGTCTATTACCAAAATCCAGAAAAGGTTTAGTTAAGGCATGAATAAGAACAGCGCCCGTCTCCTAGGATACAACAATCTCGCTTTGTTGAAGCATCACTACAATCTATAAGTCTGTCGAACCAAACTTGTGTATTGAACTCTCTCTCGAAAGGAAAAAATTGCAGAACGATATTAGGAATTAATAATTCAATAAAAGGGCAGTTGTGGACGGTCGAACCTCCCATGCCGGTTTTTGTTTGAAAATAGAGTCGCCACCCGGGTTTTTGGAAAATGGTTTAGGACCCGAGAAACCGTTTTGAAGAATGATTGAGAAAATAATTTGAAAACCAGAGATTCGTTTTGGATTCGGGAGCCAGGTTACGAATGGGGAAGGGTTTTAATGTACCCCACTCGCCCGATTAAAAATCGGTCTTTACTAAACATTTGTGGGATTTTTAGAAAATATTTTAATGCCGAACTTTATTCAAATGAACAATTTATCAAGCAAAACAGACGATAATAACGAAAACAAGTAATCATGCAAGTTATAACAGTAAGCAAACGATCAATCAAAGATTCAAACTGTTCGTGCAAGGCATTTATTAAAATTTCACATTTTACCAAAAAGTGTGCCGTACGGCACACTAGTTGTACCGTGCGGTACATAAAGTGTGCCGTGCGGCACTGTTCATCTTTCCAACGGTCAATTTTTTTAAAAGAATGCCGTACAATACTCCAAGTGTACCGTACGGTACGGGAGGAGTGCCGTGCGGCACTGTTTATTGCACAAACAGTTCAAAACTTTGGTTTTTTCGAAATGATTGAATGGAAACTTATACAAGGCATGAAACTTGATAAAAAGCAGATTATTTTAGATGTGAAAACAATGTATTTAAGTAAGAGATGTTCCTCTTCACTAAATTACTCCGTACGAGGCGATATTTTCACCGTACGACGCAACCGGGAGGTATGAAATTAAACTAATTTTGATATAACATGGGTATACCAAGCAGGGAGATGATATAGGAGATCATTCCACACTTGGTACCCCTCCCCTCAGGGTACCAAGGCTAAGAAATTTGGCAAAACGGAATCGCACCTCGGTTTGCAACTCTCTTATTAATACTCTTTCTTGAACTTCTGAATATGGCTTGAGCTTCCTTTGAACTTCAAATTCACTTTGATGCAGTGACAAAGAGGGTTGATGGCTTGAACTTGAGCAAGTTTGGAATGGCAACCTCACGGTTTTTAGAACCAAAAAATAGGGGGTTGGTTTTTTTTTATTGGATTTGCTTTGGAAGAGAAAATGAGATTGGTTTCTGGAGACTATGACGAAGGTTTGTGACCACAGAAGTATTGTTTTGTGGAATTTTAATGATAGAGCTTCATGGTTTTTCTCGCAAATTTCTCCGATCTCTTTTCCGTTGGAATCGATCGATTTTTATAGGGGACGAACGAACTTGATCTTCAAGTTTACTTGGTCTTCACACATGGTGATGATGGCTCTAGAGTAGCCTTCCCTCCTTGCACGAAACCATGATGAGCAGAGTAACCGTTCGTCAACGTTTTGAGCTGCTGGGGAACTCTGCAAAAGCTGTGTGACAAGTGACAGTGCCGTACGACACACAAATTGTGCCGTGCGGCACACTTCCACCGCCAAAATCCAAAAGAGTGATGTACGTGACTTGGGCTGTGCCGTGCGTGAGAGATGAGTACCGTACGGTACTGTTGACTGAGTTGACTTGGAGAATTTTAATCCGAAAGGCCTTCCGGGTATTTCCTTACATCATTGGGGATTTAAAAATGTACACGAACGTCTCATTTTGGGGTGTCTACAGTTGCCCCTCTTCGACGAGGCTTACAATCATTGTGTGATGAAAGTCGCATCATTGTACAAGTTTAACATGATGCATGTGGTCGCGCTCGTAAGAGTTGCCTACGTACCCTTTTTGTAGGGATCAGACCAGCGTAGTTCAACAGGGCTAAATGCATAAGTATTTTATAGAAAACGTACCTTGATTGGATTGTGGGGATTTGTCACTCTATTCTTCAACGAGGGAAAAACGAACGATGTGCTGTTGACGCTGAATGCCGTTTGTTAATGGCGAAGAGGACTTACGAAACCAGTCGGTGTCTGAGAAAATCGTTGTTAACGCCGTATAAACCAGTAAACCGTCGTTTAATGCCGTAGAGGACTTACGAAACCCGAAAACCGTCGTTAATGCCGTAGAGGACTTACGAAACTAGAAAACTGTCGTTAATGCCGTAGAGGACTTACGAAACCCGTTTGTGTTGAGAAAACTGTTGTTAATGTCGTAGAAGACTTACGAAACCTTTCGGTGCTGAGAAAACTGTTGTTAATGCCGTTGAGGACTTACGAAACCAGAAAACTGTCGTTAATGCCATAGAGGACTTACGAAACCAAAAAACCGTCGTTAATGCTGTAGAGGACTTACGAAACCCGTCTGTGCGGAGAAAACTGTTGTTAATGCCGTAGAGGACTTACGAAACCTTTCGGTGCTGAGAAAACTGTTGTTAATGCCGTTGAGGACTTACGAAACCAGAAAACCGTCGTTAATGCCATAGAGGACTTACGAAACCCGAAAACCGTCGTTAATGCCATAGAAGACTTTACGAAACCCGAAAACCGTCGTTAATGCCGTAGAGGACTTACGAAACCCGTCTGTGCTGAGAAAACTGTTGTTAATGCCGTTGAGGACTTACGAAACCAGAAAACTGTCGTTAATGCCATAGAGGACTTACGAAACCAGAAAATCGTCGTTAATGCCATAGAGGACTTTACGAAACCAGAAAACCGTCGTTAATGCCGTAGAGGATTTACGAAACCCGAAAACCGTCGTTAATGCCGTAGAGGACTTACGAAACCTGTCTGTGCTGAGAAAACTGTTGTTAATGCCGTAGAGGACTTACGAAACCTTTCGGTGCTGAGAAAACTGTTGTTAATGCCGTTGAGGACTTACGAAACCAGAAAATTGTCGTTAATGCCATAGAGGACTTACGAAACCAGAAAACCGTCGTTAATGCCGTAGAGGACTTACGAAACCTTTCGGTGCTGAGAAAACTATTGTTAATGCCGTTGAGGACTTACAAAACCAATCGGTGTTTGTAATAAATGATGAGGTAGGACAGTGGGAGTGGTTTTCTTTGATTTTGACAATTGATGTCAATCTCCCTTAAAGATTTTGAAGTCATGTTCAGAATATTGGTTTCTTCGTTAAACTTGTACCGTGCAACATCTGACCTGTACCGTGCGGTTGAGTGTGAGCATTGTGCCGCAAATTCTGAAGAGGGTGTACCGTGCGGAATACAATGTGTGCCGTGCGGTAGACTGGGTGTGCCGTACGGCACAAGTGGTTTTTATAACCGCCCGAAATCTTTTGTTTTCCCCCACTTTCAACACATTCAAACTTCTTGGTCTGTTGGTAAAGAGTCCAAAAATTATATTCCCCTTTATTCTTCTTCTTCTTCCTTATTTCTCCCAAATTCCTTTATCTTTTCGGTTCAATCACATCCAAAACCGAGTTCCCTCTTTCCGAGATACACTTGCTATGGCAGATTCCGGAGAAGAATCGAGTGACTCCGCCATGTCCGCCGCCGATACATCGTCGTCGGCGTTCGAGGAGGGTAGCACGGCGTTCGACGGGTCCGGGAGTGATTCGTTTGTGAGTATTCCGGCCGATATTGATCCGGTTGCTACAAATCTGGTTCGAGAAGCATCGATAGGGGCCGAAACGGCATCTTCTACACTGGGAATAGGATCGACTTGGTTCGGTGAGGCCCTTCCAGGTGAAACCCCAACTCCGGTGGAGGTACGGGAGACCATGGGTATCGGTAGTGCCCCGATGATGGGCGGCAGTGATGCTGGTGAAGACCTGGGTACCGCACGACACACTGAGAGTGCCGTGCCTGATGTCGGGAGTGCTGCGGCCATGGATCCCAGTACCGTACAACATACGGAGAGTGCCATTCGTGATGATCAGAGTACTGTGGCTAGCCATGAGGGTTCGGATGCTATGGAGATCGATCCTTCAGGTACAGATACTCCACTTTCTGATATTGCAATGAACCTCAAAGGTATTGATGTTGTTGTAGAGAAAACCAGCGCCCAGGAAGGTGGGTCTCAGACTGTTGTTTCTTGGGGTGATATTCTGGGGGCTACCCTTGTGACTGAGGTTATTGTAGGTGGTGAGCAGGTTGCGACTGACATACCGGTGATTCGGGGAGGTACCAGTGATAGGGATGTTCAGGTGGAGGATGTTGCAGGAGAGAGTAGTACTGATAGTGACGAGACACCCTTGGTGAGACGTATTGCTCCGGGTCCGGCCATTGCCATTGGTACTGCTAGAGTGCCAGAAGAGAGTGCTGATAGAGAGGCAGAGATTTCAGAGCCCCCACTGTTTGTTCGTACAGTTGGTTCTTCTCGTAGGCCAGGCTTGACTTTGGCAGATACTTTGGAGGGGGCGAGAGATGAGGATATTGCGGCGACTTTGCAGGAGTCTCCTCAGTTTGAGAATATCTTGATTCAGGAGGGTATGCCATCTCATGTTAGGGATGTCGAGCAGGAGGAGAGGCAGAGAGAGGCCGAGGTGGCCGCCGGGGAGGAGCGTATGACCATAGTTCGGGAGGTCGAGTTGGCGTTGGAGCACAGGGTTCCCTTTACGCCTACCAATTACGTCCCGCGAGTTCACTTTTTTGTTCCTTAGGGATGTGACACATATACTCCCATGCTGCCTGTGTATTTGGATACAAACGTCGTTCGTGACCGCTAGACCCATATTGCTTACAGGAATCCCTTGGTATGTATCTTGTTCATTCTTTGCTGGCTTGCATTTGTTTGCTATACGCTCCTTTTGACAATGACTGATATACATTGTGCCGTGTTTTGACAGACTCAGAGATCCATGGGTGGTTATGGAGGTTCTGCGAGTTCTTTGGCATATTACCGCGCGTTGCCGCCGAGTGTGAGGGCTTTGGCTGATGCCTCTGGTTTTACCATCTTTATCCGGCTCTTGACAGTGACTAGAACAGACCGCAAGCTGATACGGGCTCTGGTGGAGAGGTGGTGGGATACCACCAACACTTTTCACTTCAGTTTCGGGGAGATGACTATCACTCCTCTTGACTTTGCTGCTATCACCGGTCTGAGAGTTGGAGGTGAGCCCATTCCATTCGATTCAGAGCTATACTTGGACACTGCTGCCGTAGAGCACTCTTTGGGGAGGAGGCCTGGAGGCATTGAGCCGGGGGTGAGGTATACTGTCTTGGTGGATTTCTGGGACCACGAGCTGGAGTCAGAGGAGGAGGCTAGACAGATGGCGAGGGCTTACTTGTTATACCTCTTTGGTGCTTCCCTGTTTCCGAACAGGCAAGGCATGGTGCATTTGGGTTGGCTAACGGCGCTAGAGAGCTTGGAGACTGCTGGGAGATTTGACTGGGGTGGTGCTGGCTTGTGCACCGTGTACTGTTTCTTGGGTTGCGTCTGCCGTGGAGTAGGCACGAGCCTTGGTGGCTATTGGAGAGTACTGGAGGTAAACCTTTGCTAGCATCTTTCCTTTGTGTAAAACCATGATAATGTTTTAGCCACATTTCTTGATTTGATTGCTTTCTGAACATGCAGGTGTGGGCTTATGAGGTACTGGGAATATTTGCTCCAGCCAACTCTCATAGCAATGAGAATGTGCTTCCGCGTGCTGAGAAGTGGGGACTGGAGTTCACAGGAGCAGGTGACCATAAGGGAGATTTGAAGAGCTTCAGACTTTTTCTTGATTCCACCACAGGGGATAGAGTAAGTCTCTTTGTGATCAATTTTCCATGTTCTCTTGTCTCTTTATTTTCTGAAAAATGACAAACCTTTTCCTTGTAGGTGAGGTGGAATGTCTGGGACAGGTCGCGCAAGGATTATCTGATCAGGAGTAGGGAGTGGACGCGGAGTCGAGTGCTTTTGGAGTGTCCATACGACTGGCGATGGTATTTGGGTGATAGAGTGTCTCGGCAATCTCTCGGGATTGATCACTTCAGCGTGCCTTTGCCCCTTCCTTCACTTGTTCAGAGGACCGATGAGTATACTCGAGCAGAGAGAGAGAGATACACAGTGCCGACAGAGGTGATCTTCAGTCCTTCGATAGATTATGAGGGGTACTTGAGTACTCACTTGGCGTATGACCAGGATATGGAGAATCGCTTGAGAGCTGCCCCTGCTTTGCCTGAGTTGAGGAGAGAGATTGAGGTAGTGACTGCTGATGGAGCACTCGGAGTTGTGACAGTGCCTCTTATTACCCCCACAGTTACTCTTGCCACGACAAAGGTGACTTCTGATTGCTTTATTTGTTTCAATTACTTCCTCATACCAATATCCTGTGCATTACTGATATATCTTTGTATTTCAGATTCCTGTTGAATGGGCGGCGGCGTCATACCAGTTGGTTCAAGACTTGCAGGCTATGGTCCGTCAGTTTGTGATGGGCATGGCTCCAGAGGTACGCCCGCGTGTTGAGCCAGGAGTTGTACTTGGTCGTAGGCGGAGTACTACCTGAGAGAGGACACCTGCTCGAGGTTCCAGAGAGACTGGTAGAGGCACGGGCCGAGGTACTGGAGAGACTAGCAGAGGTAGAGAGACAGGTTGCGGTACCCGTAGGAGGAGAGAGAGTAGCCGTGGAGCAGGTACTAGCAGTGAGAGAGGAGCTAGTCGCAGGGCTACTCCTAGTGGCGAAGCTGCTGAGGTACATATCAGAGTTGTCTTTCCTTTCTATTGTTTATTCATATTTCTCATTATACTTGACAACCTTTGTTGCTCATGCATGGAGCGTCAGGTTCCCAGAGTGTCAGGCGTTCGACGCCTCGAGCTACTTCAGCCGCTCTAGTTCCAGGCCGAGTCCTTCGTTCCACTGTAGTCCAAGAGAGGCAGAGGCAGAGTGCACAGAGAGAGGAGTCTGTAGAGAGCAGCAGTACTGAGAGCCATCCTCCCACACCGGAGGAGTACAGACACCGAGGATATGAGCCACCGAAGCGTTCGCGTATCTGAGACCTTTGTTAGTAGTAGCATTTTATTAGGTGGGGCCTGCATGCCTTGTTTTGATTGGGGCGCCTGTTTAGCCATTCTTGTAGAGATGACTTGCGAGTCATGGTAGAAGACTTAGCATTGGGCCTGTTTGCCCCTGGACATGATTACGCTTATGATGTGGATATTTCCAGTTTAGTTTTATAAAAACTTGCACCTTAATTTGCTTTTATTCACTTTAGCAATGAATTTGAAAAATCAAAGTTTGCATGTGAGTACTTAGTTAAGATGGCTGAACTGAGAATAATGGACTTGCTCATAGAGAAACTGACTCGTATTCGTGGTTGTGACTCACATGACTCAATGAAAATAAAGGAACTAGTTTTTGATTTTTCGTGTAAGAATGGAACAAAACTTGATGTGTACATGTGCCGGAGTTGCGACCTTTTGCGTGACGAACAAGTACAATATCTTCCCTCCAAACCATGAATGCATAATGTGACATGCACAAGTCAATTGATCTTTCAATACCACCGGTATTTCCGCTCTTGTTGTATCCCGGTCTTCGAGGCACTTGATCATCGAAACTCGGTTAGGGATGTCAATCAATCCTTCCATTTGGTCTTATGCATGTATCATGACTTGTTTGCATAGGCCATGCATCTAAAAGAGACGGAAAATGAGTTTCGGGTGTTCAACACACAGTTTTGCTGAGACTGTCAACACTGTGCCGTGCGTCACCAAAACTGTGTTGTGCGGCACTCTTATTGTGCCGTGCGGCACTCGCCTAGCAGTGCCAAAAATTTTGTAACTTTCAGCCGATTTCTGGTATTTCCTTTTGGTCTTTCATCATTCCAATGCACGTCCTAGGGTCCTGAAGGGCCACTGTGAGGTACCTTTGAAAAGCTTTGTAAAATTTAGTATGATTCCTCACGGTTTTCGAGTTGGCACGTTCTTCGAGACGACCGTTCTTCGGGACTTTAAACTTTGTCTTGTTTTTCAGGCATGGCAGCTATAAATACCATTCATTTCATCCATAAACTTCTTCTTCGTTTAACTCTTCTCACAATGGTGGTGACTTTCTCAGCTCTAATGCGCCCTTGGCTTGATGATCTCGACGGCTTGGATTGGCTCAACTTCCGGGGCCATAGGCTGACTTCCCTTCGCTTTATTCGAGACGTGTCCATACGTCATGAGTTGTTACGAGCCGCAACACAATTCTGGGACCCTGAGGTGCATGTTTTTCGCTTTGGTCTTCATGAGCTATGACCCACCGTGGAAGAATTCTATGCGTACATTGGAGGCTTTGATTTGGTGGAGCCTATCATCCCTCTTCAAGGAGTGGGTTTTGCCCCAGTGCTGTCTTCCAAACTTGGAATGAGTAACAACGCTGCCAAGTCCATGATTCGTGGGGGTTTTCTGAACATTTCGCGTTTTATTGAGGGATTTCGCTCCAACGATTTTGCTCTGTGCTTGTGTTTACTGGCTGCCTTCTTGTTTGTGCAATCTGATGGTCAGGCAAGCTCTTCCTTGGTTGGTGTGGCTATGCAAATTGAGGAGCGTAAAGATGTGGCTCCCATGGTTCTGGCTGAAACTTTGATGGGTTTAGACGGGGTTCATGCCGGCCGGACCGACGTCTTCGAAGGTAGCCCTTTACTCCTACAGGTAGGCTTCTCACTCAACTCTCCTTTTTCTGGTTTTTCACTCGTTCTTATTTTACCTCGACTCTCAGTTTAAGCCTTTCTAAGGCTCCTCACTTGTTTTCTCTCTTTCACACAGCTATGGTTATGTGACAAGGCCAATCTGTTGGAACCTGTGCCGAGAATTCGAGTTCATGAAACGCAAGGGTTTGTTATGAGGGACTTCAAGGAAGTTTTTGATGATGTGGGAGGTTGGGTTCAGGTTCTCTCTCGGCTCACGGAGGAGGTGATTTCTTGGCGGTTGACTTGGCTTGACCTTCCTGTCATGGCTATTAGCAAACATGGGGCGCGAATGGTTTTGGCAGGTCTAACCCGATGGACTTTCTATATTCCGAACAGGATCCTCCGTCAACTTGGTGTTCGTCAAGTACTGCCACCTGCGGGTCCCGAGAACTTTGTCATACCAAATTTCAATGTTGCCACTTTCAGAGCCTATCAAAACAATTGGAGGGAGCGTGTGACCATTCCAAGAGATCCATATCCCAGTGTTCTCCTTCCGGCACGTTACAAGAGATGGTTGGTAAGAGATATCGAAGCAAGAGCAAATGGAAACTAAGACAGACTTTAGACTCGATCTTACTGTGCTTGAAATAAGTTGTGTACCCAATGTTATGGATGTTGTTGTTGTTTGTTTCTTTTTGAAAGTTTCATGCTCAGCCATGTAATTGAAAAAGTTCGTTCGAATAAAATTTGAGTTTTGATAGTTTTCCATTCTGGATTCTTACTGGCTCCGTTTGTGAAATCAAAAATGTGCATAACGACTTGAATCAACTCAAAAGATTGTGACCGAACCTCAGGATGAGGCTGCCTACGTATCCTCGTAAAAAGGAATCAGGTCATGACGTAGTTTAGGACTACAAATGTCTGTTAGGGTTCACTCGGGTATTTACATTCTCCTTTTGTGCTCTAAATTTTGCCTAGTACCACCCTTTCGGGTTTTTGGTCTAGCGAGCTTTGATTTATTTAGCCTTATGTTTTGCCTAGGCCGCCCTTTCGGGTTTTCAACCTAGCAGGCTTTGCTCTAATTTTTGCCTGGAATTGCCCGCCCTCGCGGTTTTCAGTCCAACGAGCTTCACTCAGGGGTAATATCTCTTGAGTTGATCCAAGTTGACCAAAGTAGAAAATTCATTGCCGTCTAGATCAATGAGTTGTGCTGCACCTCCGGATAAGATCTTCTTGATAATATAAGGCCCGACCCATTTCGGTCGGAACTTCCCACGCGGATCGAAAACTGGAGCTCGAATTTCTTTCAAAACCATGTCGCCTTCCTTTAGATCCCTGGATTTCACCTTCTTGTTAAAAGCACGAGCTAGGCGTTGATATCCCTGAACATGATATAAGGCCTTAAGCCATCTTTCATCGAATAACATGAGCTCTTCGAACCTTGCGTTTTGCCATTCTGCTTCATCAATTCCCGATTTTGCCATGATCCTCAAAGACGGGATTTCGAGTTCAATGGGAAGGACAACCTCCATGCCATAGACCAAAGAATATGGTGTTGCTCCTGTCGGAGTTCGGATAGATGTCCGGTACCCCCATAATGCTAAAGGCAGATGTTCGTGCCAATCCCGTGCAGACTCAATGGTTTTCTCTAGTATAGACTTGATGGTTTTGTTGGCCGCTTCTATAGCCCCATTGGTTTGCGGTCGATAGACAGTAGATTTGTGAACTTGAATCCTGAATTCTTCAAGAGTTTTCGCTGCTCTTCCCTTGAAATGAACTCTGTTATCTGATACGAAAGCCTGAGGGACCCCATATCTGTAGATAACGTTCTGTTTGATGAAGTGAGCTACCTGGACTGCTGTGAGAGTCGTGTATGAAGCAGCTTCGACCCACTTGGTGAAATAATCAATAGCGACCAAAATAAACTTGTGTCCGTTTGATGCTGCCGGTGTGATTCTGCCGATAACATCTATGCCCCAGACGGAAAAAGGGCCAAGCCGAAGTCATGGAATGTAATTCTGATGGTGGGACATGCATGAGATTGGCGTGAATCTGACACTTGTGACATCGCCTTACGTACTCGATACATTCAGTCTCCATGGTTGACCAATAATAACCCTGCCTTAAGATTTTCTTAGTGAGCATCATGCCATTCATGTGAGGGCCGCAAACTCCTTTATGTATTTCTTCCATGATCCGGCTGGCTTCTTCTCCGTGCACACACAGTTTGTGTGTTCCACAATGATATCTCCGATATAGCTTTCCTCTGCAAATGATGTACTGAGATGCCAATCTCCGAAGAGCAACTTGGTCCTTCATATCGGCCTCGACTGGATACTCGCCTTTCTCAACAAAGTTCCAAATGTCGTGATACCAAGGCAAGCCATCGTCCGGCTCGTCAATGGCCATGACGTACTCATAGACAGGTTTGTCTCGTTGCTCAATCACAATTGGCCTGAGTCTGACTCTGTTTGGTATCTCAACCATGGACGCTAACGTTGCGAGGGCATCGGCAAATCGATTTTTCAGTCTTGGTACATGTGTGAAAGTGACCATCTGAAATTGTGGGATCAAATCATCCAAGTTTTGATGATAAGGTTTCAACTTGTCTTCCCTGACTTTCCAGTCACCGTTTGCTTGTGATACCACTAAGTTCGAGTCTCTGATCACTTCCAGTTTTTTGACTCCAATTTCCAAGGCAGCTTCCATCCCTACGATGTAGGCTTCATATTCTGATTGGTTATTGGTGACTTCGAAGTTTAACTTAAAAGCAAGAGGAATGTGTGATCTTTCTGGGGAAATCAACAGTACCCCAATCCCAAATCCTTTTTCATTGGCTGCCCCATCGAAATATAGTATCCATACATCAATGGTGGCTGTCATCACATTTTCATCTGGGAATTCAAACTCCACATCCTCCGGACCTTCCACAGAGTGATCGGCAAGAAATTCAGCGACAACTCTTCCTTTTACCGACTTTCGGGTAACATACTTGATATCGAATTCCACTAGCAAAAGCAACCACCAAGCTATCTTACCTGTAAGCGCCGGTTTTTCAAATAGGTATTTGAGAGGGTCCATTCGAGAGACTAGCATTACAGAATAAGCCAACATGTAATGCCTTAACTTCTTGGAAGCCCAAACCAGAGCCCAACAAGTCTTCTCTAGAGAAGTATTCCGTTCTTCGCATCCGACCATCTTCTTGCTTATGTAGTAAACAGCTTTCTCAGATCCGCCTTCTCCTTCTTGTGCTAGCAGGCATCCCATTGCTGACGGAGTTACTGACAGATACAGAATCAGAGGCCGCCCTGGTACAGGAGGCATCAGTACTGGAGGATTCTGCAAGTATTTCTTAATTGTTTCAAAGGCTTTCTGACACCTGTCGTCCCATTTAAATGGCACACCCTTCTTGAGAAGATGAAACATCGGCTCGCAAGTTGAGGTTAACTTGGCGATGAATCTGCTGATGAACTGAATTTTGCCGAGGAAACTCCGTACCTCCTTTTCTGTTCGCGGTGGTTCCATTTCAAGAATAGCCTTGATTTTGGATGGATCCACTTCGATTCCTCGGGTTGTGATCATAAAACCCAACATCTTTCCGGCTGTAACTCCGAATGTGCATTTCTCAGGATTGAGACGTAATCTGTACTTGCGAATCCTTTCAAAGAACTTTCTGAGAGCTTGCAAGTGTCCTCTTTCCTTGGACTTGACGATCATGTCATCCACGTATACTTCGACCTCTTTGTGGATCATATCATGCAGTAAAGTTGTAGCTGCTCTCTGGTAGGTTGATCTGGCATTCTTTAGCCTAAATGGCATAACCCTGTAACAGTAGGTTCCCCATTCTGTGGTGAAAGTAGTTTTCTCTCGGTCTTCGGGGGCCATGAGAATCTGATTGTAACCTGAAAAACCGTCCATGAAAGAAAGCAATGCGTGCCCTGCGGTGTTATCTACGAGTACATCTATATGTGGCAGTGGAAAGTCGTCCTTGGGGCTGGCTTTGTTCAAATCTCTGAAATCCACGCAGACTCTGATCTTCCCATTCTTCTTGGGGACAGGCACGATGATGGCGACCCACTGAGGGTTTTCTGTTACCATTAAAAACCCTGCATCTATCTGTTTCTGAATTTCTTTTTTGATTTCCAACACCCAGTCGGGCCTCATTTTCCTCAGCTTCTGGTTAATAGGTTTTGCATCAGGATAAAGCGGGATTCGATGCTCTACAATTTCCGGATCAATTCCGGGCATGTCCGCGTGAGACCATGCAAAAACATCTTAAAATTCTTTTAAAAGATCTGAGTGAGCTTTAAATTCTCCCGGAGACAACCCGGAACCAATTTGAACCATTCGTGGATCACTTTCATCTCTCAAATTTATTGAAATTACTTCTTCTTTTATAGGCTGAGCATGCCTCTCATTTTCTCGTTCGATTAGAGATCGAGTTCTTTTGGAAGTTCTTCCTCAAACTCAATCCCGTCATCGTCAGGGTCAACACAATTTATTTCAGACACAGCAAGATAAGCAAAGTCGATTTCATTCATCGCAAAAGAAGTGGCCCCAGGGGCATGATACATGAGAGTGGACTCAAACTGAAAAGAGAAATGATGGCGTGGAGGACCAACATACACGTGCTCTGATTCAGAAGTGGACTCAGATTTAGTGCTAAAATCAGACTCAATGCTAGACTCTGACTCAAACTCAAATTCAGTGCCAGTGTAAATAATTTTAGGTACAAAAGTGCAGTTTTTATAAATTCTATTAGCATCCACAATGAGCGAGGTAACATCTCCAAGGGTTTCTTGGCCTAGCATCATCAGCTCCATGTCTCCAACAGGCTCCAAATCAAATATCTTTGCAGCAGACCCATCCTCGACTATACCTAATAGACTTTCATCCCCAAACCACGATATCAGATTCCCTGAGTCAAAAACTTCGATCCAGTAAGATTTGCATTGTTTGACCAATTCTTCCATCTTCTCTGATTCATCATCACTGTCCCATGTGTCATTGGCGAAGATTTCGAATCCTGGCAGCTTGGCTCTTTTTTGCATGTCCCAGAATGGTTCTGGTTCTCCTTGATAGATAGCCTTTTTTCCTTTGACGAAGCGAATGGGACCTTTCTCTGGCTGAGTATGGGCTCGAGTTTTCCATCCACTTCCAAGTTCACTTTCGTTGGGTTGATAACCAAGGCCGAAGTGATGATTATTCATGGGGAAATTAGGGAATTCAGCCATTCCTTGATTGTTGCGGCCCAAACCCAATCCAGGCATGTAAGCCATTTTCCTCATCATTTCGATGATTGTAGAGCTAATCGAGAAATATTCATCCATATTGATGGTGAGAACTGCCCCAGCGGTGTCAAAAGAGAATCCTCCAAGAGCGACGTCTTCTTCTCCATGTGTGATCTCAAGTACAAGAGCATTATTAGAGATATGAGGACGAATCCCGGATTCTCCATAGATGGTTAGAGTTCCTGTGGCCAAACCAAGCTGAACTTTCTGATGCAAGGAGGATGGTACTGCCATGATGACTGGGTGGTGAAGCCATGGCCTACCCAATAACAAGTTGAAAGATGAAGGAATGTCAAGTACATGAAACTCGACATTAGACTTGAAATCTTCGACTGATATTTCCAGTTGAACAATTCCGATTACATCTCTGCGTGTATTATCATAAGCACGTACTCCGAGGTTCGATGGTCGGAAATCCTTAGTTGTAAACCCCAGGCAGTAGGCCGTGCGCAGTGGGCAAACATTCAAAGCAGATCCATTGTCGAGGAGAACAACGGGAACCTATTTCCCCATACACTTCATGGTGATGTGTAGTGGCTTGTTGTGGTCGGCTCCCTCTGGTAGCAAATCTTTCTCAGTGAATGTCACAACATGTTTTGCCCGGTTCGGCGCAAGCAAAGCTACCAATGCTTCAGGGGGAGTGTCAGGCGGCACTTCCATGTTAGACAGAGTCCTGATTAGTTTCTGACGGTGCTCCCTGGATGAGGAAAGTAGTCCCCATATTGATACTAATGCTGGAGTTCTTTCAAGTTACTTCCGGATGGGATCTTCTACTTGTATGGGATTCCTTTGCGGCGGCTGAGTGACAACTTCTGGTGTTTGAGTGACAACTTCTGGATTGCTTGGAATTGATTCTTCCTGGACGGGATCGTCCCAATTAAATGCTCCAGCATGAGTATGGTTAGAGGTGTTGCCCCTTTGTAGATTAGCAGGTTGATAAATCCGTCCGCTTCTAGTTACTCGGTGGACTGATGGTGGCTCTTCATCCCAAAAGTCTGAAAATTCATTGACCTTTCGCTTCCCAGACTTGATTGATTCCAACTTCTGTTTGGTGTCGAAATACTCAGACCAAAAACCTGCAAGGTTGTCCTCGACTTTCCGCTTCTCAATCTTGATGTTTTCCATTTTCTTTCCCAGATTTTCCACTGCTTGATTGTGCCAAAATGAATCATCCAACATGGCTCTGTTGACGGTCCACACTTCATCGTTGTCGAATCGGATATCGATCACATTCTCTTCATTCCAAAGTGAATTCATGGAATCCGTAATTAGAACCGAAACATCTGGCTGAGGAGGAAATGGCACAGATGGCCGAGGCAGAGATTCTCCAATAATGTAGGCTTGAGGAAACCAGTTATGGTCACCAAAAACAGTTTCTATGGCAGAATGTTCTTCAATTCCAGGAAGTGGAGGTGGCAACGAGTTATCCGGAGGATTGCTGCTAGGGACCCAATGATAAACTTCACAGAGTGTTCGGTTCCATATGTCTCCAGGTTCTTCAAACAATGCAGGGAGTGAAACTGCGTCAAGAGGATCAGCACAAATCACCTCCCACCTTTCTCGCCAATCTTCCTGTTCACTTGGTTCAACATATTCAAGGGTTTGCACCATGCCCGCGATACACACGACTTTGTCGATCCGGTAGATACTGGAATCCGTTGGTATAGAAACAACTGGCTTGGCATGAGAATCTGAGATAATAAACTGGCTTGGGTCCCACTCTTGACGGAGTTCTTCCCAATCCTGATCATTCATGGCCCATTCCTCGTTTTCTGTAATGTCTGCCCATCTAGATTTCTGCTCTGATTTGATGCTTTTAAGGGAACAGATTCCAAGATCCTCTGGCACATGGACAATTGGCTTTGGTTTGGTGTCTGGTATGATGTATAGGCTAGGGTTAAATTTAGTGGAGCTTAGGTTATTTGGAGTGGAGTTGAAGGAGATTTGGTTGACTTGAGTATTAGGCTTGTGTTCTGGCATGGGGTTCGAGACAGTGTTTGGCATTTTGAGGGGAAGTGGAAGTGTTTCTTCTTCAATGAGGTCTTGGACTTTGTGCTTGAGACGGATACAATTGTTGGTATGATGACCGGGCATTTGGTGGTAGGAACAGAAGGCGTTTGGATTATGGCTTGGAGGAAGTACATTGGGCGGCTCGCGAGGCTCGAGCGGTTTGATGGCGTCCTTTTCAAGGAGCTTTTTGTAGACTGTGGTCAAGGGAAAAGGGAATTGGTAGACATTTCTCGCTTGCCGGGTTGGTTGGGTTCCTATCTGGTTAATAGGCTCAGTTTTGGCTGGTTTGGAGTTCGAGGAACTAGCCTGGGCATGGTTGTATTGACTGGCTCCGAACAAGGTATTGTTGTTGCCAGAGTAAACTCTTTTGGGTTTGACAGATTCTCCTTTCTCAAATATACCGGTTCTGAGTGCGTCTTCAACTGCAAGGCCGGCTTCGTAAAAAGTCCTGAAGTCGGCGGTGGTTTGAAAAACTACCAGGTGTTTTGCAAAATTGGGTGCCAAATTCTTTGTGATAATTCTCATTTGCTCTTTTTCTGAGGGTCGATCTATCATCTGAGACGCTTTTCCTCTCCATCTTTTGATAAAGTCAGCAAAAGATTCGCTTGCTCCCATCTTGGTTGCATCCAACTCTCGAATGGTCATCTCGAGTTGAATGTTGTAATTATACTGAGCTATGAAGGCTGCCCCAATATCTTCCCAGCTTTCTTTCTCTGAGATATCTAAATTCAGAAACCAACGCAGCGCTGGCCCCGTCAGGGTTTGCTGAAACATCTGACCCATGGCATTCTTCTCAATGTTATACATGGATAGAGTGCCCACATATGTTTGTAGATGGGTGTGGACGATCGATTTCCACCGGTTGATTTGATTTGAAAATAGAGTCGCCACCCGGGTTTTTAGAAAATGGTTTGGGACCCGAGAAACCGTTTTGAAAAATGATTGAGAAAATGATTTATAAAACAATTTGAAAACCAGAGATTCGTTTTGGATTCGGGAGCCAGGTTACGAACGGGGAAGGGTTTTAATGCACCCTGTTCGCCCAATTACAAATCGGTCTTTACTAAATATTTGTGGGATTTTTAGAAAATATTTTGATGCCGAACTTTAACAGGTAAACATTTTAAAACAAGCAAAGTAGACGATAATAATGAAAAAACAAGCAATTGGTATGTAAATTACTGTAATTATACGAAAATCAAGAATTTAAACTGTTCATGCAAGGTACTGATCAAAATTGTGGATTTCGCAAGAAAAGTGTGCCGTGCGGTACAGAAAGTGTGCCGTGCGGCACTGTTCATCAATCCAACGGTCAAATTTTCAAAAGAGTGTCGTACAGCACTCCCAGTGTACCGTGCGGTACAAAAGGAGAACCGTGCGACACTGTTTCTTTCACAAATAGTTCAAACTTTGGTTTTTTTTTTCCGATACGATTGAATAGAGGCACATACAAGGCATGAAATATGATTAAAAATGAACTATTTGGAATGAGAAAACAGTATGTTTAAGTGGAAAATGTTCCTCCTCACTAATCTACCCCGTACGAGGCGATATTTTCACCGTACGACGCAACCGGGAGGTATGAAATCGAACTAATCTTTGATGTAACATGGACATACCAAGTGAGGAAATGATATGGGAGATCATTCCACACTTGGTACCCCTCCCCTCAGGGTTCCAAACTTAAGAAATTTGGCGAAACGGAAATATACCTTCGGCTTGAAACTCTTGGATTGAAACTCTTTCTTGGACTTCTGAACGTGGCTTGAGCTCCTTCTGGACTCCTAACTTCAATCTGATGTAATAGCAAGGATGATGAATGACTAGAACTTAAACTGACTTGGAGTGGCTACCTCACGGGTTTGAGACCGAAAAACAGGGGGTTG
Organism: Vaccinium myrtillus; assembly: GCA_016920895.1. Taxonomy (NCBI): domain Eukaryota; kingdom Viridiplantae; phylum Streptophyta; class Magnoliopsida; order Ericales; family Ericaceae; genus Vaccinium; species Vaccinium myrtillus. The sequence continues at coordinate 33,599,839 of CM029275.1, read as the reverse complement.
AGCTTTTGATTGGGTTTTCCTTGGAAGAAAGAATTAGATTGTTTTCTGGAAATTGAGGGTAGCAATGAGGGTGATTTTTTTATGGCAGTGAGAGTGTGTTGACAGGGTTTATAGATAGAATTTCATGGTTTTCTTCATAATTTTCCGATCCCTTTTCTGTTGGAATCGATAGGCTGGCAGAGGCATAGGCTGAGGTGCCGGAGAGACAAGCAGAGGTAGAGAGACAGGTCGCGGTACTCGTAGGAGGGGAGAGAGTAGTCGTGGAGCAGGTACTAGCAGTGAGAGAGGAGCTAGTCGCAGGGCTACTCCTAGTGGCGGAGCTGCTGAGGTATATATATCAGACTTGCCTTTCCTTTCTGTTGTTTATTCATACTTCTCTTTGTACTTGACAACCTTTGTTGTTCATGCAAGGAGCGTCAGGTTCCCAGAGTGCCAGGCATTCGATGCCTCGGGCTACTTTAGCAGCTCTAGCTTCAGGTCGAGTCCTTCGTTCCACTGCAGTCCCAGAGAGTGCACAGAGAGAGGAGTCTGCAGAGAGCAGTAGTACTGAGAGCCATCCTCCCACACCGGAGGAGTACGGACACCGAGGACATGAGCCACCGAAGCGTCTGCGTACCTGAGACAGTTGTTAGTAGTAGCATTTTATTAGGTGGGGCCTGCGTGCCTTGTTTTGATTTGGGCGCATGTTTAGCCCTTCTTGTAGAGATGGCCTGTGAGCCGTGGTAGTAGATTTAGCATTGGGCATGTTTGCCCTTGGATATGATTATGCTCATGATGTGGATATTTTCTGTTTGATTTTATAAAAACTCGCACTTTGATTCGCTTTTATTCACATTAGCAATGAATTCGAAAAATCAAAGTTTGCACACGAGTATTTAAAGCAACTGAATTGGGAATAATGAACTTGTATATAGAGAAATTGACTTGCATCCGTGATTGTGACTCAACGAAAATGATGGAACTAACTTTCGGATTTATAGGTATAATGCAAGGATCAATGATAATAGAACAATGCTTGTTGTGTGCACGTGCCGGCATTATCGTTTGACAAATGAATGGAATGACCTCTGTGCATGACACGACGCACGTGAATTGACCAAGCTCGTGGGATGACAATATCATGGAGTATAGCTTGCCAATGTATGTATTCATGTTGTTTTCCGTTCTTAGAGGTGTCCGGTCATCAAAAACTCCTTCGGGAACGTCAACCGATCTCACCGTTAAGCCATATGCTTATATTATTATGACCTGTATGCACAAGCCATGTATCCAAAAAAAGCACGGAATGAGTTCCAGATGTTCGAAATCCAGTTTTGCTGAAACTGTCCAACTGTGCCGTGCGGCACTAAAATTGTGCCGTGCGGCACTCTTATTGTGCCGTATGGCACTTGCCTAGTAGTTCCAAAATTTTTGCAACTTACAGCCGATTTCTGGTCTTTCTTTTTGGCCTTTCATCTTTCCAATGTACGTCCTAGAGTCTTGAAGGGCCACTGTGAGGTACCTTTTGAAAACCTTTCCAAATTTGGCATGATTCTTTACGGTTTTCGAGTCGGCACGTTCTTCGAGATGGCCATACTTCGGAACTTTAAACTTCGTATTGTTCTTCATGCATGGCGGCTATAAAAAGCTATTCATTCCATTCCTCATTTGCATTCCCAAATCCATAAACCTCTTCTTCGTTCAGCTCCTTTCACAATGGCGGTGAGTTTCTCGGCTCTAATGCGCCCTTGGCTTGATGATCTCGACTGCTTGGATTGGCTCCACTTCCGGGGCCATAGGCTGACTTCCCTTCGCTTTATTCGAGATGTGTTCATACGCCCTGAGCTGTTACGAGCTGCAACACAATTCTGGGACCCTGAGGTGCATGTTTTTCGCTTTGGTCTTCATGAGCTATGCCCCACTGTAGAAGAATTCTATGCGTACATTGGAGGCTTTGATTTGGTGGAGCCTATTATCCCTCTTCAAGGAGTGGGTTTTGCCTCAGTGCTGTCTTCCCAATTGGGAATAAGTAACAATGCTGCCAAGTCTATGATTCGTGGAGGTTTTCTGAACATTCCACGCCTTATTGATGGATTCTGCTCCAACGACTTTGCTCTGTGCTTGTGTTTACTGGTTGCATTCTTGTTTGTGCAATCTGATGGTCAGGCAAGCTCTTCCTTGGTTGGTGTGGCCATGCAAATTGAGGAGCGCAAAGATGTGGCTCCCATGGTTCTGGCTGAAACTTTGATGCGTTTAGACGGGGTTCAGGCCGGCCGGACAGACGTCTTCGAGGGTAGCCCTCTGCTCCTACAGGTAGGCTTCTCACTCAACTCTCCTTTTTCTGGTTTTTCACTCGTTCTTATTTTACCTCGACTCTCAGTTTAAGGCTTTCTAAGGTTTCTCACTTGTTTTCTCTCTTTCACACAGCTGTGGTTATGTGACAAGGCTAATCTGCTGGAGCCTGTGCCAAAAAACCGGATTCACGAAACACAAGGGTTTGTTATCAGGGGCTTCAAGGAAGTTTTTGATGATGTGGGAGGTTGGGTTCAGGTTCTCTCCCGGCTCACGGAGGAGGTGATTTCTTGGCGGTTGACTTGGCTTGATCTTCCTGTCATGGCTATTAGCAACATGGGGCGCCAGCGAATGGTTTTGGCTTTCTACATCCCAAACAGGATCCTCCGTCAACTTGGTGCTCGTCAAGTACTGCCACCTGCGGGCCCCGAGAACTTTGTCATACCAAATTTCAATGTCGCCACTTTCAGAGCCTATCAAAACAATTGGAGGGAGCGTGTGACCATTCCAAGAGATCCATATCCCAGTGTACTCCTTCCGGCACGTTACAAGAAATGGTTGACAAGAGATATCGAAGCAAGAGCAAATGGAAACTAAGACAGACTTTAGACTCGATCTTACTGTGCTTGAAATAAGTTGTGTAACCAATGTTATGGATGTTGTTGTAAAAAGGAATCAGGTCATGACGTAGTTCAGGACTACAAATGTTTGGTTAGGGTTCACTCGAGTATTTACACTCTCCTTTTGTGCTCTGAGTTTTGCCTAGTACCGCCCTTTTGGGTTTTCGGTCTGGCGAGCTTTGATTTATTTAGCCTTATCTTTTGCCTAGGACGCCCTTCCGGGTTTTCAACCTAGCAGGCTTTGCCCTAATTTTTGCCTGGAACTGCCCGCCCTTGCGGTTTTCAGTCCAGCGAGCTTCTCTCAGGGGTAATATCTCTTGAGTTGATCTAAGTTGACCAGAGTAGAAAACTCATTGCCGTCTAGATCAATGAGCTGTGCTGCACCTCCGGATAAGATCTTCTTGACAATATAAGGCCCGACCCATTTCGGTCGAAACTTCCCACGTGGGTCAAAGACTGGAGCTCGAATCTCTTTCCAAACCATGTCGCCTTCCTGTAGATCCTTGGATTTCACCTTCTTGTTAAACGCACGGGCTATTCGGCGTTGATATCCCCGAACATGATATAAGTCCTTAAGCCGTCTTTCATCGAATAACATGAGCTCTTCGAACCTTGCGTTTTGCCATTCTGCTTCATCAATTCCCGATTCGGCCATGATTCTCAAAGACGGGATTTCGAGTTCGATGGGAAGAACGACTTCCATGCCGTAAACCAAAGAATAGGGTGTTGCTCCCGTCGGAGTTCGGATAGACGTCTGGTATCCCCACAATGCTAAAGGCAGCTGTTCGTGCCAATCCCGTGCAGACTCAATGGTTTTCTCTGGTATAGACTTGACGGTTTTGTTGGCTGCTTCTACAACTCCATTGGTTTGCGGTCGATAGACAGTAGATTTGTGAACTTGAGGGTATTCTGTTACCATTAAAAACCCTGCATCTATCTGTTTCTGAATTTCCTTTTTGATTTCCAGCACCCAATCGGGCCTCATTTTCCTTAATTTCTGTTTGACAGGTTTTGCATCAGGATAAAGTGGGATTCGGTGCTCTACGATTTCAGGATCAATTCCGGGCATGTCTGCATGAGACCATGTAAAAACATCTTGAAATTCTCTTAAAAGATCTGAGTGAGCTTTAAATTCCTCTGGAGACAACCCGGAACCGATTTGAACCATTCGTGGATCACTCTCGCCTCTCAAATTTATTGAAATTACTTCTTCTTTTATAGGCTGAGCATATCTTTCATTTTCTCGTTCGATTAGAGATCGGACTTCTTTTGGAATTTCTTCCTCAAACTCAATCCCATCATCGTCAGAGTTAACACCATTTATTTCAGACACAGCAAGATAAGCAAACTCGATTTCATTCATTGCAAAAGATGTGGCCCCAGGGGCATGATACATGAGAGTGGATTCAAACTGAAAAGAGAAATGATGGCGTGGAGGACCAACAGACACGTGCTCTGACTCAGAAGTGGACTCAGACTTAGTGCTAAAATCAGACTCAAAGCTAGACTCCGACTTATACTCAAATTTAGTGCCAGTGTAAATAATTTTAGGTACAAAAGTGTAGTTTTTATAAATTCCATTGGCATCCACAATGAGCGAGGTAACATCTCCAAGGGTTTCCTGGCCTAGCATCATCAGTTCCATGTCTCCAACAGGCTCCAAATCAAATATCTTTGCAGCAGACCCATCTTCGACCATACCTAATAGACTTTCATCCCCAAACAACGATATTAGGTTCCCTGAGTCAAAAACTTCGATCCAGTCAGATTTGCATTGCTTGACCAATTCTTCTAGCTTCTCTGATTCATCATCACTGTCCCACGTGTCATTGGCGAAGATTTCGAATCCTGGCAGCTTGGCTCTTTTTTGCATGTCCCATAATGGTTCTGGTTCTCCTTGATAGATAGCCTCTTTTCCTTTGACGAAACGAATGGGACCTTTCTTTGGCTGAGCACGGGCTCGAGTCTTCCATCCACTTCCCAGTTCACTTTCGTTGGGTTGATAACCAAGGCTGAAGCGATGATTGTTCATGGGGAAATTAGGGAATTTAGCCATTCTTTGATTGTTGCGGCCCAAACCCAATCCAGGCATGTAAGCCATTTTCCTCATCATTTCGATGACTGTAGAGCTAATCGAGAAATCTTCATCCATCTTGATGGTGAGAACTGCCCCAGCGGTGTCAAAAGAGAATCCTCCGAGAGCGACGTCTTCTTCTCCATGTGTGATCTCAAGTACAGGAGCGTTATCAGAGATATGAGAACGAATCCCGGATTCTCCATAGATGGTTAGAGTTCCTGTGGCCAAACCAAGCTGAACTTTCTGATGCAAGGAGGACGGTACTGCCATAATGTCTGGGTGGTGAAGCCATGGCCTACCCAACATCAAGTTGAAAGACGAAGGAATGTCGAGTACATGAAACTCGACATTAGACTTGAAATCTTCGACTGATATTTCCAGTTGAACAATTCCGATTACATCTCTGCGTGTATTATCGTAAGCACGCACTCCGAGGTTCGATGGTCGGAAATCTTTAGTTGTAAACCCCAGACAGTAGGCCGTGCGCAGTGGGCAAACATTCAAAGCAGATCCATTGTCTAAGAGAAGAACGGGAACCCATTTCCCCATTCACTTCATGGTGATGTGTAGCGGTTTGTTGTGACCGGCTCCTTCTGGCGGCAAATCTTTCTCAATGAATGTTACAACATGCTTTGCTCGGTTTGGCGCAAGCAAAGCTACCAATGCTTCAGGGGGAGTGTCAGGCGGCGCTTCCATGTTAGACAGAGTCCTGATTAGTTTCTGACGGTGCTCCCTAGATGAGGAAAGTAGTCCCCAGATGGATACTAATGCTGGAGTTCTTTCAAGTTGCTTCCGGATGGGATCTTCTATCGGCATGGGATTCCTTTGCGGCAGCTGAGTGACAGCTTCCGGTGTTTGAGTGACAACTTCTGGATTAGTTGGAATTGAATCGTCTTGGACGGAGTCATCCCTATTGAATGCCCCAGCCTGAGTATGGTTAGAGGTGTTGCCTCTTTGCAGATTGGTAGGTTGGTAAATCCGCCCGCTTCTTGTTACTCGGTTGACTGATGGTGGCTCTTCATCCCAAAAGTCCGAAAATTCATTGACCTTTCGCTTCCCAGACTTGATGGATTCCAACTTCTATTTAGTGTCGAAATACTCAGACCAAAAACCCGCGAGGTTGTCCTCGACTTTCCGCTTCTCGATCTTGATGTTTTCCATTTTCTTTCCCAGATTTTCCACTGCCTGATTGTGCCAAAACGAATCATCCAACATGGCTCTGTTGACAGTCCACACTTCATCGTTGTTGAATCGGATATCGATCACATCTTCTTCATTCCAAAGTGAATCCACAGAATCTGTAATTAGAGCCGAAACATTTGGCTAAGGAGGAAATGGCACGGATGGCCGAGACAGAGATTCCCCAATAATTGACGCAGCGGAATTCACGAGAAACTAGTTGCGTACTGGTTCAAACGAATATAGGTCTCGAATCCACGAGGTTCTTGAATCCACAAGAAGAAAGAGAGATATCTCTGAATTATATTTGATTAAAAACTGAATAATAATAGAGGTTACATGCCCTTTTATAGGGAAAACTAGCAAACCCTAGCAAAAACTTACCAAAAAATAAAGCATCCCGAAAATTGGGGAAACTTCCAAAATTGAAAACTAGAAAGAAAAATAAGAAATTCCCAACTGGAAACAACGAAAACGGAATTACACGCTAATAGTAATTCGTAATCTAATTATTACCTAAAATAGCAAAATTACTAAATTGAAGGCCTAAACGAATGAATTTGGCCGAAATCCACCATCAGTCACGATTAGTGTGGTGAGTCTTGATCGCAGGGCGATTCTGCTTCAGCCCACCAAGTTTGGGCCTATTCCGGGCTCGTCGATAAATTGCCGAAATTGGCAATTTTCAATTAGAAGTTGTTTGGGCCTCTTAAGCTTCGACCGGTCCAATTGATCATAGAATTGGGCCGCTACTTGTTCTGCATCAATAATGTAAGCCTGAGGAAACCAGTCATGGTCACCAAAAACAGTTTCTATGGCAGAATGTTCTTCAATCCCGGGAAGTGGAGGTGGCAACAAATTATCCGGAGGATTACTGCTAGGGACCCAATGATAAACTTCACCGAGTGTCCGATTCCATATGTCTCTAGCTTCTTCAAACAATGCAGGGAGTGAAACTGCGTCAAGAGGATCAGCACAAATTGCCTCCCACCTTTCTCGCCAATCTTCCTGTTCACTTGGTTCGACATATTCAAGGGTATGCACCATGCCTGCGATGCATACGACTTTGTCGATCCGGCAGATACTGGAATCCGTTGGTATAGAGACAACTGGTTTGGCATGAGAATCTGAGATAATAAACCGGCTTGGGTCCCACTCTTGGCGAAGTTCTTCCCAATCCTGATCATTCATGGTCCATTCCTCGTTTTCTGTAATGTCTGCCCATCTAGATTTATGTGCTGATTTGACGCTTTTGAGGGAGCAGATTCCAAGATCCTCTGGCACAGGGACAATTGGCTTTGGTTTGGTGTCTGGTGTGATGTATAGGCTAGGGTTAAATTTAGTGGAGCTTGGGTTATTTGGAGTGGAGTTGAAGGAGATTTGGTTGATTTGGGTATTAGGCTTGTGTTCTGGCATGGGGTTCGAGACAGTGTTTGGCTTTTTGAGGGGAAGCGGAAGTGTTCCGCCTTCAATGAGGTCTTGGACTTTGTGATTGAGACGGATACAATTGTTGGTATGATGGCTAGGCATTTGGTGGTAAGAACAAAAGGCATTTGGATTATGGCTTGGAAGGAGTACCTTGGGTGGCTCGCGAGGCTCGAGTGGTTTGATGGCGTCATTTTCAAGGAGCTTTTTGTAGACCGTGGTTAAGGGAAAAGGGAATTGGTAGAAATTTCTCGCTTGCCGGGTTGGCTGGGTTGCTATCTGGTTAATAGGCTCAGTTTTGGTTGGCTTTGAATTTGAGGAGCTGGCCTGGGTATGGTTGTATTGATTGGTTCCAAACAGGGTATTGCTGTTGCCAGAGTAAATTCGTTTGGGCTTGGCAGATTCTCCTTTCTCAAATATACCGGTTCTGAGTGCATCTTCAACTGCAAGGCCGGCTTCGTAAAAAGTCCTGAAGTCGGCGGTGGTTTGAAAAACTACTAGGTGCTTTGCAAAATCCGGTGCCAAGTTTTTTGTGATAATTCTCATCTGCTCTTTCTCTGAGGGTCGATCTATCATTTGAGACGCTTTTCCCCTCCATCTTCTGATAAAGTCAGCAAAAAACTCGTTTGCCCCCCATCTTGGTTGCATCCAAATCTCGAATGGTCATCTCGAGCTGAATGTTGTAATTGTACTGAGCTATGAATGCTGCCCCAATATCCTCCCAACTTCCTTTCTTTTAAATGTCTAAATTTAGAAACCGACGCAGCGCCGGCCCTGTCAGGGTTTGCTGAAACATCTGACCCATGGCATTCTTCTCAATGTTATACATGGATAGCATGCCCACATATGTTTGCAGATGAGCTTTTGGATCCCCACTTCCATCAAACTTCTCCCAAGCTATGGGCTTGAATCCTTCCGGGAGCTTGGCGTCGGGAAATAGACATAACTTGTCCATGTCAACACCCGTGGCAGTTACTTTCTCTTGTTTCTGGACCGATTCCTCGAGTTTAGCGAGTTTCACCATCATTGCCTCCAAATTCGGATTCTCTTGCGGAGGTGGATTCGGCGGGGGTTGCTCTCCTGGCGGCTTGTTTTGAAGGGTCAGTCCTTGTATCAGAAGTAGTAATTCAGCCATCTGACCATCACTGTGTTCCCGTTGCTCTTCCAAGGCTAGCTTGAGAGCCTCGATCTCGTTCTTGTTCGACATATCTGCAGGGCCTGCCGAATCTGACTGTACTATTTTTGACTCGGTTCGGATCAATCGTTGTTTGGGAGTTCTAGTCCAACTAGGTACAGTGTTCTTCTCGCTTTTACCAATGATTGAAACTGATAGTGAAAATAAAATGAATTTAGCGACTAGTGCGAAAAATGCTATGTGCGTACTTTTTTGAAAGAGAGGTTTTATATACAGATGAAAGAATGATGCATGATATGTAATGCAATATTTACAGAAACCACAACTTTGGAAAGGATTGCCCCAATTTTCAGTGCTTTGTTGAATTCCTGAAAAGTTTTTGTAAAACAAAGGCCGAACCCTTTTTAGGGGTTGCCTACGTATCCCCATTTCGGAGGAATCAGGCCGTGACGTAGTTCGGGACTACTACTGGCTCCTCCTTCAAACAACGAGAAATTCGAAATAGCTGAAGTACAAACTGACTCAACTGAAGTAAAGAAAAGTACAAACTGACTTGATAAAGCAAAGTACAGACTCGATAAAGCTCAAACTGACTTGAGCTACAAAAGATAGACTTTGACAGTCTAAAAAAGGCCCTGTAGGCTAGATCTGTTGAAAACTGGTTTGTTGCTGATTCTTGATCCGACTTAGTTGCTGGATTTGTTGGGGGAGCATTCCTGACTAGACTCCTTTTGCTTTGCTTCCTTACTTGGCTCTGGCTGCTTTGGTGGATTTTCCAGAGCATACGTCTTTTTGAGCTGTTGGGGAGACAAACCATCATTCAGAAGGATACAATCTTCATAGCAAGCCTCACAGTCACATTCATCCCAGTATTTATGTCCTGTCACTGGGTCTTGGAAGTAGTAGACCGGTGTGCCGTCTGGCTGAAAGTATTTGACCGGCGGCATGATGTCTACATCTTCATCATCACTTTCTTGTTCTATCCTGACAGTGATTTTGTCAGGGATTTTCTTAGATTCATTATCTTCGGGAAGGTGGAACTCCCAACCTTGACCATCCTTGCTTTCAGAGTCGTGCCATTGGAGGGTTAAGCCGGGTTGATCAGACGTGGCCAGTTGGCGAAGCAACTCTTCAAGCTTGTCTTTGTCTGGAGTTTCTTTCCCAATCTCTTCACTTTCCACTCCTTCAAGTATCCATACTGGCGCGCCATGATGGATGGCAAAGGTGGATTTGAGCTTCTTGCTTCCGGATTGGTTACTCATTTTCGGTTACAGACTCTGATAAAAGAAATACAACATTCGAATTATTGGGAGAAGATCTTATCACTGTGGAAGAAAGGTGCAAACCTAGGGTAAAAGCTATCATGTATGCGTATGCAAACGGGCAAACGATAAGTAGTAAACAGCAAGCAATTAAGCAGTTATATCACATAATTTTAACCTGTGGGTCCCTGTCCTAGGTTGGATGGTTCTAGGTTAATTATATGCAAAGGCCGGTTTTGGTTGAAGGGGGTGGAGTGGGTAAAACCTGATTACCCTACTACTAGGCATAGCACGTGCCTATGACAGTCACCACGAGAGGGTGAATAGCTCGGCACCACGTAGGGGGGGGGGGTCCTTAAACCCTTTGTCGAGCTGTACTAACCATGAATAAGGTCGAGGTAATAAGAATAAGTAAATAAGTCAGGATACACTAGCTCGGCGCAAGTCACTAAGGGATCCCCCTGACATGGCCGAGCTATATGGGCTACGTATATAGCTTAAACATCATTATGGAAAACATAATTCAGCTCGGCATCATAAGCTGATTTATGTACAAGTTATTCCGAGCTACGTGGAAGCACGACAACGCCACGTACAAGGCGATGAAGACATTCCAGAATATTCTACAGCGGCTCCTTATGAGATAAGGAGCAATCCCGTAAAGTAAGGGATTGATAGGGGAAGTCCTAATGTGATTAGGAGTTTGCCCCATATAGGGAAGAATCCTATATGGAAAGAAGGGCCTCTGCTAGACGAGATCTAGCATGGTATGGAAGTTATCTCTTAATAGGAAAGTCCTATTAGGAGAAGGATTCCTAAAGAGAGTAGGAAACAGGGGGCACGAGATGGCTAAGATGATGAAGGTCTACACCTATAAATACAGGGCCATAACCATGACAAAAGGTACGTTGTGAATTGCTTTCATATGCATTGAGTAGTTTGTGAATCCAAGTACGTGATACTAACTTAGGCATCGGAGGGCCTTTGCCACCAAGAGGCAAAGGTGCTCTAATCCTTTCTTTACCTTGCAGATTCAGGGACTAGGTCAAGTCAGCACGTGATTCAGGCTAACTTGGATTTACGCCCCCTACAATTGGCGCCGTCTGTGGGAAACGCTTACAAAAAGCTTTGTTCTCAACGATGGTGATTTCAGAACCTCTTCTATGCACTCCACGAAGGGAGGCTGTGGAAGACGATGGCGGAACCACCTTGGTGTACACTACGAGGAAGAGTACGAGGGTGGACAAAGCTCTTGCAATCCTTAGAGCTCCGCAGAAAAAACCTGCTGCTAGGAGGTTCAACATAGGACATATCCCTGAGATTCCAAAATTCAGGGATACGCGTCTGGAAAATTATGAGTCCCCAAGAACCGGAGAAGGGCGAAAGCACTCAAAGACTCCACCCAGAGGCGGGGAAGCCTCCAACCGATGTGAACGGAGGAGGAGCCCCCCAAGGAAGGAGGGTCGTAGACACACGAAGGACCGAGAAAGAGAGGATAGCCTCGATAGAAAAGAGCAGGAGGCAGAAGATTTGGCCTGTGAAGTCACTCGGCGAGAACGAGAGATCCATGACCTAAAGAAGCAACTCCAAGCGAAGGAAAAAGATCTACGCTCACGGACGAGATCCGTGCAATATGAGAAAGGAAAAAGGAGCCATCACCGTGAGGATGTCTCTGCAGACCGAGCAGTCTCTCCACGAAAACGGAGAGAAAGAAGCGTTTCCGTTGAAAAGAAAGAAAGAAGGAAGCATGCTAGGGATAGGTACGAGAGATCTGGTTCCAATGAGCATATTCCCGAGCAGCATGCGAGAAGAAGGGAAGCTGGCCAAGCTGACGGAGGACCTAAAACTGCACGAGAAGCAGCTAAGGAAGCCCTAGGCCAGATCACTAAGTCACCACTGGCCCATTGGATCCGAACGGAGAAGACACCGAGTAGGGTGAAACATTCAGCATTCATCCCTTACGAAACAAGCACTGACCCTGTGGCCCACATTCAACACTACCAGCAAGCCATGTTTATGCACGAGCAAGATGACGCCTTGCTATGCAAAATGTTCCCGTCAAGTTTGGGAAAGATAGCCCTAAGCTGGTACCACAAGCTCCCAGAAGGATCCATCCTGCACTGGACTCAACTAGCTGAGGAATTTACTGCCCGGTTCCTCACTAGCCGAGCAGCTCCGAAAACTTTTGATGCATTAACCTCTATGAGACAGAAAGATGGTGAGACTCTGAGGCAATACTCCAAGCATTACTGGGAAACTTTCAACGAGATTGAAAATTGTAGTGAGGAGTATGCCTTGGCAACATTCAAAACAAGCTTGCCTATGCACAGTAAGCTACGAGAATCGCTTACTATGCATCCAGTGAAAACTGTGGCCAAGCTAATGGAAAGGATCCAGGAACACGCCAGGGTAGAGGATGACATCCTGCAGGCTGGGGGAAAGATCGTGGCTGGACAACCTCAGCTCCCAGAGAGAAAGGCTGCAGAGCCAAGGGTGTACAAGAAGGAGTACACATCAGGGAGAAAGGACTATACACAACAGAGGAAGGACAAGGCAGACCCAGATCCAAAGTCATACTTCAGTGTCATGGCGACCTTCAACGTCCCGATCTACAAGATGTTATACAGGATCAAGAATGAACCATGGTTCAGGAGACCCACAAAGATGACAGGAAGTCCAGAAAAGAGAAGGGCTACTAACCAACATTGCAGCTATCACAGAGACTGGGGGCACATGACTGAAGATTGTGTGGAGTACAAGAAGTTCTTGGACGAGAAGGTGACGGAGGGTCATCTCAAGGAATTTTTGGCTGACAGCAAGCATGATGCCGAGCTGATCGAGGAGATGGACTACGAGAAAGGTCCAAAGGGGACCATCCACATGATACATGGACTGGTGGCCCCATACACCAACAACGAAATCAGACACATCCAAAGGACCAACGGACAGGCAAAGCAGGTCATGAAGCTCGGCATGAAAAGGCCAAGGGCTGAGGAGTAATGGAGACTCAATCACCTTCTCTGATGATGATATGGATGGGGTATTAGTACCCCATAACGATGCACTGGTAATTACCCTACGCATAGGGGATTATGACGTAGAAAAAATCCTTGTAGATCAAGGGGCCAACACAAAAAATCATGTACTACCATACATTTAAGAGGATGGAGTTGCCACCAAACTCATTACAAAAGTGTCTAGTCCCACTGGTCGGCTTCAGTGCACAGACAGTGTGGCCTATGGGAAAGGTCACGCTACCAGTCAAAGCGGGATCAGTTGTTCTTAAAACCGATTTCCTGGTGGTGGACTTGCCGTCCTCCTACAACGTGATTATAGGAAGAACTTGGATGCACAAGATGAAAGCCATCCCATCAACCTACCACCAGAAGATCAAGTACCAAGGAGCAGAGGGCATAGAATGCATCAAAGGGAGCCAAAGGTAGCCGACCTGTGTTTTAACATGGTACTGAAGACATCCCCAAAGGCCGAACTGGTCCAGACGATCGAAGTCCCAGACCAGCCGACCTTGGAAGACGTTGGAGGAGACCCAACTAAAAAAATGGTGGAGGGTCTGAAGAAGATTCAGATAAGAGAGGATGATCCAGAAAGATATTTCCTGATCGGTGAAACCCTAGCCGAGCAAGAAGAAAAGGATTTGGTGACCTTTCTGGAGGACCACATTGATGTTTTCGCATGGACCCCACAGGAGATGCCTGGGATAAGCCCTGAGATAATTCACCATCATCTGAATGTGGATCCTCAACACAAACCAGTTGTGCAAAAGGCTAGAAGGTCGGCACCACAGCACGCCGACGCTGTGATTGAAGAAGTGGATCGCCTACTAGAAGCGGATGCCATACGAGAAGTGAGCTATCCTGACTGGCTAGCCAACACGGTTGTGGTCAAAAAGAAGAACGGGAAGTGGAGAGTCTGTGTGGATTTCACCAGCCTCAACAAAGCATGCCCGAAGGACAGCTTTCCACTCCCCAGGATCGATCAGCTGGTGGACGCCACATCAGGCTATGAAAGAATGAGTTTCCTTGACGCCTATCGAGGATACCATCAAATAGCCATGCATGAGCCAGACCAGGAGAAAACATCCTTCATCTCACCAAGGGGACTCTAATGCTACAAGGTTATGCCATTTGGGCTGAGAAATGCTGGAGCAACCTACCAGAGGCTGGTTACTAAGATGTTCAAGGAACAGCTTGGTAAAACCATGGAAGTCTATATAGACGACATGGTGGTAAAAAGCAAGTTGAAGCCAGATCACCTTGCCGACCTAAGAGCAACCTTCAGTATTTTGAGAGAATACAAATTAAAATTGAATGCCTCAAAGTGCGCTTTTGGGGTCAGTTCGGGAAAATTCTTGGGCCACCTGGTTACCAAGAGGGGAATTGAGGCTAACCCAGATCAGATCTCGGCTCTGCAGAACCTTCAAAGCCCAAAGACCACGAAGGAGGTCCAAAGACTAACAGGGATGGCAGCAGCTCTTAATCGTTTTATTAGCAAATCCTCAGACCGTTGCAGACCTTTCTTTCAGCTTCTGAAGAAGAGAGAAGGATACGAATGGGGAGCCGAGCAGGAAAAGGCTTTCCAAGAGTTGAAAGGTTACTTGTCATCACCACCCTTACTCTCCACTCCAGAAGCTGGGGAGCGGTTGATATTATATCTAGCAGTATCCGACCATGCAGTCAGTTTGGTTCTCCTACGAATAAAGGGAACGAAGCAGGCTCCAATCTATTTTGTGAGCAAAACGCTGTTAGACACGGAGACACGTTACCTGCCGCTGGAAAAACTGGTCTACGCTCTCGTAATAGCGGTAAGAAAACTTCCTCACTATTTTTTACAGCATCCCATCACTGTGTTCACAGAACACCCACTAAGGGCTTTGCTTAGGAAGGCGGATTTCTCTGGACGAATATCCAAATGGTCTATTGAACTAAGTCAGTTTGACCTTGATTATCAGCCCAGGACGGCAATAAAGGGGCAGGTCTTGGCTGATTTTATAGCAGAATTCGCTCCAACAGTAGCCCCACCACCCCCAGCTCTCCACGAGAAGGAGCAAAGTATTAATCCCAAGCCACCGACGAGATCGGCCGAGCTAGATCCAGAAGAATGGAGATTGTACGTTGACGGATCAGCCTACAACAAAGGGTCAGGAGCAGGGGTGGTGCTATTCTCCCCAGAAGGATTAATGCTAGAACAAGCGTTGCGGTTAGGGTTCAGTGCCACCAACAATGTGGCAGAATATGAAGCCCTGCTCGCAGGACTCAAGAGTGCCATGGAGCTCAAAGTCAACAAGTAGGGTATTCTGTGATTCACAACTAGTTGTTAACCAGCTCTCAGGGGAGTACGCTGCTAGAAGCGAGAAGATGGCTGCATACTCAGAAATAGCCAAAGACATGCTCGACAAATTCAACAGCATCTACGTCCAGCAAATCAGCTCGGGACAGAATGCACATGCAGACTCATTGGCATGCTTAGGATCAGCAGTAAACACAGAATACTGACGTACAGTAGCTGTGGAGTACCTGAACGAACCGAGCATTGGCCGAGCAGTAGAGATGGTGATGGAAACAGAGTTTGGGCCGAGCTGGATGGACCCAATAGTGGCATACCTACGAGATGGGACCTTGCCGGAAGACAAGAGGGAAGCTCATAAAATCAAGACCAAGTCAGCACGTTTCTGGCTCTCCCCAGAAGGTAAGCTTTATAGAAAGTCTTTTCTTGGCCCATATTTATTGTGTGTACATCCAGCTCTTGTTCAGAAATTCCTCCATGAGATCCATGCTGGAACTTGTGGAGGACACACTAGAGGAAGATCTATAGCCCACCGAGCAATATCCCAGGGATACTGGTGGCCTTTTTTTTTTAACGGCAAAAAAATTTATTAATCACATATCAATGATACAAGATTAAAAGGAACAAGAGAAAAACATCAAACGAGGAGAGGAAATCCAACAGAGTTGGCACCCCAACCAACGACTATCATCTGCCTCTCGAGACCCAAAAGGTTGAAGGTTGACCAGGAGACAACCAAGCAACCGAGATACACCCAACCCTGCCATTGCTACAAAAGCAAAGACCCCAAGCCATCACTAGAACCCAGGAACCAGCCCTTGTTGTTGCCCAGAATGGCACAAACGTCTTTGCCACTGTAGCAGAAACATAAACCACCACAGAAACCCTCAGAAAATCAAATCCCAAATCCTCAGACAAACCCTCACCACAGCCCACAAGCAAACCTCAAAATGCGACCCCAAACATCTACGACCCTTAAACCACTGCCACCGCTAGTATCCCTCAAAAACCCACAACCGCAATTAATCAAACCTCTAATCCTTGGCCCTTGAACCCTCACTTCCACCTCGATATTCCTCTACACCCCAAACATGAATTTTTTCAAGCGAATACTCCCGACTTTTCTTTGAGCTTTAAAAAGCTCCAAACGATTTGAAAACATAAACCGACCCTGTAACTTTAATATCTTTTTTGCTCTTAACGATTTTGAATGTGTCGCAAGTGAAACCTTCTCCAATTTCCTATCTGGCTCTACCCCTTGCTGTGGACTCATTTCGCCATCTGTTCGAATAAATTCATGTTTTTGCGCCACTTGAATAGGCCTATTACCATTCAAATTAGGAATTTCAGCCTCTTGTTCCTTGGTGGGCCCAAGAGATACAATACAACTTCTACCCAACCTAGGAGAACAACAATTCAAATTTGAATTTCCTTTGGAAGCACCCGAACTTTTAATACACTCGGTATTCGGTAATGACACAGGACCCTCAAGCCCCTCAAGCCATTTATTGGAATGTTTCCCAATGCTAGCCTTTTTCACCCACATCTGCATCCCTCTCGCGTTATGCCCACGCGACCCATCACTACCGTATTTTCCGCCGCCGACTCCGACCCAACTCATCCGACTATGACCAACAATTCCGTCGACAACCTCAGCCTTACTTTGGTTACTATTCTGTCTGTTACCTTCTGATTCTCCTGCATCCTTTCTCTCCGGTCTCTTCAGGTGCGAATCTCCGGCGTCTTTTCCCTTTGGCCTCTCCGACGGTGGAGAGAACTCTACCTGTTCTGACTGCAAAAAAATTTTGTCGATCCATTCTAAAACTACCTTTGCCTCCTTAATCAGAGCATTAGATTCTTTGAATCGATCAGCTAAACACTGGCCCAAAATCTCAATAGTTTTGCTGTAGCCAGAAGAAATTGGTGTTGCGTTAAGGGCCGCACGAAGCTCCTTCGAAACAGCACCGAAATCTATTAGGGCCCCAATTTTGACCTTTGATTCTGGAAAAGAATGCTTTAACTCTGAAGCCGTCCTCAATCTCGATCCTCTGTACCTATCCAACTCCAATAAAACCTTTGCCACTCTGGCCCATCCGCAACCGAAACTGGCCTCCGGTATGCAGAGTATCTCCCTCCTCCAGGAAGAAAAACTCCTGAGTTGCACAAATCTACCCCACTTATTATCAAATGAAAACACTTAAGCAACCTGCTAGTCCCCCTCAAACTTCCTATAAAACCAATCTCCCTATGCCCTTTAGATAACTCCTGCAACTTTCTCCCCAACCATGCAACTTCAAACCCCAACAAAGAGAGAGACACTTGAAAACCTTTCCTTCTTTCCACCACCACCACGCGAAAGTCATCCCCCCCATCGACAATAAAATCAAAAGTCTTATGCCCTATCTTCAAAACCCTCCTCATCTTCCTCCACTCAACCTCAAAAACCTAGCTAGTTTTGGTAATCTTCATAGCCAAAAAAGATGAAGATTGTTGCCTTCATTATGGGCATGTACATATATTTGTTGCAAAGCAGCCGGGGATACTGGTGGCCTTATATGCAAGAGGATGCAAAAGCTTATGTGAAAAAGTGTGAAAAGTGTCAAAGGTATTCCCCGCTCATCCGAGCTCCAGCTGAGGATCTATTGCCTCTGACTAGCCCATGGCCATTTGCCCAATGGGGACTGGACATCGTGGGTCCTCTCCCCATGGCAACAGGGAAACGAAAATTCCTGCTCGTCGGCACTGACTACTTCACTAAGTGGATAGAGGGGGAAGCTATGGCCAAGATCACGGAAGCGATGGTAGAAAGGTTTGTCTGGAACAAGATCATCACCCGATTTAGAGTACCATACTCCATCATCTCAGACAATGGGTCCCAGTTCGGCAAGAAGTTCAAAGCATTTTGTGCTCAATACAGCATCAGAAACTACTATTCAACACCAGCTTACCCACAAAGCAACGGGCAAGCAGAAGCTTCAAATAAGACTATCCTTAAAAGTCTTAAAAAAAGGTTGGAGAAGAAGATGGGGAAATGGCCAGACGAGCTACCAGCCGTGCTCTGGGCATACCGGACCACCCCACAGCGATCTACGGGAGAGACGCCGTACTCCCTTGCTTATGGGACAGAAGCGGTTATACCCCTGGAGGTTGGCCTGCCGACCATGCGCACCACTCTTGTGGAATCAGGCGGTAACGACAAAGCCTTGGCCGAGCAGCTTGATCTCGCCGAAGAGAAAAGAGAGCGTGCACTCATTACCCTAGCGGCATACCAAGAGCAGCTACGGAGAAGCTACAATAAGAAGGTGCAGCCAAGAGAGTTCAAGATCGGAGATCTGGTCCTAAGGAAAGTCTTGGCCAACACCAAAGTATCCACTGATGGGAAGTTTGGGCCGAACTGGGAGGGCCCATACAAGATCGTGGGGATCGCTGGGATTGGGGCCTATCGTTTGGGCGACCTGGATGGAGACCCAGTACCACGACCATGGAATGTCCAGAACCTACGAAAGTTTTACCAGTAAATCGACCCATGTGATTACGAATACAATCACACCCCTTTTTCAAGTTTTTAAGGACGAATAAGTTAAACATTTGTTTTTTAGTACCTAGTTGGGATTACGAATAAAGTCACCAACGTCGGTTATTTAGATTTTTCAAGCATTAATGAGATTTCGTTTTTCCCCGTTGAAATATTGAGTAATATGAACCAAAATTACTCCCAATTTGGATTCCTATTGGGGAGCAGAGAGTGTGTATATCCCAATTATTATTAATTTGCAACGAATAATGCAAGAAATTTCTAAGTATGAATACACTTAGGAGTTTGCAACGAATAATGCAAGAAATTTCTAAGTATGAATACACTAAGGAATTTGCAACGAAAATTGCAAAAATTTCTAAGTATGAATACACTTAGGAGTTTGCAACGAAAAGTGCAAGAAATTTCTAAGTACGAATACACTTAGGAGTTTGCAACGAATAATGCAAGAAATTTCTAAGTATGAATACACTTAGGAATTTGCAACGAAAAGTGCAAGAAATTTCTAAGTACGAATACACTTAGGAGTTTGCAATGAATAATGCAAGAAATTTCTAAGTATGAATACACTACGGAATTTGCAACGAATAATGCAAGAAATTTCTAAGTATGAATACACTTAGGAATTTGCAACGAAAAGTGCAAGAAATTTCTAAGTACGAATACACTTAGGAGTTTGCAACGAATAATGCAAGAAATTTCTAAGTATGAATACACTTAGGAATTTGCAACGAAAAGTGCAAGAAATTTCTAAGTATGAATACACTTAGGAATTTGCAACGAAAAGTGCAAGAAATTTCTAAGTACGAATACACTTAGGAGTTTGCAACGAATAATGCAAGAAATTTCTAAATGTGAATACACTTAGGAATTTGCAACGAAAAATGCAATAAATTTCTAAGTATGAGTACACTTAAGGATATACAGCGATTAGTACAAATAAACAGGTACGAGGACACTTGGTGTGAACTCTTTTAGATATGAAAGAAACTTGGATTTGCAGTGTGCATTGCAAAAGGACTTAGTATGTAACGAAAACTGCAGAAAACACTTAAAGAGCAAAGATTTAGTATCACCGGCCACATACGGCCAAACAAGGTCACACATGACCAACCATCAGAGCCAGTAAGCAAGTACGAGAAAAATTTAAACAAAGTAACAAAAGGCCACAGACGGCCGAGCAGGACCACGCAGGGTCAATCAGACAGTAGTAAAGGCATCAAGCCTCTTCACCGAGCCCTTGAGCGTCAGTGGCAGGGGTGGGATCAGGGATACCTCCAGCATTGCCCTCAGCAGCATCATCAGCTATGGCTCCTTCTAAAGGGGTTTGCTCCGGGAAGGGTTCAGATTGAGCTTCAGGGTTTGGAGGAGCCTGATCGGCAAGTCGATCCTGAACGGCTGCCATCTCACTCGGCAACTCCATATTAGCCCAATGAGGAGAGGATTCATCAATGCCGAGCTTAGTAAGACAACGTCGCCAAGCCGTCCCCCAGATGGTATCCTGTACAGCTGGCATCTGCGCCTTATAATTCTCTGTGACCTCCAGGACGGCTCGATCGTACTCCGCCTCAGCCTTGGCCTCCGCTGCGGTTAGTTGATCACTCAGACCGTGCTCGACCTCCTCCGACCTTTTTTTTAGATTGGCGTTCTCCCCCTTCAGCACCTCCACCTCAGCTCGGGCTTCTCTTAGGGACTGGGAGTACTGAGCATTCTCCTCC
This sequence comes from Vaccinium myrtillus, assembly GCA_016920895.1. Classification (NCBI taxonomy): domain Eukaryota; kingdom Viridiplantae; phylum Streptophyta; class Magnoliopsida; order Ericales; family Ericaceae; genus Vaccinium; species Vaccinium myrtillus. The sequence continues at coordinate 33,579,313 of CM029275.1, read as the reverse complement.
TAGGCCCTTTCCGCCCTCCTCTGCTCCTTCTCTAGTTCTTTTTGTGTCTCTTTGGCTCTCTCAAAGCCATAGGCAGCTTTCTGCATGATCTGCAATTTATAGGGACACGGATCAGGGCAGCAAGTACGGAAGCCAATTTCTATAAACAGAATAAAGGATAGTGACCAGACTACATACCTTGGCGCTCGATTGGAAGATCGATTTCATAAGGACGTCGTAAGAGCTGTTCTTTTCCCGCTCCATGTCATTCGGGAGGAGGGCAGCCCTAGAGACACCATAAGCCACCTCTGTGGAAGAGATCTTGTCAAGGACAGAAAGAGGAGTGCCGTTTGGGCGAGCTAGAGCAGGAGCCCAAGGCTGGACTAGAGGTGGGGACTCAGGCAGCTGCTGCCTGGAGCTCGGCTCACCAGTTCTCCTCCTCTGTGGGGAGGGCTGAGCATCCTGGGACTTTCAGCTGGCCTCTTGTCCCTTTGTCGATCGGTAAGAGAGGCTACTGCTGGTATAGGAGGGGGAGTGGCAATGCGAGCATCTGGTGGAGCACGGGAAGCTCCGCCAAGGGTTAGAGTGTCCAGAAGGTTGATCGGCTGGCGTGGTATCTCTTCTCGGTCTGGCGAAGGAGAGTAACCTGGCGAGTCGTCTGAGTCTTCTAGTCGAGAGGATCGCTCGGCAATGTCACGGACAAGTGCACGATAGTCGATCCCACCTGATCTCTCTTCGTCGCCTTCTTCTTCTTCTTCTTCTTCTCCTACTGATGCCCTACCAGAGGTGCTGGGCTCAAGGTTAGTACGGATAAGGATAGGGATGGCTGTGGGAATCTCTGGGACGTGAGCAAAGGTAATATGTTGTTGAGGATCTGTTGAGGCTCGGGGGCGTCTTAACCCTCTCCCAGCTCGGCCCCTTCTGGGTCGGCTGATCCTGTGTTCGGCAGGAGGTCGAGTGGCTACTAGAGGAGCGGCTGGCGGCCAGGGGTGTCTTGTTTTGGGCTCCCCAACTCTCCTGATGTTACCCCAGTAAAAAGGGACGTAACCCAAAAGCACGTGGGCTGCACGGCCGAGACCAACAGGAGTTGGTGGAAAACCGTCAAAGTAAAGGGCCCAGGCGATGTCCTCGCGGTGGAGCTTGCCGTGGATCAAATGACCACCGTGATTGAGGTTATCCGCTGTAAAACAACATGACGAAAACATGGTCAAATACAGGTTCTAAAAATACAAGGAGTAAACCAACCAAGGAAAAAAAGTACTAACGTAGTTCGCCTGTAGTAGTGGGGCAGGCAAGGCCAATGATCCTCCCCTCAGCATCTTTAGGCTGCCAGTTGCCAGTGACTACAAGATAGTCATCTGCCTCTCCCTTTGAGGAATTTGGTAGATCGGTGATGAGCTTCTGTTTGGGGTCCCTGGCTTTGAAGTAATAGTTATTCTCAGCTGTAGGGACTACACTATAGAGATAGTGCAAATCCCACCAGTCAAGATGAAGGCCGAGCAGCCTATTTAGGGCGACCGTGCCCATAACTACCCTAACAAAATTAGGGCACAGCTGCATAGGGTTTAACTGGCATCTATTGCAGACCTCCCTGAAAAAGGGGTGTAAAGGGAGTCTAAGGCCTCCCTCAACTATAAAAATCAAGGGGATGTGAATCCTATTTTCATCTTGACCCTGTTCTCTCATATCGTTGCTGTTATCTAGACGGAATCGAATATCGGCAGGGATACTATAGGTCCGTCGAAATTCCGCTATTTTTTCAGGGGTACTTAGTAAAGCTCTGTGCCTACCCATTGCCTCTGGAAATTAGGGTTTCACAGTTGAAACCCAGGAAACAAGAATATGAACAGACGATGGGAACAACGAAGAGGACAAACACAAAATAGAAATGGAAGTCTGGAAAGGTCACTTACGTGAAGAAGATGGACCTATTACGGTGTTCTCCGACGAGAGTGGAGGGCGTTTTTTCCGACGAAAAACCGGAAAAGAGGTGGGGTTGCAGGAAGCTTGGAGCGTCGACAATGGCGAACAAAAGTTCTCTTCTCTCTTCTTTGCTTCTGACGAGTATGAAGTGAAGGAGAAGGGGAGAGGTTTTTGGGTTTATAAGGTTTTGGGAGGGAAAAGTAATGATTATCCCGCCCGAAACCCCATAAAAGTGGAACATGACGTATGAAAAACGTCAGCGAAGGGGTGCATCAAGAGCCATTGAAGCTCTGTGCACTACTGATGAATAACAGTAGTGACAGAGCTGGGGAGCAATTGGAGTGGGTAAAACCTGATTACCCTACTACTAGGCATAGCACGTGCCTATGACAGTCACCACGAGAGGGTGAATAGCTCGGCACCACGTGGGGGGGGTCCTTAAACCCTTTGCCGAGCTGTACTGACCATGAATAAGGTCGAGGTAATAAGAATAAGTAAATAAGTCAGGATACACTAGCTCGGCGCAAGTCACTAAGGGATCCCCCTGACATGGCCGAGCTATATGGGCTACGTATATAGCTTAAACATCATTATGGAAAACATAATTCAGCTCGGCATCATAAGCTGATTTATGTACAAGTTATTCCGAGCTACGTGGAAGCACGACAACGCCACGTACAAGGCGATGAAGACATTCCAGAATATTCTACAGCGGCTCCTTATGAGATAAGGAGCAATCCCGTAAAGTAAGGGATTGATAGGGGAAGTCCTAATGTGATTAGGAGTTTGCCCCATATAGGGAAGAATCCTATATGGAAAGAAGGACCTCTGCTAGACGAGATCTAGCATGGTATGGAAGTTATCTCTTAATAGGAAAGTCCTATTAGGAGAAGGATTCCTAAAGAGAGTAGGAAACAGGGGGCACGAGATGCCTAAGATGATGAAGGTCTACACCTATAAATACAGGGCCATAACCATGACAAAAGGTACGCTGTGAATTGCTTTCATATGCATTGAGTAGTTTGTGAATCCAAGTACGTGATACTAACTTAGGCATCGGAGGGCCTTTGCCACCAAGAGGCAAAGGTGCTCTAATCCTTTCTTTACCTTGCAGATTCAGGGACTGGGTCAAGTCAGCACGTGATTCAGGCTAACTTGGATTTACGCCCCCTACAGGGGGTTCCCCAAACTAGAGCCAATATTTGCCTCCCAGTGCCAAGTGTACTGCATGGCAAAGGTCAAGCGGCAGGCTGGCTCATCACGGTCCAAGGTTGCTGAGCATCCGAGGATGTCCTAACACCAGTGGACTGGGTAGGGTAACCAAGACGCAACAGCGGGGTTTATCCAACATCGGTGCAAGTGATGCAAAAATTCGGCAATAAAATTGTTTTCAAAAATCCCACAAATATTTTTCAAGCTTGGCTCTCCAAATTAATTTCTTCTTTGATATCTTTACACAGACAAACAACCAAAAAGCTCCAGTCAGGATGGCCGGGTGAGGCCCTGTTAGTCCGCCACTCCTTCCTTGCGATAGCGCTAGACATTTTCGTTTTGACAAGCTTTCAGGAAGTTCATAAGTATAAAAATACCAAATTAGAGATTAATTTGAGAATCCCCAGCAGAGTCGCCATTTTGTGGACGGTCGATTTCCACCGGTTGATTTGATTTGAAAATAGAGTCGCCACCCGGGTTTTTAGAAAATGGTTTGGGACCCGAGAAACCGTTTTGAAAAATGATTGAGAAAATGATTTATAAAACAATTTGAAAACCAGAGATTCGTTTTGGATTCGGGAGCCAGGTTACGAACAGGGAAGGGTTTTAATGCACCCCGTTCGCCCGATTACAAATCGGTCTTTACTAAATATTTGTGGGATTTTTAGAAAATATTTTGATGCCAAACTTTAACAGATAAACATTTTAAATCAAGCAAAGTAGACGATAATAATGAAAAAACAAGCAACTGGTATGTAAATTACTGTAATTATACGAAAATCAAGAATTTAAACTGTTCATGCAAGGTACTGATCAAAATTGTGGATTTTGCAAGAAAAGTGTGTCGTGCGGCACTGTTCATCAATCCAACGGTCAAATTTTCAAAAGAGTGTCGTACAACACTCCCAGTGTACCGTGCGGTACAAAAGGAGAACCGTGCGGCACTGTTTCTTTCACAAACAGTACAAACTTTGGTTTTTTTTTTCGATACGATTGAATAGAGGCACATACAAGGCATGAAATATGATTAAAAATGAACTATTTGGAATGAGAAAACAGTATGTTTAAGTGGAAAATGTTCCTCCGCACTAAACTACCCCGTACGAGGCGATATTTTCACCATACGACGCAACCGGGAGGTATGAAATCGAACTAATCTTTGATGTAACATGGGCATACCAAGTGAGGAAATGATATGGGAGATCATTCCACACTTGGTACCCCTCCCCTCAGGGTACCAAACTTAAGAAATTTGGCGAAACAGAAATATACCTTCGGCTTGAAACTCTTGGATTGAAACTCTTTCTTGGACTTCTGAACGTGGCTTGAGCTCCTTCTGGACTCCTAACTTCAATCTGATGTAATAGCAAGGATGATGAATGACTAGAACTTAAACTGACTTGGAGTGGCTACCTCACGGGTTTGAGACCGAAAAACAGGGGGTTGAGCTTTTGATTGGGTTTTCCTTGGAAGAAAGAATTAGATTGTTTTCTGGAAATTGAGGGTTGCAATGAGGGTGATTTTTTTATGGCAGTGAGGGTGTGTTGACAGGGTTTATAGATAGAATTTCATGGTTTTCTTCATAATTTTTCGATCCCTTTTCTGTTGGAATCGATCGGCTTATATGGGGAATGGGTGAACTTGGCCTCCACGTTTACTTCATCTCCACACAAAAATAATGATGGTTCTAGAGTAGGTTTTCATCCTTGCACGAAACCATGATGATCAGAGGAAGCATTCGTCAACAATTTGAGCTGCTGGGAACTCTGGAAAAGCTGTGTGACAAGTGACAGTGCCGTACGGCACGCAAACTGTGCCGTGCGGCACACTTCCACCGCCAAAATTCAAAAGAGTGATGTACGTGACTTGGGCTATGCCGTGCGTGAAAGATGAGTACCGTACGGTACTGTTGACTGAGTTGACTTGGAGAATTTCAATCCGAGAGACTTTCCGGGCATTCCCTTTCATCATCGGGGATTTAAATGTATACGAGAGTCTCATTTTGGGGTGTCTACAATGGGCTTTTGGATCTCCACTTCCATCAAATTTTTCCCAGGCTATATAGGCTTGAATCTTTCTAGAAGCTTGGCGCCGGGAAATAGACACAACTTGTCCATGTCGACACCCGTGGCAGTTACTTTCTCTTGTTTCTGGACCGATTCCTTGAGTTTAGCGAGTTTTACCATCATTGCCTCCAAATTGGGATTCTCTTGCGGAGGTGGATTCGGCGGGGGTTGCTCTCCTGGCGGCTTGTTCTGAAGGGTCAGTCCTTGTATCAGAAGTAGTAATTCAGCCATCTGACCATCACTGTGTTCCCGTTGTTCTTCCAAGGCTAGCTTGAGAGCCTCGATCTCGTTCTTGTTTGACATATCCGCGGGGTCTGCTGAATCTGACTGTATCGTTTTTTACTCAGTTCGAATTAATCGCTGTTTAGGAGTTCTAGTCCAACTGGGTACAGTGTTCTTCTCGCTTTTACCAATGATTGAAACTAATAGCGAAAATAAAATGAATTTTGTGACTGGTGTGAAAAATGCTATGTGCATACTTTTTGAAAGAAAGGTTTACATACAGATGAAAGAATGATGTATGATATGCAACGTAATATTTACAGAAACCACAGTTTTGGAAAGGATTACCCCAATTTTCAGTGCTCTGTTGAATGTATCTGAATTCCTGTTTTATTTGAAAGGTTTTTGCAAAACAAAGGCCGAACCCTTTTCAGGGGTTGCCTACGTATCCCCGTTTCGGAAGAATCAGGCCATGATGTAGTTCGGGACTACAACTTGCTTTCTCCCTCAAATAACAAGAAATTCATCATAGCTGAAGTATAAACTGACTCAACTGAAGTAAAGAAAAGTACAAACTGACTTGATAAAGCAAAGTACAGACTCGATAAAGCTCAAACTGACTTGAGCTACAAAAGATAGACTTTGACAGTCTCGAAAAGGCCCTGTAGGCTAGATCTGTTGACAACTAGCTCGCTGCTGATTCTTGATCTGACTTAGTTGTTGGATTTGTTGGGGGAGCATTCTTGACTTGGTTCCTTTTGCTTTGCTTCCTTGCTCGGCTCTAGCTGTTTTGGTGGATTTTCCAGAGCATACATTTTCTTGAGCTGTTGGGGAGACAAACCATCATTCAGAAGGATACAATCTTCATAGCAAGCCTCACAATCACACTCATTCCAGTACTTATGTCCTGTCACTGGGTCTCGGAAGTAGTAGACCGGTGTGCCGTCTGGCTGAAAGTAATTGACTGGCGGCATGATGTCTACATCTTCATCATCACTTTCTTGTTCCATCCTGACAGTGATTTTGTCGGGGATTTTCTTAGATTCATTATCTTCGGGAAGGTGGAATTCCCAACCTTGGCTATCCTTGCCTTCAGAGTCGTGCCATTGGAGGGTTAAGCCTGGTTGATCAGACGTGGCTAGCTGGTGAAGCAACTCTTTAAGCTTGCCTTTGTCTGGAGTTTCATTTCGAATTTCTTCATTTCCCACTTCTTCAAATATCCATACCGGCGCGCCATGATGGATGGCAAAGGTGGATTTGAGCTTCTTGCTTCCGGATTGGTTACTCATTTTCGGTTACAGACTCTGATAAAAGAAATACAACATTCGAATTATTGGGAGGGAAAGAGCCAATTGTAGCACTTTTATTTTAAAAGAGTTTGTTTATTCAACAAAGCATTTGATTATTGGGATAACCCTGTTTATCACTGTGGAGGGGATGTGATAACCTAGGGTGAAGAACTATCATGAGTATGCATGCAAACGGGCAAGCAATAAACAGTACATAGCAAAACAGTTAACAGGGTATATCACATAATTTTAACCTGCGGGTCCCTGTCCTAGGTTGGGAGGTTCTAGGTTAATTATATGCAAAGGCCGGTTTTGGTTGAAGGGGGTTCCTCAGACTAGAGCCAATATTTGCCTCCCAGTGCCAAGTGTATTGCATGGCAAAGGTCAAGCGGTAGGCTGGCTCATCACGGTCCAAGGTTGATGTGCATCTGGGGATGTCCTAACACCAGTGAACTGGGTAGGGTAACCAAGACGCAGTAGCGGGGTTTATCTAACATCGATGCAAGTGATGCAAAAGTTCAGCAATAAAATTGTTTTCAAAAATCCCATAAATGTTTTTCAAATTTGGCTCTCCAAATTAATCTATTCTTTGACATCTTTACACAGACAAACAACCAAAAAAGCTCCAGTCAGGATGGCCGGGCGAGGCCCTGTTAGTTCGCCATTCCTTCCTTGCGATAGCGCTAGGCATTTTCATTTTGACAAGCTTTCGGGAAGTTCATAAGTATAAAAACACCAAATTAGAGATTAATTTGAGATTCCCCAGCGGAGTCGCCATTTTGTGGACGGTCGAACCTCCCACGCCGGTTTTTGTTTGAAAATAGAGTCGCCACCCGGGTTTTTGGAAAATGGTTTAGGACCCGAGAAATCGTTTTGAAGAATGATTGAGAAAATAATTTGAAAACCAGAGATTCGTTTTGGATTCGGGAGCCAGGTTACGAACGGGGAAGGGTTTTAATTCACCCCGCTCGCCCGATTAAAAATCGGTCTTTACTAAACATTTGTGGGATTTTTAGAAAATATTTTAATGCCGAACTTTATTCAAATGAACAATTTATCAAGCAAAGCAGACGATAATAATGAAAACAAGTAATCATGCAAGTTATAACAGTAAGCAAACGATCAATCAAAGATTTAAACTGTTCGTGCAAGGCATTTATTAAAATTTCACATTTTACCAAAAAGTGTGCCGTACGGCACACTAGTTGTACTGTGCAGTACATAAAGTGTGTTGTGCGGCACTTTTCATCTTTCCAACGGTCAAATTTTTTAAAAGAATGCCGTACAATACTCCAAGTGTACCGTACGGTACGGGAGGAGTGCCGTGTGCCCTGTTTATTGCACAAACAGTTCAAAACTTTGGTTTTTTCGAAATGATTGAATGGAAACTTATACAAGGCATGAAACTTGATAAAAAGCAGATTATTTTAGATGTGAAAACAATGTATTTAAGTAAGAGATGTTCCTCTTCACTAAATTACTCCGTACGAGGCGATATTTTCACCGTACGACGCAACCGGGAGGTATGAAATTAAACTAATTTTGATATAACATGGGTATACCAAGCATGGAGATGATATAGGAGATCATTCCACACTTGGTACCCCTCCCCTCAGGGTACCAAGGCTAAGAAATTTGGCGAAACGGAATCGCACCTCGGTTTGCAACTCTCGGATTAATACTCTTTCTTGAACTTCTGAATGTGGCTTGAGCTTCCTTTGAACTTCAAATTCACTCTGATGCAGTGACGAAGAGGGTTGATGGCTTGAACTTGAGCAAGCTTGGAATGGCAACCTCACGGTTTTTAGAACCAAAAAACAGGGGGTTGGTTTTTTTTATTGGATTTGCTTTGGAAGAGAAAATGAGATTGGTTTCTGGAGACTGTGAGGAAGGTTTGTGACCACAGAAGTATTTTTTGTGGAATTTTAATGATAGAGCTTCATGGTTTTTCTCGCAAATTTCTCCGATCTCTTTTCCGTTGGAATCGATCAATTTTTATAGGGGACGAACGAACTTGATCTTCAAGTTTACTTGGTCTTCACACATGGTGATGATGGCTCTTGAGTAGCCTTCCCTCCTTGCACAAAACCATGATGAGCAGAGTAACCGTTCGTCAACATTTTGAGCTGCTGGGGAACTCTGCAAAAGCTGTGTGACAAGTAACAGTGTCGTACGGCACACAAACTGTGCCGTGCGGCACACTTCCACCGCCAAAATCCAAAAGAGTGTTGTACGTGACTTGGGCTGTGCCGTGCGTGAGAGATGAGTACCGTACGGTACTGTTGACTGAGTTGACTTGGAGAATTTTAATCCGAGAGGCCTTCCGGGCATTTCCTTACATCATTGGGGATTTAAAAATGTACACGAACGTCTCATTTTGGGGTGTCTACAGTAGTATTTTCCGAAGATGGACTGGAATAATGTAAGGATTGTTTATATAGGCAATATTGTGCCTATTCAGAGTGGTGCCCAAAAGAAACGTGGTCTAACCGAACCAACGTTATCGAACCAACACATCATTTCCACTTTGTATCCACACGTTGCAATTGAATGTTGCAAAGGGAAAAACTGAAATGTTTCACCGATTGATTTACAAGATTCAATTCAAACACCTTTGACTAGGAAATTATTAATTATGTTAATAATTAATAATTCTCTTTGGGCATTAAACCTTAAATTTTATTAAACCCGTAGCCACGTCATGCTGGGTTCAATACGCAATGCACACGGTAAAACAGACCATTTCCAACCACTCTAAATCTATTGGAGACAATTTCCGATTCACTTGGAAAAAATGGTTACACAAGCCATATTTTTTCCAACACACCCAAGCAAACACCAAAACCCAAAAAACTTAGGCAAACACACCACACAGGAGTACTAAAAAAAAACCAGCCACCAGCAGAAAACTAACATCGAACCACACACCAAATAACCTAATCACTAAAGATCCACCAAAAGCGGAAGAAAACTAAAACAGCCTCACCAGGGAAAACAAAGAAGATCAAAACTCCAAAGAAAGAGAGTCACCTTCCTCCACCCATCCTCGAAATCAGAAAAGACTTTATTTTTTTGTCTCAGCAATATTATTGGCCACCAACTCCATATTTTTTTTCAAGATAAAATTCCCGTCTCCATAAAATTTCACTCCGAAAGAAGCTCCATTCACAAGAAGACATGGTAATTTAAGTCTGTCATATATATAAACAAACAATAGGTGGAAAACGAAATGGGTTTTGGATCCCACAAAAAAAAAACGGGTCAGCGTGTTCACGAAGAAGTGCATGTTCGTTTATGCATTTTATCAGTCTAATATTTGTCCACCAACCTATTATTGGTACCTGAAAAGTTGGATCTTTTTGACATTTCTTATAAAAAAAAATTTAGTCAAGTTACACGCGTCTCGACTAATTTCTAATTACAATGGCTATGATCTTCAATCTCAAACCCAAAAAAAGTTCTGGTTGCGCTAGAGGTGTCAAACAGGCCCGTCGTGCCGTGCCGTACCGCTTTTCTTCCGTGCCAACCGTGCCCGTGCCGTGCCCGCTTACTTAATCGTGCCATGCCGTGCCGTGCCAAATCGTGCCGTGCCCATTTTTAGTCGTGCCGTGCCGTGCCAATTTGTAACCGTGTCGTGTCGTGCCGGCCCATTCACTTAATCGTGCCGTGCCGTGCCGGCCCACATACAAAATCGTGTCGTGCCGTGCCGACCCGCTTAATCGTCTGACTCGTGTCGTGTCGTGCCCATTTACTTAATCGTGTCGTGCCGTGCCGTTTTTTTAAATCGTGTTGGGCCGTGCCGAACCTCTTACTTAATCGTGTCGTGTCGTGCCGGCCCACTTAATCTTTTGAGACGTGTCGTGTCGTGTCGTGCCCATTTACTTAATCGTGTCGTGCCGGCCCGTTTACTTAATCGTGCCGTGCCGGCCCGTTTACTTAATCGTGCCGTGCCGGCCCGCTTAATTCCTAATTTTGTTTGTTATGTAAATAAGGAAAAAAAGCAAAATAAATTTTAATTAACTTACTCTTTTTAATTAATTGCCCGAATTGTAATGAAAATGAATTGTAATAAATTTGAATTAATTGCCCGAATTGTAATGAAAATTAATTTCTTGCGCGCGCGCGAGAGAGCGAGAGAGAGAGAGAGAGAGAGAGAGAGATGCAAAACTAGGTTGCATTTTTTCATTCAAATTTGGCGAGGGTGATTAAAATAGCAAAACAAACAAAGTAAACGGTGTGGATCGTCATAAATGTGTTGCGATCGTGTGGCTAATGCATAATATAATCAAAATTTTATACAAAACAATATAACATATTAATAATTTAACATATTATCTAATTATAAAAATTCAATTTTGACCTATCAATTCAAAAATCTAATATTTCATTTTAATTATTAAACATTTATTTTTCATTTTTCTTCATTTTCAAATAAAATTTAATTTATGTTATAAATATTTTTTGAAAATTTATATTTTTGTTATCAAAATTTAATTTTTATTTCACCCCTAAGTTTTTTCATTTATGTTATTCAAAAATTCGATTTTAATTTCCCTCATTTTTTCCTTATTAAGGCATTTGGCAACTTAATTTATTTAATAAAATTATATTTTTGATTTATTATGTATTTATTTATTTTTACGAACTCCATTTATTTAATTAAAGTTTATTCACATATTTCATTTTTTTCCCCCAAATTTTGTCCCCTCAAAAAATTCATTTTAATTATTAAAAATTCTATTTTTCAATTTTTCCTCATTTTCAAATAAAATTTAATTTATTTTATAAAAATGTTTTTCAAAATTTATATGTTTGTTATCAAAATTTAATTTTTTTTTACCCCTAAGTTTTTTCATTTATGTTATTCAAAAATTCATTTTTAATTTCCCTCATTTTCCTTATTATGGTATTTGGCAACTTAATTTTTTTTAATAAAAATGTATTTTTATTTATTTATTATGTATTTATTTATTTTGGTGAAGTCCATTTATTTATTTAAAATATATTCAAAAAAATCCTTTTTTCCTCTTTTTTTCCCCCCTTATTTGGCAAGTCCATTTATTAATTTCTAACTATTATTCAAAAATTTATTTTTATTTTCCTTCATTTTTTTTTCTTCTTATTATGGCAAGTCTATTTATTAAATTCTAATTATTATTCAGAAATTCATTTTTAATTTCCATCTTTTTTGTTTTCATTATCATGGCATTATCATGGGGATTGGATTTCTGATCTCGCAAATATATGTGGGTCCAGGGTCCTTGGAACTTATACAATTGTCTGGGTGCAGCAAATGTCTTTATGGTCCCACCAAATGTGTTGGTGTGTTGCATGGCCTTCTCGGGCCACTCATATTTGCAGACAGAAAGGATAGTCCTTTCAACGGACCTTGGGGGGTGTTGTGCAGCCATGGCACGACGGCTCCGGCCTTGTTCCGATGATCGGAGAAATTCATTGCGTAGAGTTCGTCGAGCACTACAAGTGTACCAAAAATCAATTCGATCGGATATCTTTAAGTGCCTTATCGGAACACAAATAACTTAAAAAGAAATGGAACACAAATGGATACAAACACGGGATCAAAACCACTTTTTAAGTTATTTGTGTTCCGATGAGGCACTTAAACATATTCGATCGATTTGATTTTTGGCACACTTGTAGTACTCGACGAGCTCTACGCGGTGAACGTCTCCGATCGTCGGAAAGATGTCGGCGCGACCGCACCATGAGGCTGCACAGCACGGTGCTGTGCATTGGGGTGCACATCACCATTTTTTCATTCAAATTTGGCGAGGGTGATTAAAATAGCAAAACAAACAAAGTAAACGGTGTGGATCGTCATAAATGTGTTGCGATCGTGTGGCTAATGCATAATATAATCAAAATTTTATTCAAAACAATATAACATATTAATAATTTAACATATTATCTAATTATAAAAATTCAATTTTGACCTATCAATTCAAAAATCTAATATTTCATTTTAATTATTAAACATTTATTTTTCATTTTTCTTCATTTTCAAATAAAATTTAATTTATGTTATAAATATTTTTTGAAAATTTATATTTTAGTTATCAAAATTTAATTTTTATTTCACCCCTAAGTTTTTTCATTTATGTTATTCAAAAATTCGATTTTAATTTCCCTCATTTTTTCCTTATTATGGCATTTGGCAACTTAATTTATTTAATAAAATTATATTTTTGATTTATTATGTATTTATTTATTTTTGCGAACTCCATTTATTTAATTAAAGTTTATTCACATATTTCATTTTTCCCCCCAAATTTTGTCCCCTCAAAAAATTCATTTTAATTATTAAAAATTCTATTTTTCAATTTTTCCTCATTTTCAAATAAAATTTAATTTATTTTATAAAAATGTTTTTCAAAATTTATATGTTTGTTATGAAAATTTAATTTTTTTTTACCCCTAAGTTTTTTCATTTATGTTATTCAAAAATTCATTTTTAATTTCCCTCATTTTCCTTATTATGGTATTTGGCAACTTAATTTTTTTTAATAAAAATTTATTTTTATTTATTTATTATGTATTTATTTATTTTGGTGAAGTCCATTAATTTATTTAAAATATATTCAAAAAAATCCTTTTTTTCCTCTTTTTTTCCCCCCTTATTTGGCAAGTCCATTTATTAAATTCTAACTATTATTCAAAAATTTATTTTTATTTTCCCTCATTTTTTTTTCTTCTTATTATGGCAAGTCTATTTATTAAATTCTAATTATTATTCAGAAATTCATTTTTAATTTCCATCTTTTTTGTTTTCATTATCATGGCATTATCATGGGGATTGGATTTCTGATCTCGCAAATATATGTGGGTCCAGGGTCCTTGGAACTTATACAATTGTCTGGGTGCAGCAAATGTCTTTATGGTCCCACCAAATGTGTTGGTGTGTTGCATGGCCTTCTCGGGCCACTCATATTTGCAGACAGAAAGGATAGTCCTTTCAACGGACCTTGGGGGGTGTTGTGCAGCCATGGCACGACGGCTCCGGCCTTGTTCCAATGATCGGAGAAATTCATTGCGTAGAGTTCGTCGAGCACTACAAGTGTACCAAAAATCAATTCGATCGGATATCTTTAAGTGCCTTATCGGAACACAAATAACTTAAAAAGAAATGGAACACAAATGGATACAAACACGGGATCAAAACCACTTTTTAAGTTATTTGTGTTCCGATGAGGCACTTAAACATATTCGATCGATTTGATTTTTTGCACACTTGTAGTACTCGACGAGCTCTACGCGGTGAACGTCTCCGATCGTCGGAAAGATGTCGGCGCGACCGCACCATGAGGCTGCACAGCACGGTGATGTGCATTGGGGTGCACAGCACCCCCCCAGATTCCCCTTTCAACATCAGTCGACTTATGGGCCCACGCCCTTATTACACGGGAAATCCTCAGAGCAAAGCAGCCTTCGTGTGATCAATTGGCTTTGTCGTAATTCACAGCACTCGGTCCACTCATGGCTATGACACAAATTTCAACGAGTTAAAGGCAGTGGACCCATATATTTTTATGCACGCAAAGGGTACATCAGATTAGTTTTGTGGCCCTTTCTGCCCGTATACTCCCACTATGATTTTTGTTCATTTTATCCCTACCCTAGCGGGTTGTGCTAGGACCTCCAAGTTACCCACCCCGGCGGGTTGTGCCGGGGAGTACGCATTTTTTCTTTTCTTTTCTTTATTTTTGATTTGTCCTTCCTGAGGTATGCCCCTTGTAGACTGTACATTCGCTTAACCCCTTTTAATTTCAAGCTAAATTATCCACAAAAAAAACTTCATTTATTTAATAAAAATGTATTTTTTTATTTATTATGTATTTATTTATTTTTCTAAAGTCCATTTATTTAATGAAAATTTATTCAAAATTCAACTCTCTCTCTCTCTCTCTCTCTCTCTCTCTCTCTCTCTCTCTCTCTCTCTTCCCCGTGATCGATATATTGCGTAATTACAAAAAATTATTTTTCACCTATCAATTCAAAAATCAAAAAAATTCACTTTTATTATTCAAAAATTCATTTTTTATTTTTATTTTCCTCATTTTTGAAATAAAATAAAATTTATTTTTCCTCATTTTAATTTTATTTTCCTCATTCTTTTCGTTATTATACCATTCCGTCATTCTTTTTTACACTTCTTGTCGTGCCGCGTGCCCGTGTTGTGCCGTTACACTTCTGTCGTGCCCGTGCCCGTGTCGTGCCCTTCACACTACCGTGTCATGCCCGTGTCGTGCCGGACTAAGACCGTGCCCATGCCCGTGCCGTGCCGTGCCCGACTAAGGCCGTGTTGTGCCGTGCGTCGATTAAGTCGTGTAAGTCGTTTGTGCGTGCCACGCCAACCAACTACCGTGCCGTGCCGTGCCGTGCCCCCTCGACCGTCCGTGCCCAACTTTTTTTACACGAGCTGCCCATGCCAGAGTTTTTTCGTGGTGCCGTCGGCAAGACCCATTTGACATTTGACACCTTTCATTGCGCATTCTAGGTTGCTCATTCAGAGATTAGAGATTGGAGTTTTGTTTTCTGACTTTTGAATTCGAGAGTTTGGATGATTTCATGAGCAATAATATTGTAAGAGATTGGATGGTTTCATAAGTATTGTAAGAGATTGGATGGTTTCATAATTATTCTTTTGTAAATTTGGTGCTAACGTGTTGAAAAAGAATTTTTAATTTTTAATAACTGTCCACCAGAGTATTATATTTTAGTCCAACATGACAACTTCCTATTCTGCTAGTGATTGCTTTTGGATTTACAGTGAAATTTGTCATTTTTTAAAATGACAAATTCCCTCCGCTCCTAAATAAGTGTCCCACTCTCTCTCTCTCTCTTTCTCTTGCAATTTTTCAAATCAAATAATTAAGTGCTTCTATGTATCCTTTTTCGAAAAAATTCGCACCAAATTAAAGTACTCGATGAGTACTTTAATTCGGTGCGAAGTTTTTCGAAAAATGATACACAAAAGCACTTAATTTTTTAATTTGAAAAATGGCACGACTTTTCATAGTGGACACTTATTTAGGAACGTAGGAGTACGTACAGAATATTTGTACAGAAAATGTACAAATATTTTTATTTGGGCACACTTAGGGTCCCATGTGGATGATCGGACCCGTTCACTTTTTTCAAAATAATGTTTACTTTTGCCCTGTAAAAAATCAATTCAATTAGATATCCATAAATGCTCCTTCCGTTTATCCATTTTTTTATTTTAAACAAAAAACTGGATATTCGGATGGAGCATGTATCGATATGTGATTGAGCTGATTTTTTACGGAGTACAATGAAATATTATTTTGAAGAACATTTTTATTTCGAAATGTAAATTACATTATCAAAAATGATGGAAAATTGCCAAATAAAATAGAACTTTCTAATTTTTTTCCTTTCCCCTTGTTGGAGATCTTTAGTTGATTTGTTTTCCATACTCGGTCCATGTAAGGCCACACGTAACTACTTTTACCTTTCTCCTTTAGCCCTACTGAGGGGAATAGTTAAAACTTTATACACGAAAATTTTCTTTCCGTTTTATCATTGCTGAATTAAATTTCTAGAGCTGCTCCTGATTGGATATGCTTTATTAATCGAGTTAATTAGGTGACAAGATCGCTTTTTAATTTTATTTTAATCCTCATAAATATAAATCAGAAAAAGCTCACATGAAAATTTTCTTTACGTTTTATCACCGGTGAATTAAAATCCTGGATCTATCCCTGATTGGAAATGCTTTATTAATCGAGTTAATAGGGTGACGAGATCCTTTTTTAATTTTATTTTAACCCACATAAATATAAATTAGAAAAAGTGTATAGTTTTCCTTATTGAAATGTTCAGTTTCGCAAATGGTGGCTAGCTCATACGTAAGAAAGTCCATAAAGGCCGCGCGTGAGCTTCACAATGCGGTGGTTAGAGTTTCCCTTTAGTTTTATTTGACTATTAAAAATTGGAATTTTGAATGCAATTATTCAAAGATAGACGAGAATCATCTAATGATTATTTGAATAAATAATCATAGTAGTCAACAAAGAAATAAAGCGAAAGGATTATTATTAAATTCCTCAATTATTAGGAAAAAAATAATTTCTCAGGCTCTACATATTTCATTTCCAAGTACCTCAGCCAAGGCAATCACGCAAAATGGCTGTAGACACATTCCTCTTGAGGGAGATTGCTGCAGCAACCCTAGTCTTTCTTCTCACTAGGCTCTTCCTTGGTTCCCTCCTCCGCCTCAAACCCACTCGTAAACTCCCGCCCGGTCCTAAAGGGTGGCCGGTCATCGGCGCCCTACCCCTTCTTGGAACCATGCCTCATGTTGCCCTGTCCCAAATGGCCAAGAAATATGGCCCCATCGTCTACCTAAAAATGGGAACTTGTGGCATGGTGGTAGCCTCCACTCCTGATTCGGCTCGAGCATTCCTAAAAACCCTAGACATGAATTTCTCAAACCGACCACCAAATTCTGGTTCAACCCACATGGCTTACAATGCCCAAGATTTGGTTTGGGCTGACTACGGCCCCAGATGGAAGTCGTTACGAAAGTTATGCAACCTACACATGGTTGGTGCGAAAGCGCTTGATGATTCGGCTTATATCCGAGCTACGGAGACAGGGCACATGGTTCGAGCCATGTGTGAATCGAGCCAGAGAGGCGAGGCTGTGGTGATATCGGAGATGTTAACTTTTGCAATGGCCAACATCATTGGCCAAGTGATACTTGGGCGTCGCGTGTTTGCCCAAAAGGGTGCGGAGTCGAATGAGTTCAAGGACATGGTGGTGGAGCTCATGACCTCGGCCGGATTATTCAACGTGGGCGATTATATACCTGCGATAGCGTGGATGGACTTACAAGGGATTGTACGAAAGATGAAGCGTACAATTAACAAGTGGGATGTTATAATAAAGAAGATGGTAACAGAGCACACAGAGCTGGCTCGTCAACGCGAAGGGAACCCAGATTTTCTTGATGTTCTTATGAGTAATAGAGAAAATCCTCAAGGCCCCGAGCTTAGCATGACCAACATCAAAGCACTCCTTTTGGTACCTTCTTGGGTTCTCATTCATAAGCCAAATAAATTTCATTTTCTTAATATCTCTGCATTTAAATCTTGTATTTGCAAATAATAATGACCCTACAGAAACCAATAAATGCATTAATATCTTATCTTTGTAAAACCAAGGGTTGAGAACAAATTGATTTCCCCGTCCTTAATTTCTTTCACACGTACATGTTTCAATTAAGCTTGCACAAACACCTCTTTTTCGAGTACAAAAAATGATTATGCAGAATTGATGAGTATTTCTCTCCACGGGATCCGTCATGGAGTGTTGCACCCAGTAAGAGTCGGCCCTGGGCTAAGACACAAGAGGTAGTTGTCTTATCCCTTCTAAAAAAGTGTAAAAATTAGCCTAGTGGAAAAGGTTAGTTTTTTTTTTATCAAAGAGGTACGTGGTTCAATTCTTGGGTCTCTCATTTTTTTTCTCAATAACAGAGTATTTTTTTTCCCTCACAAACTCACACTTTCAAAGGGATATTTTTTTTATTGGTTCAAAATATTATATGACCAAAAACTAGTTTTATTCAAAATAACAGATGAATCATGAAAAAATAAAAATAGTACCAAGTAACTATAATTTTGAGGTTAGTTTTATTTTTATTTTTCTAAAAATAAGATATAGGGCCTAAATTTACAAATTCGTCTTAGGCCCAGAGAATTTCAGGGCCGGCCCTATGGAAGCCTAAAAAGAATATTAGGGTCGTTTTTGCGAAATTAGCCTTAGGCTCCTGATATGTCACGATCGACCCTACCCTCATAGCACACAGGCATCTTCATAGCTACTAACAAAACTGTTATTTTCTCTTGCTAGGATCTATTTACCGCCGGAACTGATACATCTTCCAGCGTAATCGAATGGGCATTAGCTGAAATGTTACTGAATTCAGACATCCTAAAACGGGCACAAGAAGAGATGGATCAAGTCATTGGTAGAAACAGAAGACTGCAAGCGTCTGATATTCCAAAGTTGCCTTATCTACAGGCCCTGTGCAAAGAAACCTTCCGAAAGCACCCTTCTACCCCTCTAAACCTCCCAAGAATGGCATCCGAAACATGTGAAGTTAACGGCTACTACATACCAAAGAACACGAGACTTAGTGTGAACATATGGGCAATCGGGAGAGATCCAGACGTTTGGGAAAACCCTATGGAGTTCAACCCAGAAAGGTTTCTGAGCGGAAAAAACGCAAAAATCGACCCACGGGGAAACGATTTCGAGCTGATTCCGTTTGGGGCGGGAAGGAGGATTTGTGCGGGAGCAAGGATGGGAGTTGTGATGGTTGAGTACTTTTTAGGGGCATTGGTTCACTCATTTGATTGGAAATTGCCTGATGGGATGGTTGAGCTAAACATGGATGAGACTTTTGGTCTTGCTTTACAAAAGACTGTGCCTCTCGCAGCTATGGTTACTCCACGGCTACATCAAAATGCCTATGCTACTTAGGTTTGTTTGGGGATGACGATTGTATGCTCTCCTGTGTTCTATTTTCACGGTCTCCAATTAAATGTTAGTCCTTTGGAAAGAGTCGTGCTAATGTTCCAATAAAAGATATTGAATATTAATAAATTTCTTTACTTGTGAACTGTTCTAAGCAAATGTATTTAGGGTCATTTAGCCACAAATCCAAAACATTTGGCATATTTTAAGAGAAGGACAAGGAACCTTTTCTCGATGATTCTTGATTTAGGGAATGGAGAATCTAGACACAATACTATAAGTCACCTCCCCAACCGAAAAAGAGTGAATTACAGATTCCACTGATTTTTAGACACACCTGGCACTACACCAAAAAATGTCTATAGTGAGGATTTAGTTTCCTCGACAAAGCACCAAATTTCCTCGCTAAAGGAATTGGCGAGGAAAAATTTTCTCGCCAAGTTTCCTCACCAAAAGGTCGTCGCAAGAGGTATTCTAGCGAGGAAAAATAAATTTTCTCGCCTATTCTACCAATTGTTTTGAATTGGCGAGGAAATTTTGTTTTCCTCGTCTATTTTCGCCAATTGGCGAGGAAAATTTTTCTCGCTAAAACTCTAAAACGAAAAAAAAAGAAATTCAATTCCCAACTTCTCTGCCTGGAACAGCGACCTCCTCTCTAGCAACGCGCGACACATCCACCACACTAACTTCCTTTTCAATGCAAAGTGCTACAACTTTTAATATATAAACCTTTTGTAGTTCTTTTCACCTCACTAATTTTTTTTTTATAAATCTTTTCATCTAATTTTAGTCTCTTTATAGTGTTCCTTTAAAATTGTTTCTTAAATCTTTTAATGTTATTTGCTTTTACTGAAGTTTTTATTGTTATAATTTAATAGTTTTCTATACCCTTTTATAAGTCTTTATACCTTTCAAATTTAATATTTTTTTAATTTAACATTTGTGACAATTTAATATTTTTCTATAACCCTTTTATATTTTCTTATAATTCAAACCACGGGAAGGAATCAAATCTTAGATTTTTTGGCGAGAAAACATTTATTGCCTCACAAAATCTTAGCTTTTTGGAGAGTAAAGATAATTTTTGCCTCCAAATTGGTGCCCTTTAGCGAGGAAATATTCGTTTCTTCGCCAAATCTTTGCTTTTTGACGAGGAAAAATAATTTCGTCGCCAATCTTAGCTTTTTCTTTCCTCGCCAAATGGGTGCCCTTTAGTGAGGAAATATTCATTTCCTCGCCAATCTTAGCTTTTTGGCAAGGAAATAATTTCATTGCCAAAGGGGTTCCCTTTGACGAGGAAAGGTAATTTCGTCGCCAATCTTAGCTTTTTGGCGAGGAAAGTTAATTTCGTCGCCAAATGGGTGCCCTTTAGTAAGGAAATATTCATTTCCTCGCCAATCTCAGCTTTTTGGCGAGGAAAGTTAATTTCGTCGCCAAATGGGTGCCCTTTAGTGAGGAATATTCATTTCCTCGCAAAATCTTTGCTTTTCAGCAGGAAAATATAATTTCATCGACATAGAGTACTCTTTGACGACGAAATCAATTTTCTCGCCATAGAGACCCATTTGGCGGGGAAATTTGAATTTCCTCACCACATTTCGTCGCCATAGGTAGTTTTTCTTGCAGTGCGGAAATCGCCAATAAACCTAACACAAACCACTACTACTTTAATAAGACCAAGATAAATCAACATCATATGGCAACATTAAAGATAAATTCTCAAAGGTTCAATACCATTTGCGATCAAGTTGGTACCAATTGCTCCAACATATACATCCTAGACTCGTAGTTCTCTTTCACCATAGTATGCCACCATTCGCCAATCATTATATAAGTTTGTCAACCAAACACTCTAAGTCCTCTTCCAGGCCATGACATTTGTATTCCCTTTTTATCACACCAATTACCCACGCCTATAGGTACGACATTTACATAACTTCTCTTTGCCATCTTCATCTCTACTAGGAAAGAAATCTATACTCTTTGAAACACTGTAACCCCTTCGTCAAGCAACGTACCTTCTAGCTCATTCCTCAAGACATGCTACTAAAAGCGAGACTGAAGGACGATATAATCCATCACTACTTGCCTACTTCCACTCCTAATTGATACATAAAAATAATAAAATATGAAATATTAATCTTTTTTAACTCAGAATAAACATAATATATATATATGAACTTGATAAGGATATAATTGAAATCAAATGTTAACTTTCTTCCGTTCAAAACCAAAGTACCAATAGTATCTATTCTAATCTAACCTATTTGTATATCTCACATAATTGGTTCCACATTTAAAGTGACCAATATCAATGTGATCAACAGGTTTTTTGCAAAATTGATTCTTCTTTGGCTTTGAAGTAAAACTACAAGGAATTTTATTATTCCTTTGGCTGTTTCAGAAAGGTATTTCAAATGTAAAAATTTACTCCTCTCGCTTTTCATGCGTGTGTAGTTTCTTTTTTTCTTTCAATTCTTCTTCTTTATTTTCCACTGGGTCGAATATTTCATGATTGTGGTTTCTTGTGTAATTTTTTTTTTTAACTTTATAGATGGATCGTGAGAACACTGAATCAAATGTGAATCGGCACAATAAAAAAAGAGTGATATATACTTGAATGTTGAAACGAGCAAGATGATCGATTGAAGGAAACGACAAAAGAAGCTTGCCATGTAAAAGAATGTATAAGACAAGAAGTTCCCTGGTCAAACCAACACCAACCGCTCCTTAGGTAATTGCCATCTTCGTGATTTTGCATAAGAAGTTCAACCTGTAAGATCATGAATCTTATGTGAGAAGAAATCGGCGTTTTAAAATAACATCAATTGCTCTTTACACATTCTATAATAACCAAGTAGAAAATAATGTTCAATTTTATCTACATTTTCGAGCAATTTTTAAGTTTCCTGTTTTTCAATTCTGTTATGTAAAGTCATTTTCACGTTGATTACGGAAGTCTCTAATCCCTCTCTGACATTTGTTCACGTTAACTACTTGACGGTGCATGGTTAGCACGGTCTATTAAGATAGATCGAAGTCTTATTACGAGCACCCAAATTTTCTAAAAATCCACAGTTATAGTATTCATTATTGGCGGCTGGTTATCACTTTTGAAGCTTATTTTTATTTTTTTCAGAATTTTTTATGACATGTTTTTTTCTGGGTGTTTGACTTCAATTATCTAGTCGAAAAGTCACGCATATAGATTGAAACAATTAGAGTTCTTACTCTCTCCTCCCCAAAAATATTCTCTTATCAAATATCTTTTCTCTCTAGGGTTTCCATTAACGAACCCTATAATTTGCAGTGTGGATATTAAGAGTATGCTTAATAGTCTTCTCTACGTGCCGAGAATACAAAAATAGATAGAAAAAATAGCATGTATTGGTATCGTTATCGTTCAGCTTCTCTCGTAATGAAAATCAACTGTTATCTCTATAAACAAGAGCATATGTTTGAAAAATCCGTGCAAGCCTATTCGTCACATAATTCCCTGCCAAAAAAAATATGAGTGTAGTTATTGTAACGCCCCGAAAATTGGGTACGTTAATAAATAAATTTCAAAATTTATTTAAATAGAATACCAACTCCATTAAAATTTCAAAGAATACTTAATAAAAAAAATTAACTGAAAGCTAAAAGTTAGCTTTCTTATTACAACCCAAAATAAAAAGAACTTTAACGTTGTCTGGAAAACTTAAACATTTATTTTAAAACAAATTCATTGAAAGGAAATCACAGAGCCATCTAGCTAGGGGTCTACTGGTACAACCATGGCTCCGGCACTTCGTAACCTTCTTGCTACTCCGTTCCCTCAAACTCAGCAAGCGGTTCCTCTTCACCTTCTGTACCTGGCGTTGGGGACGCCAGGGGCCACAAAAGTAGCACCGTGAGTGGTAAAATTACACTCAATAGGACACCAAAACTACCCCTTTACAAAAATATACTCATGCAGCAGTTAAAACACATGGGACATCAATTTAAGACATAGAGCAACATTTCTCAACAATATAAGTTCAGTAGATTTAATACTCCGTCATCAACTCAAGGTTCACAAATTTCGTTCCCACTTCGAATAAAATAATTTTCATCAGCGGCTTCCGCCCACAGTATACTCAGGTGCTCGATCACACAGCAAAGCCACCTCGGGTATACTGCGCACGGCTCACGATTGATCACCCATTGATCAATCTATATCCGGCATCGATTCCCACCCACAGTATACTTCCGGCGCCCGATCACACAGCAAAGCTACCTAAAAGTATAGCTGCGCATGGCTCACGACCCATACCGGACTCATCCCTTTTTCCCAAACCCGATAAGTGAACACAAATCTTTTAGTTTATTATTTTAACCACAATAATTATTTACCCAAATTTAATGGTTTAACAAAACACCAGTAAGCAAACACATGCATCCAATTATAGCATGAAATGAAAATTCAATGAAAGTCGACTATCTCGAGCCATACGTGTCAGTTATAAATCCAGCCACTAAAAATAGTAAACGGTTTCCAAAAATCACGAAATTTTACAGTAAGATATTTTATCAAATTTTATAAAAGTTCACTGTTTTGATCGAAGTCTAAATCCAGACCTAAACGAAGGGAAATAGCGTTTTAAGCTAGACAGTGAATCTGTCCCGAAACTGTTTAGTTCAGCCAACTTCGAAAAATCACAGTTAATTCTACGAACCTCGGATTGAAACGAGTTCTATATAGAAATTGCTTAAATTTTCGAGATCTACAACTTCGAAGATTTACGTTTTCTCTAAATCCAAACAGAAATACCCGAAAATCAACAGAACAGAACCGCGCACAAGAAAATGGTTTTCGTCTCTTTGGTTCCGTTTTAGACTTACAAAACCTTATCGGTTGGAAACAAAACCGCAACAAATAATCTCACAACATATTCATATCATCACTATATTTAGATATATGTAGGTACACGAAAACACAAAAAATAGTATACTTAAGTAAAAAGTAAGTTTCGATATCCTACCTTTCCTCCGAAGTTAAAGCGCACTACGAACGTGATAGGACTTAATGCTATTGAACGGTTGAGTTCTCGAGATATAAATCTGTTGGAGGAGAAGTATTATTCATGAGAGAGTTATAAAAATTAAACAACTAGATAAAAGAAAAATGTCGAGAGGAGAACGAACCGAGAATCGGCGAGGGAGCTTAAGCCGAGAGTTTAGACAAATGGAAGGGAAAATTCCACTCTGCCGTAAATTTGTAGTTATAGGAGGAAAGGATGGAAATGAGGAAAAAGGAATGATTTAGACCAAAGGTTAGGATTAGGAAGGAAAAGAGAAAATTGGAAAGAATCACTAGGGAGGTAAATGGGAATCATATACGTGGAATATGGGAGAATACTTCCCTAATTTTTTTTTCTTTATTGATTTGCTTTCCTCTTTTTATTTTTTTCCTACTCTAGTCTAGGAATTAATAATATATGGACAGCTAATTAGGAAATCAAATCAAATAAAAACATACATGTATCTATACACATGTGTAATTAAACACGTCACAAAAAAAATTGATTAACTGGTATAATTATTTAAATAAATTTATTTCCTAAAATCGTGGTCATTACAGTTATGCTCCAGTTTGATCTTGTTTGGCTCAAAATATAAAAATTCACCGAGAACAATCATAACATTCTTTGTATTTCTTTGGTCGCATTATACACACTAGTATGTGAATTTTTTTAAATATATGACTGGTTTGTAGGACTAGTAGAGCTAAGGTAATTTTTGAATACCCTGTCAAAAATTTCTGAAGTTGCAAGTATATTGTGAACCTCGTCAATATACTGTCTGGTTCGCCGATTCCTTCAATCTTCTATAATTTTAGAGTAGCGTTTGAAAGTGATTGCATGACCCACCTATTCGCACGACCATGTAAAGGGCGCGCGGAAGCCAATTGCGGCCGTACGATTGGCGATCAACGTTCCAAATAAATTAGGGTTAAAGTAAATGTAAAAATGCTTTTTTAAAGTGTAAGATGATCCGGGACCGTTGATCGCCAATGGAACAGCCGAGAGAGCTCACTACACGCACATGTCAAAGAGAGAAGAGAAAGAGAGAATTGTACTAGTGTGAAAGTATCCTGTTTAGTTGAGAGTAAACCGCATAAAACAACATGGACGCATATTTTTTTGGGTATCACTCTGGCGTACGCGGTCTATAGATTAATGGCGTACGATCTCCACCAATTAAATTAAATGTCAAGAGTTTGGGTTTATTAATTGGGATCCCATAAATCAAGAATGACAGTAGTTGTGAAGAAGTTAATTTTTGACGAAAGTCTATGTGATGTGAATAAGCATCATGCATATATAAAAGATGCATGCCCCGCATTGCGGCATCCTCGAATCCTGCCATGGGCACGTTTGAAATTTTAATTTTTTGAGAACCGGCCCGAATTAAAAAATAAAGGTTTTTATATTCTGATCAGATCCAGTAAAAATGTTTAGATGACGTGAAGAATTGTTTTATGATCAGATTCATTTCCCAATCATTTCCTAATCTAGACTCCCTGAACTTCTTTTCATTCTTGCATTTAACTTTTGGTTAGATTCCCCTCCTTTCCCCCGACTTAATGTACTACCATTTATAAAATTTCTTATCTATTGAATAAATTTTGCCAATCTGAAAAACTTCTATATATATCATACTAACATATTCTTATAATTTCAATACACTAAACCTACACAGCTTGGACTTTTTTTTTTTTGGTAATTTAGCTTGAAATTAAAAGAGATTAAGAGAATGTACAGCATACAAGGGACATACCCTAGGATGGACAAAAAAAAAAAAAAAAACTCCCCGGCAAAACCCGCTGGGATGGAAAAATAGGAAAGTCCTTGCATAACCCGCAAGGACAGGGCCGGCCTGCGTCTTAGGCCCCCCAAAAAGATGAAAAAATAGGGCCTCCTAATATTTTTTTTAGCACCAAGTATGTAGGCCCAATTTTTTCTGCATAGAAGCCCATTTTAAAACCCAAACAACTACTCACTCATTTAATGGCCAAGGGGCCCAAGGGCCCAATCCGAGATTGTTATCAGCTTTGGTGATTCCAAAACAAACAAACAACAAAGAAAAAAACGAGAGAGAAAAAGATAAAAAAAAACGAAGATCTGGTGCAGACCCCGATTAGATTCACGGAGCCCTTAGGCTTGTAAAGGTAAAATCACAGCTTGTCATATTCTTATTTGTTTGAAAATGAAGATGTAATCAATAGCGGCCATTTTGCCGATCAAAAAAATAGTGGCCATTTTTTTGAATATCTAAGAAATGCTTTCATTTTCTCTTGTTCTTAACTCCTCTGATTACCTTAGAGAGTCTCAATTTGCTTGTGACTTGATTTATGGGTCTCCAATAAAGATATGGGATCCGTATGTTAATTACTCTAATTAGTGATTACCTTAGGTTTGTTGGCATATGAAGCATCCTGCATCCATGATATATGGTAGAATGAATTGCAAAATTGATGGCCGAGTTAAGATTGTTACTAGGATACTATTGATTATCCCGTTACAGTTGCATCCGGAGAAAGAAGCTTTTCAAAGTTGAAGTTGATTAAGTCTTATTTTTCGTTCAGCTATGTCACAAGAGAGGTTAAATGGATTAGTCATCCTATCAATTGAAAATGAGATGGCAGAAGAGATTAATTGTGAGGGCCTGATTAGTACTTTTGCTGCTAAAATTGCAAGAAGGGTAATGTTTAAGTGATGATGGTGGACTATACTTTTGATTCTTATAGTATAATGTATTTTTTAGGATTTTTTTCATGTTAAATACATGCATGTAGTTTTGAAACGGTGTTTATCGACTTTATATTTAGTTTCACTAGCATTTTTAAGGGCCTCCATTTTCAAATTTCGTCTTAAGCCCCTGAAATGTCAGGGCCGGCCCTGCGCAAGGATATGAATAATTATGCAGAAGCAGTATGCATGGCACAAAAGAATCAGCCACGTGTTACCTCCCTTAGCCGTGTATGTTGTTGTCTTCTTGGAAAGCCATATTTTTATATCCATTCCCCCCGGATTTTTTTGTGACTCCATAACCCAAATGCAGCATATTGTGGGCCCAAGGGAATAAAGCATATTGTCAACCATTTACATATTTTCATGTTATAGCACTATAGCTCCAGCCTTACAGAGAGGGCCCCAAGTAGCAATTCAAGGGCCCACTACCAAGTTGAATCACGTGCACATGAATTGATCAGCCATGTGCCTTCAAAAAGAGTTTTTTTTTTTTTTGGGGGGGTAATTTAGCTTGAAATTAAAAGAAGTTAGACGAATGTACAGCCTACAAAGGAATATATCCCAGGGAGGATAAAAAAAAAAAACAAAATTGCCTACTCCCCGGCACAACCCGCCGGGTGGGTGAATAAGCATAAAGCAGTAAATTTAATCTGAGGCTCTAAACATATCAGCAACAACAAAAATTGAGACCCACATGGTGTAACAAATTATCCCTTTGACACTTGTGCATTGGATGGCGTGGTGGACCATACCAATTTGACCAGCTTATGACTAGATAAAGAAGATGCAATATTACACCCCGTTTGGATGCCGGAGATGATTTGGGTGGATTTGTAATGAGGGTGGATTTGAAGGTGGATTTGGTAATGAGGGTGGATTTGGTAATGAGGGTGGCCCCACCTCATAAGAAGGGTGGATTTGTTAGTGAGGTGTTTGGATGGTATTTTGAGAAGGGGGATTTGGAAGATGGATTTGATAGGATAAGAGGGAAAATGACCTATTTGCCCCCAGTTTTATATTTTAATAAACTAAATGGCAATAAATAACAATAAATACATAATAAATACGAAAAATACAAAATAAATCCAAAAAAATTCAAACCGAATTACAAAAACAAAAAAAATTCGGAAAAAAAAATTGTTAAATTAATAAATGAAAATTAATTAATAAAAGACAATTAATTAGATATAAAAATATATATTTCCAACCACACTTGTGTTTATTAGATATTAAAAAAATTTATTAGATATCAATAATTTGCATAAATATATTTACACTACTTGTGTTTTTGTTTTTTTTTTACATGAAGTAGTATTTTACATAAAAACTAATTGAACTCTTGATTTGTGCACCCAACCACACAGGAGCATTTTCCCCGTCCTTGTTTATATCGAATAAAACACTTTTCTTGGATCAAACTAGACTCTTCCTGAAGAAAAACAGATCTGGCCCCCTGGAGTTACTCTACCAACACAGCTCCGGCGACCCTGCTCGAGTTCCGACGACCCCAGCAGGCGAGTTCCGGCAACCAAACCTCAACAACTCCGACTATTTTTCAGGTACCGCAGCAGAGACGACTATTTTTTAGGTACCGCAGCAGTTCCATTGGTTGTTCCGGTCGACTTTTAGCCGGAAAAACTCCATTTTTTTCGATTTTGAGTTATAGATCTCACCCGGATTTGGAAGGGTAGATTGGTACCAAAATCCCACAAGTCCCCCCTGATTTGCTAACGACAGGGGGGAAGCTGTCGTTAGCTAGTCCGGGTTCTCCCGGATTTGTACTCCCAACAGTGAAACTTTTGGATCAAATCCGGGGGGGCATTCTGGCATCCAAACACCGGAGTAGAGTGGACCCGGGATTACAAATCCGGGTGTTTGCCAAATCCGGGCGCCAAATCCGGCATCCAAACAGGGCCTTAAGGGGGACTTCCATTAATAAAAAACTATTTTTTTCAAACACTGAGACAAGTCAATCTCTCACAACACATCACATAAAAAATCGTGAAAAATCAATTTTTTAAAAAAACTAAGTTAGTGGAACACCCCCTAATTCCCCGAGTCCCATCGGTTGTGTTTGGTTTGGGTTTTGAGTTTTGGTTTTTGTAATGATTAGAGGGAGAAATAAGAATAATAATTAAAAAATAAGTATTAATGATTAAATAATAATTGAGAAAACCGGTTCTTAAAAACCAAAACAAACATAGCCATCAGCTTCCTTGTGTTGATATGGATTAAAACCCAATTTGCGAAATGTAAAATGAGGAGGGCTCCAAAATACAGCTGTGGACAAATGGCGCAAATGTGCCTTGACCCACTCTCCCAAAGTTTCAGCTGTGGACAAATGGCCTCACTTTAACAATCAATTAAAGTCACTTTTTGAGTCCACCCCTTTTGATTTGTTGAGTGTAGAGCCATGTTTTACACAATGTGTAATATGAACCCAATTTCCTGGCGTTGAAACCAACTTTTGCGTAAAATATGAAGGGGTGGGCCCCAAAAACCCACTCTTTTTAAATTGCAAGCAACCAGCTACATGCTTCTTTTTCATCTTAAAGCACGTGGTTGGCAGCTGTGGGAAATCCAAAATCAACCCCGAGTGTTGTACATTGTGGGCCCAAAGGAACGCCAGATTTGAAAATTTCAAACTTTGGTTTGAAAGTTTATTTGAATATTCCAACCGAACGGTTTGGTGATTTTGTGAAAAATTATGAGAAATAGAACTCGATCAGAGCATTTTACCCTCTGGATCAGTCTCATTTTTGTGAGTTTTGGTTGGGGAGTGCATTCTCTCTCTATTTCTAGAGAGAGAAGCTCTCAACCCTACATTCTGTTCTGTTCCCTTCTTTTCGGAAAAAAATTTGTTCACCCTCACCAAAAGAGGGTAAACAAAACCCTCACTATCATTGGCTAAGAAGAGTGGTCTCTACCACTCTTAACCCAACCCAACCCAACTCAAGTTACTTATATGCTTAATTTCAGGAAAAACCCCTAAATTCTTAATTCTCTTTTCTAAACCCCTCACTACTGAAAACTTACTCCACGTAATAATTACTCTCACCTACTATAGTACGAGATCTACTAAAAAATTACTCCACGTAATAATTGCTCTTATCTAGTATAGTACGACTACTGTATTCTTGATACACCTTTCCATGTGGATGGACTTCTCCTTAGTAAAGGCACCGGCAGGAGCAGGTGCAATTGATTTGTCAAATATTGCAAGGTAGGTTCCACCACCATGTCTAGATCTACCGGAAAATAATCCATGGAGTAATTTCTCTCATCTACTATAGTACGAGTGTACAACTGCTCTATTCTTGGTATTAATATTTTGGGAAATTTATCAAAATGGTCCCTCTAGTTTACCCCGAGTCTGGATTTAGTCCCCCACGTTTAGAATTCACTGTAATGGTCCCTGTAGTTTCACTTTTGCTAGACTTAGATCCCTGTAATTTCATTTTTGCTCGATTTTAGGTCCAAAACTTAATTTTTTCCATGAGTGAATTTATCAAAATGGTCCCTCTAGTTGCCCTACAGGGACCATTACGGTGAATTCTAAACGTGGGGGACTAAATCCAGACTCGGGGTAAACTAGAGGGACCATTTTGATAAATTTCCCTAATATTTTTGGAGACCCTTTCCATGTGGATGGACTTTGCTTTTAGTAAAGGGACCCATCGATAGGTGCAATCATAAAATCAACTTCAATTTAAATTCTATTTCAGAAATTGGTTGTGACATACGGAA
The DNA here is from genome assembly GCA_016920895.1 of Vaccinium myrtillus. Classification (NCBI taxonomy): domain Eukaryota; kingdom Viridiplantae; phylum Streptophyta; class Magnoliopsida; order Ericales; family Ericaceae; genus Vaccinium; species Vaccinium myrtillus. Next base: position 33,548,578 of record CM029275.1, on the reverse strand, counting down.
GGAAAACTTTACAATTTACCCTCTCTTTTTTTCACATTTTTGTGCTTTATGGAGGAATCTATTGTACGTTTTAGAGATTTGGTTCTAAATTTGCTTTTGAGTATCCAGATACAGAGTTTCATACCTCTATTTTAGTCTCTAAATCTCTAAAAATGATAGTAAATCCTTCCAAAAAAATACAAAAAAGTTAAATAAAAGATGGACTCCTGACTCCCTTACCAAGTCATACGTGTGGACCCAGGATTAAATAATCCAAGATTGTCAATCCAACTGTCCAATCAGGCGTCCAAACGAGCCCCCAGGTACAATTATAGGATTGCTACACTTTGGTTGGTTGAGAGTTTTGAGAAAAATATTTTGAGTAATATTTTTGAGATAGTGTTTGGATGAGTTTTTTGGAAAAAGTAATAATTAGAGAGAGGTGTAATAATTGAAGAGAGATAGAGAGAGAAATGAGAATAATGATTAGAGAGTGGTATGAGTAGAGAGAGCAATGTGATTAATGATTGGAGAGGTGAGAGATGTTGAAAGAATTTTTTTGGAAAAAAATTTGAAAATGTGAAGTGAACAAAATTTCGATATTTTGGGGGCGCTCCTTTCAATTCCATTCCAAGTGGCTGGCACTTCTCCTCTGGGAACAGTACTCCATCTTATAGGTTACTATGTAGGGCAAATTTCATGGATCTCTTTGAGATTTTTGAAAATGCACCACTCCCTCTTCCTTTACAAATTATTTGTTCGATTCCTCCTCCCTTACTGCTTGACCGACCAGGTGACTTAAAATAGACGTGTCCCAAGCGTAGGACTCTCGACCAGTGCAGCACAATATCCGGAAGTACCGGAGTCGAACCACAAAGACGACTAACGGTGTTGACTCAAAAGTGTGGAATTATAGTTTAACCTGGCTCTCAGGTAGCCACCCCTTGTTCAATGAGATTAATTAACTAAATTACTGAACTAATTTAACTGAATATGGATTAAAAATGAGAGTACAGCTGGGGGAACCCAGCGTCCGCAACTAGCTTAACCAATGTTTACTCGGGCCACAATTACTCTTTTTACAGATTTTAGAATAAGAAAAAGGATCCCTAACAAATGCGCACCACCTGTCACCAGATTCCGTGTGCATTCGAATTCCGGCGATGCCTGGGTTTTGTTCGTTAGAAGAGTTTTCGTTTCCTAAAATTGCTCAAAAATCAAGTTAATTCGGTCCCGAGGTGAAACATCAATTAATCTAGCGGCGAAACGCCTTCGCCCGCAGCCGCACTCTATACGACTACTCACTCATGATTCTAATGATTGCAGAAATTATATTAATCCTAGATCTAGACATGCTTTGAGAATTAAAATGGAAATAGAAAACAATACCGCAGATTGCAAAGAGAAAGGAAACTTGATTATCAATACTAAACACCAATCCGGAAGCTGGAAATCTGGAAATCTGAAATAATCTTGAGTGCTGAATGTTGAATGCCGAAAAATTGTAGCCGAAACTAAGAACAATAAAACCTAAGTTCAAAATCTGGAACCCTAATACGAGTTAAAAACAAATATTTATACTAAAATCTGTAATCCTAATAAAAACCGACGAAAATCTGACGAGAAGAGCTAAACGTTGCCGTTTGATGACCCGTTCAAAGGCCTCGGTAGCGCTACCTAACTTTAGGTGTAGCGCTACCACTTCTCTATCTCGGCTGGTTCGTACGATCTCGCCCGTTGACCTGTTGACCATTCACCATTCGGTAGCGCTACACCACTTTTGGTGTAGCGCTCCAAAACCTTCTGCCCTTTTGTGCCAATCTTGAGCGCTCCAGAGAAATAGGGTAGCGCTCCCGACGGGTTACGATCACTTCCATGCAAAAACCATTTCATTCTCACTCTCAGTCTACGTGCATGTACTCCCAATGTCTCGAAATTCGCGCCCACATCCCTAGATTACCTGCAAATTAAGCTCAACACACAAAAACACCACGTGCATATATCAAATGGGAAATAAAGCTTAAATCGCACGTCTAACATGCTAAACCACCCTACTTAGGCGCTCAAAAGTAAGCTTTCCACGCGCCTATCACTTACCTAGCTTATTTTGACAGAAAATGATGAGGTTAGCACTAACTCTTCCCTAAATACCAGCAATTCCCTCTAATTGTTTCCATGGACATAATAAACAAGCAAGCTCACATTCTTAGAACATTAAACACCACAAAACACACGACTAACGACACATAGCCAACATTCCAGGTCCTTTTTTCCGTTGCACACTATCATTTAATTCCAAAATAATACTGTAAATCTGGAGCATTTTTCACTCGATCCTTTTTTTGTTGTCTTTTTTTGAAAGTCTTTAAGTTTTGAGTTATTTTATTTAGAATAAATTGACAAGTGAAATGTTTTTTTGGAAGGATAAATATCTTTATATGAATTCTTTAAGAAATGTCAGGTTAAATTCCTAATGAAATCGTTTGCAATTCTAAAAACAAAAATGATTCTAAAGTACAATAATTTACAACTCTCTCACATACACATGGAGGCTACACCTATAATTGTGAGGGGTTTAGAAAAGAGATTAAGAATTTAGGAGTTTTTCCTGAAATTAAGCATATAAGTAACTTGAGTTGAGTTGGGTTGGGTTGGGTTAAGAGTGGTAGGGACCACTCCTCTTAGCCAATGATAGTGAGGGTTTTGTTCACCGTTTTTTGGTGAGGGTGAACACATTTTTTTCCCTTCTTTTCTCTCTTTTAGTACTTGACTGTGGCGTTCACACAGCTTGGACTTAATCTATTGATTTTGTAATCTTTTTTCTACGTAACTAATTTTATAATCTATGAGTAATATTCTATTCCATCAAATTCGTTTACTAATAAATGTAGTTGTTAACTCTTCTTTAGTTTGTTGATTTTACTGAGTTTTGGTGATTTTAAGAAAATTAAGTTTAACAAGCCACTTGCCCTATTTTTTACCATGTCTTTATTGTCATTGGAGAGTGTCCTATATATCTACAAGTTAGAAACCGACGTACTACGCACGTCACTTGTTGCCCATTGTTGATGTTATCATTGTTTGTTTATTAAGATGAGAGAATCTGGAATACGCTGAAGTTGAAATACATTAAAGTTGGAATAGTCGGTCCATCATAACACAATGTGTTATGCACGTAGTCTCGTGCTCATTGTTTGGTACCATGCACAATTTTAAAACAAATTACTCATATAATCACCATTCAGTTATCCCAAACATGTAAGTAGTAATATGACAAGTGATGGATCATTTGCAAATGGGTTCTTCCTACATAGCCGCAAATTTTTCGTTCCTAGAAATTTCCTACCCTCTTTATTCAGAAAGCAATGACTGATCTGAGACTGCTTCACTTACACGTGAAGAGGCAACACAATTCTCAACTAATCACCGTGTAAAATAATCTATGTGAATAGAGTAATTCCACGCAAATTCCTCATGATATTGTTATATGTGCTCTCCATGAAACTTACGCTAAGCCTCAAGTAGGTACGTAAAACCAGATAAATGTCTCCCCTCCGGATCATTGCAGCAAGAAAAGCATTCTCACTTGCAGCTGGTACGCTCACATCCCATGCAGCATTAAGCACCTGAAGTATGACAAGATCATTCCAAAGTGAACATTTAAGCATTAATACATGAAAATCGACTATGAGCAATCCTAGAGACAAATCTAGAGAAGGGCCCCAAAAGGAGGAATAAGCATAAAGCATAAAGCAGTAAATTTAATCTGAGGCTCTAAACATATCAGCAACAACAAAAATTGAGACCCACATGGTGTAACAAATTATCCCTTTGACACTTGTGCATTGGATGGCGTGGTGGACCATACCCACTTGAACAATTTGACCAGCTTATGACTAGATAAAGAAGATGCAATATTAAGTGGGAGTTCCATTAATAAAAAACTGTTTTTTCCAAACACCGAGACAAGTCATTCTCTCACAACACATCACATAAAAAACCGTGAAAACCAATTTTTTTTAAAAACTGAGTTAGTGGAACACCCCCTAATTCCCCGAGTCCCATCAGCTTCCTTGTGTTGATATGGATTAAAATCAAAGTTATGAATCTCGTCCCGTACCGGCCGGTATGTCCCGTACAGGAAGAAAAACGGGGTACAACACCTAATGTTCCGTCCCACTCACAATACCGCTCAATACCGGACGTTCCGGTTTGTTCCGGGTGTTCCGGCCAATCTCGGCCATTTCTCGGATACCGGCCGGTACAAAATCCTTTTTTTTTTAAAACGTTAAATGACTTAAATAGTCTTTTGGTATACTTTATCACGTTAAATTGGTTGGGAACTTGTTTTGGATGTTGGAGGAGTAGTTTTTTTGGATATGAAGTACTAGAATGGTTGCATTTTGTCTATGAAAAGTTATAATGCTTTATTTTTATGTCAATTTTTTTTATATGTTGAATTGCATATTTTTTTTAGAATTATACCGTAGTTTGTTGCGATCAATTCGGAACGGTACGCTGGTACGCACCGGTACCGGGACATACCATCCCAGTAAGAAAACCGGGACGCTTGCCGGTACGAGATTAATAACTTTGATTAAAACCCAATTTGCGAAATGTACAATGAGGAGGGCCCCAAAATACAGCTGTGGACAAATGGCGCAAATGTGCCTTGACCCACTCTCCCAAAGTTTCAGCTGTGGACAAATGGCCTCACTTTAACAATCAATCAATTAAAGTCACTTTTTGAGTCCACCCCTTTTGATTTGTTGAGTGTAGAGCCATGCTTTAGAGCATCCTCATCAGGAGAACCAAAATTTTCACCAAATTTAACTTCAAAATCACCTTTTATAAATTAACAAGTCACTTTATCAAAAACTTACAAAATCAGACTATCTATTTTAACTTTACTATATTAAACTATTCCCCTCAAATCTATAAAAAAAAAACCTCCCTCACCCATTAAAACATTTCGGTACAAAAAAAGGAGTTAGTTGCCCACGTGTCTATCAACCCAACCAACCTCTTCAGCCATTAATTTCTTCCCCCACTCACGCGTCGCCACGAGAACAGTAAAAGGTGTTTAAAACATTTCGGTCCAAAAAAAGGAGTTAGTGGCCCACGTGTCTATCAACCCAACCAACCCCTTCAGCCATTAATTTCTTCCCCCAAATAGTTTTTCATAAAACTGTATATATACAGTTTTTGTGCAAAACTGCTGGGATCAAGCCCTTTCCGGTATTTGTTTTTGATGATTTCTCGCGGGGACCCTTAAAAACACCTTTTAAACACATTGGACGGTTCGGATTATGCAAAAACAATTTTTAAAACCTCGAAAACACCATTTTTTCTTCAATCCGGGATCCTTGACAGGATCACCGGTATATAACGGAAATTTTCTGGTTCTTTTTTTTTTCCCGGGAAATTTTCTAGTTCAAACCCTCCCGAGAATGAGAAAAAAATGATTTTTTTTTGTTGCAAATTATTTTTGGAAAATCCGAGCCGTCCAATGTGTTCAGAAGGTGTTTTCAAGGGTCCATGCGGAAAATCTTCAAAACAAAATACCGGGAAGGGCTTGATCCAAGCAGTTTTTGCAAAAACTGTAAATATAAAGTTTTTGCGAAAACTGCTTGGATCAAGCCCTTCCCGGTATTTTTTTTTTAAGATTTCCCGCGTGGACCCTTGAAAACACCTTCTGAACACATTGGACGGATCGGATCGTCAAAAAAATGCTCGGATCAAGGAGGTCCGGAAGTCCGGAGGAGAAGTGGAACCTATATATATATATAGAGAGCGGATCCAGTCAGGACTCCCGCATTTTAATAAAATCCGGACCTCCCTCTCCCGGCCAAATGATCGGGATCCGAACTGTTAGATGTGTTTAAAATGTGTTTTCAAGGGCCTACACGAAGATTCGGCAAAAAAAATGACCGGGAAGGGCTTCATCCGAGCAGTTTTCATGAAATATATATCCTACGGTTTGTCATGAAAACTGCTCGGATGAAGCCCTTCCCGGTCATTTTTTTTGGCCGAATCTTCGCGTAGGCCCTTGAAAACACAATTTAAACACATCCAACGGTTCGGATCCCGACCATTTGGCCGGGAAATGGCCGAGAGAGGGGAGGTCCGGATTTTATTAAAATGCGGGAGTCCTGACTGGATCCGCTTTGTATATATATATATATTGAGGAGGAAAAAAAAGAAATTTGACTTGTGAACAACTAATACCTTAGTTTGTGTTTGAATCAAAGTTTAAGGTATGTAGACTGGTTTTTCGAGTGAGATATACCTTCAATTTGGTGTAAGGGCTGTTCGTCCACAATAAATCCCTCTACCACATGCTTGTGGAACCTTGTTTTGGATTTGCAAAATGGATTTCCTTCAAATGGGTGTAAATACTTCAAACTCATTTTGATATTATTTTGAGCAGTACAAGTTTGTTTAAACAACGAATGGAGGAGAGGCCCATGTTGTGCAATATAATATTCACGTGTAATGTAGATGTCATCACTACTACACAAATATTACAAAAGACTGTGTTTGGATTACAATTTAAGGATTTGTCAATAAGTTTTCCGTTTGATTTTAGCAAATGAGTTCAACAGATGCTAAAATCATGATATTTCAAATAAAAAAATTAAGTGTTTCCGTGTATTATTTTTTGAATTTTTCACACTGAATTAAAGTACACGAGGAGTACTTTAATTTGGTGCGAAAAAAATCGAAAAACGATACATGGAACCACGTCATTTTTTGATTTTTAAACCATAATTTTAGCACACGCTGAACTCATTTGTTAAAATCATAGTTGATTTTAGCAACTGAGTTGCTAAAATGTTTTGGAAAACTATCCCTTAATTAGTTGGCAAGGGAAACGTACTTTCACTTTGTCCCCTGCATTTGTTTGTTACATACATCTCTATAAATTTATTTTGATTTGAAATCAATTTATGAAGGGAATGATAAGAAATAAATGGATCACCGATATTATCAGATTATATGTACATATAAAATAAATGTAATTATGTGTTAATTTGTGGGTGCTTGTTAGTGCAATGCTAAAATATTATGGATTGTAGCATTTTTTAAATAATTAGAGAAGGCTGTTGTAGTAGCAAAGATATTATCAAATTCATTTTTCAAATGAAATTAGTAACTAATTATCTCAATTAAGTGCATTTATATAAGAATTTTATGTAGTTTTTGAAATTTTAGTTATTGTTGTAAATCACACAAATAATGCAAAGGTTTAGGAAGGTTTTTTTGTGTTAAACCAAGTTTTGGTCAGAATTTACTATATATTTTAATTGAAACAATAGTAAAATTTAAAGTTTTTATTTATGGAAGGAAATATGACTTGCCTTAATGTGGGCGGTTTTTGTCTTAGCAATTATAATCATCAACCATTTGAATGAATTGGACGTAGGTTCTGTAATGAAACCTGCGTAAAATAAGATTGAAATTATTCATAAATCTATTGCTTCTAAATAAAGCATAAATTTCATTAGTAACAAAATTAACGTGATGAAAAATGTTAAGCATAAATGTCATTCAAATACTGTTTTGAAATGTATTCTGTTTTGGTATGTCAATGGTGACTCTCATCCAAAGTAGCCAATTACCATTTCCACCTAAAAATTACCCAGTAAGAGTAATACTCAATTAAAGAGCAATTCTTACATGGTTTAGTCTGTGAGTCATTTCACTGTTCTCAGAAAGAGAGACAAACACAGAGAGTAGAAGCTCTGAGTGGAATTCACATTCACACGATCTCTTTAACAATAGCCAACTAATATATAGTTAATAACATTTGATAATATTCATAATTATATTGACTAAATATTAGATGTGTATCAGATATGCATAAATTAGATATCCACAACATCATTCATATAAACAATAGCAAATTGTCGCAACAATCATACCATATGCACACAAAAGTTAAAGTAGTATTCTTGTTGCCATTCACATGCAACTATAATTTGCCAAGTCCAAAACTAACCACATTGGCAAATGCTTTCCAACTTAGTACAGCAGATACATATATGACTTATAGCAATATCCAGCTATTAAGTACATATCAAGTTTCATACCCAAGTTAACCAGACAATTCACGACCTTAACATTACACAAAAATGTTGTTTTAGCTAAGTACTTCCAAAATTAGTCATACATACTTGAGTCCATCATAGTTAACATAATTAAGCAAGTCAAAAGTTCTTGCTTATCAAACCTAATCAAATTCCCAATCAGGTGCGATCTTTTCTGAGCCATCATTTGATCTGAAAATAATGACACGGACAGTGTCATTGAAGCATACACCAACCAGGATGAAATCAAATGGCTGCAGGACAAGATCTGTGCAGAAGTCTGAAAATCCAACAGCATTCAGTGCTCCATCGTCCATAACTTGTACCGTTCAAGTTCGATTTGCAGCTTTAAAAACAACTGCCTCCAGATTCAGTTGTTCTATCCAGTCGTTCAGTAAATTTGTGAACATCTAAGACAAAATAAATGAAGGTCAGTCACAATATACTTTATTCTGGACAGTATAATAGTAGTAAAAAATTAGCATTAACTTAAAAACATGAAATTGTACAGGAGGTTAAGTTTTTGAAATTAGATTATATTTAACCTGCTGAAGTGCATCTTCTGTGGTATATTCACACAGAAATCGGAACAGTGATGCTTCATGCTCAAAGATTGATGGTAAACATGATGTGTGCAAATGATCTGATGAAATAAGAAACAATTGAATAATCAAAATATTATTTGTATTATAAACAATTATCATTCATTTGTATTTAATTTAGTCTACAATTGCTTTAAGATAATACCTGGGACAGGGTGAAGCTGCTGCAATGGCTCATGAGGATTAGTCCAAGGATAAGTCATTTGTTGGCCATTCTCATCAAATAGAAAAGTACTGAATACCCATCTGCGCTCACAAGCAAAGATCACCTGACAGCCAATCGTCAAGTGATGGACGTTGCAGAAGTCATCCCAATTAAAATTGAACATCAATCGGCCCATCACTAAAATTGGCCAAACTCTGTTTCCATGCTTTATGACTATCCAAGTGGTCACATTTTCAGCTGGGAAGAATTCTTGGACACCTATTGGCAATTCCTATACAAGTCCATAAGATTTTAACATTATATACAGAATTTATGGATCAGAAAACAAGAATTAAAGATTAGAATAAATATTAATCTAGATAAGTAAGTTTATACAATTAAATTAGTTTATAACCTCAGGTGAATGAAGTGAAGAGACTCGTTTTAAAAACCAGCATCGTGGCACCCCTGGTGACTAAACACAAAATTAATATAACAAAAATTAACAAGTCTTAAAAATAAACAAGTAATGACATTGCAGTTGTTTTTGGAAATAGATCAACGTAGGAACTACATGATATAAGAAATATTTAATACCTGCAATGCTAGTGCGAACAAACGAATAGTACATCACAGATTCAATCCACCTGGTGAAATCGCTACATCGACCCCACTCATCCACATCACTCAATGGGAATTGGTCACCATAGGCCTGCACAAAGTTGTATTCTCGCCTATAGACAAGATGCCCTGTTGATCGATCAACTGATCTACCAATATGTGTTCGCAGTCTACCAAGAGTAATTACATAGTAGAAAGCTCCATGTTGAGTTAAATGACGAGGGTAACGCTCAAAATCCCAACTCACAAATGGCAACTCACAAATGGCCGTTGCAATGCCATTATGAAAGTACCTATAAATAATGAGGTGTTCAAAGGCATCAAATTGTATACATATATATGTGCAGAGCATGCAAATAATATATAATGATCTTAAGGATTATTAATATAAGTTAATGTGTTCTAATTATCTCAATTCATATATAATGTAGGTAATTTTGTTGTTCTATATATTATTACCAATATAAATTTGACCAATAAAAGTACTCTCAATTATTATTCAAAATAAATATGTAAGATTACAGAAACAGTAACAATACACATAAACAGTAAATATTGACAGAACTCCATTTCTGTGTTTTTAATATGATAAAAAGATTAACCTACAATTAACTAAAGTTTGTTTTTTTTTTTTTTGTATCTATATCTAGAAACCTATGCTATAATCCTAGAATTTTTTAATCTATTTTTTGGATCTATATATTTAGAAAGCTATATGTTATAATCTCAAAATATAGAGCATTTGTCACAGGAACAAACAAATAAAGATCAATAGACACAAAAACATATCATATGCAGTATGTTTGAACCTAAACTATGAAAGTTTACGTATATCACAGTTGGACCTATTTATCTGTTTTGATTTGCTTCCAACCAACTACCTAATTTTTTATATTGGTGTTTCCCAGGATGGAATCAACTAATATAAAATAAAATATGAAAAGAAAACTATTTCTTTATGTTCATCCTATTGATTTTACGATTTGATGTTTTTGCATTCTCAATAACAGTTTACTTTGAGTATTTTGCACTTTTGCTTTGTATTTTAGTTACTGTTGCGTGATTTTTTATTTCAGCCATTAATTTTCGGATCGAATATATATATAAATAAGCGACAATCAAAAAATGAAAACTAAAATAACAAAACCTAATAATATATATATGTCCAAGGCCATATATATTCCACATATATATAAAACTTGTTATAGACTGCATATACTCATACTCAAAAACTATACAAAAAAATCTTCGCTTCAATTATTAGTACTTATTAAGACGCTCCTTTAGTCAATTTTATGATCCTGTGGGCCAAACGAAAGGAAAATTAACTGCATGCAAAAAATATCGAAACATCTACGGAAACTCTCGTTCATCGCCTGTGAAATATATATATTTAAGAAATTGCTTTAAATTTTCCTATCATATTCCGTTGCGAACACTTAATCTCAGATATTTTACCAAAAAATTCAAAACTCATCAGATAAACAAACAATACTTACTATTTCGAAAGGAAACAAATAGAAGGTGTAGACACTTACCAAACCCTAGAAGATGGTCAGAGAGGGAACAAGTAGAAACTTACTTGCAAAGTGACTCTGGAAGTATCGGAAATGGAAGCAGAGATCTAAATATTTTCCTGATGGATTTTCCAATAAAGGCAAAACCAAATGCATGGTTCAGAGGCATTCAGTGGAAGTATTGCCGTCTAAATTATTGAGCCCAAGATACACTGAACAATCTCGATTGTCTAATTCCAGACAATGCCCCGTGTATGCTATTCCATCGATCTTCTTACAATTACGGTAACGCTCCCAAAATTTGGGCACGTTAATTATTTTTACAAACCATAATTAAGTTCAACCTTGAACTTTAATACAAATAATAATGTCCTCAAACACTATATAAATAATAACCGGGGTGGTTCTAGGCCTTCGTCTATCCCTGCGCCGGGTCATTCCCCACTCCGGCAGCATTTCCTGCTCCATAGGACTGGTCTCCACAGTAGTGTTCCTGTCCATCCAAATAATCTGACATAATACGTCAGAGTCGCCCAAGCAACATCGTGGTATTATGTCAGGGTTACACAAGTGCAACACCATGAGCAAAGCCCAGTAGTTCACTATGCTAATCTCCTAAGTAGCAATTCTAGAACAATAATTTCATAAACAGTATATAAAACTTGTGAACAGTAAACCATGCAATATATCATGCGTGTCTATACGGATCAGAGTAAACATGTGCAAAAAACAGTGTCTCATTACAGTATCTCGAACTGTGCCACGTGTCATTTCCTCAAAACAATTTCTCATTCGGTTTCTCAAACTTAACTCTTTTATCAACAGTTTTCCCAAAAATCGTTATTCTCATATCGGTGCCTCTTTCAGCATTCTTATTCAAATTTCATATATCTCCCATCACTCGAAAGTTATTGGTCCGTTTACGCCTCCTTTCAGCTGACGGTTCCAACCTCTCCGCTCGAGGTTCCGGTTATCGTGCATCACCGAACTTAACAGCCTGTTTGCACGGTCCGTCCACCCCGCGACTCACACGACACAGTCCCGGCCGTCTTACATCACCGAACTTCACAGTCTGTTTGCAAGGTCCGTTCACCGTGTGTTGTGCACACTTAGCCCAAACATCCTAGTTCTCTTCGCGAACTGGAAGTGGCGCTCTCGCTGCACTACCGCATCAAAACCATTCCTCCAAATTCTCTCCGTGAATTTGAGGTGGCAACAAATCCATCTCATCTCATTTCATTTCATTTCCCGAAAATTTCATTTCATTTCAAAACCCATTTTCGTTCTCATCTCAATTTTTCATTAACAACTATACAATTTCACATCCGGTGTCGTAACGTATTGTGTACGTGCTCAATGTCACATGCTCAAATTCATGCCCATGCAATATTCCATAATTCCTCTCTAAAATCATATTTCTCCAAATACATATTTCTCACAATAAATCATTCATCAAAATACACCAACTCTCTAAAAAGAATAATATTTCCTCTAGAAATTTCCCACATAAAATCATACATCTTAATACACTAACTTTCTCCAAAAATAACATTTTCCAATTCTCTCAATTATAAATTATCATCAAAATTCTCATTTCTCCTTGTCCTCTTTCAAAACTATTTTATTTCTCTCAAAAGAAATAAAACTAATCAACTTGCTCTCTCTAAAAAAAATAATTTAATCACAACTCCTTTTCTAGAAATTTCTTGCCATAAATCAATTCCACTAGTTATGAACTTTCTAAAAATATTTAATCTCTCCAAAAATATACTCCTTATATTTCTAGAAAACTTTCTTTCCAATAAACTTAATCAACACATCATTTTCTATATCTAGAAAAATCACAATTTTCTCTCGAAAAATGTAATCAACTCCATTCACTTCTTTTCTTTTCATCATAGCCATAAAATATACTCACAAATAATTTAGTAAAAACATTTCTAGGAAACATTTATGAAAACCCTCACTTCATATTCATTTAGTAAAAACTCCATACTTTCTTACCAAAAATTTCCATAAAATATTATCCTTTTCTTTCTAGTAAAAAACAAATCCCTCATTAGAATAAGTTAATCCACTTATTTAAGAAATATCATCTCAATCAACAACCAATGATTTAATCAACTAAGATTAACTAGTTCTTCCAAGAAATATCAACATAATAATACTAGAACCTTGTCTAGTGCAATACACATCTTCTAATCTCTTCTAATCAACTACTAATCACTTATAATCAACTTCTAATCACTCTAATCTTACTAATCCCACTTCTAATTCCATGAAGAACTACTCTAATTAGAACCTTATTAACATTCTTGTTGATCTTTCAACATGAAATCCTCTTTCTTTAACACTAAGAAACATGCTTAGTAACTTAATACAAGCATAAATTAACTCAATCAAACTCTAAAATCATGCTTAGAAACTTAATTAGAACAACATAATAGAACTAGAAATAACTAATTAGAAGATTAGTTTAGTAAACTACCTTGTTTTCCGGGTGTAAACCGGAAGCCGAAAAGCTATCCTTTGGGGTAGAGGCTCCTTAATCTACCTAACTTTCTTACTAATTAACTTAGTAAGAAGTTAATTAGGCCCTAAATAAGTTGGCTAAGTGGTGGTGGAAGTTGTGTAGACACCCCAAAATAAGACTCTCGTATACATTATAATCCCCGATGATGAAAAGAAACACCCGGAAGGACCCTCGGATTGAAATTCTCCAAGTCAACAAAGTCAACAGTACCGTACGGTACTCATCTCTCACGCACGGCACAGCTCAAGCAGTTTTTTGAATTTTGGCAGTCAGGTGTACCGCACGACACGGCTAGTGTGCTGCACGACACAGTTTGTGTGCCGTACGACACTGTCACTTGTCACACAGCTTTTGCAAAATGCCCAGCAGCTCAAAATGTTGACGAAATGCGTTTCCCAGCTCATCATGATTTCGTGCAAAGCCTTGAATCTACCTCATAGCCATCATTACTTGTGTGGAGATCAACTATATGTAACAAACAAAGGATTCCTACGGCTATAAAAACCCCAACCGATTTCGGATGAGGACACTCGGAAAAATTGGCAAGAAAAACTATGAAATTCTGTCACTAAATTTTGCAAAACAACACCCCTTCAATCACAAACCTCCTTCATCCTTATCTATAACCTCCAGAAATCAATCTCACTCTCCTTCCCGAAACAAACCCAATCAAAAATCAAATCTCCCTGTTTTCAGTCCAAACCCGTAAGGTTGCCACTCCAAGCTTGCCCAAGTTCAATTTAGCAATCCTCTTTGTCACTACACCAGAGGGAAGTTAAAGTCCAAAGGGAGCTCAAGCCACATTCAGAAGTTCAAAGAAGAAGTTCAATCCGAGAGTTTCCAAACCGAGGTATAATCCCGTTTTGCCAACTTCGTAACTTGGTACCCTGAGGGGAGGGATGCCGGATGTGGGATGACGATCAATGTCATCTCCACATTCGGTATGCCCATGATACAGTAAAAACCATTTAGTTTGTATACCTCCCGGTCGCGTCGTACGGTGAAAACATCGCCTCGTACGGAGCGATTCAATGAGGAGGGACATCCCTTATTCAAGCATGCTATTCTCTCCTTTAAAGTAGTTCATTTTTAATCACATCCCATGCTTTGTATGTGCCTCTGTTCAATCTTATCGAAAACCCAAAGTTTTAAACTGTTGTGCAGCCAATAGTGCCGCACGGCACTCCTACTGTGCCACACAGTACATCTGGAGTGCTGTACGGTACTCACTTGAAAATCTGACCGTTAAGTTGATGAACAGTGTCGCACGGCACACTCTTTGTACCGCACGGTACATCTAGTGTGCCGCACGGCACACTTTTCGTATAAAAAACAAGATTTTGAACAGTGCCTTGCATGAACAGTTTAAAATTCTGGATTTTTACATGATTGCTGTAAATTACATATTGGTTACTTGCTTTTCATTATTATCGTCTGCTTTGCTTGATTTAAATGTTTATTTGTTAAAATTCGACATTAAAATATTTTCTAAAAATCCCGCAAATATTTAGTAAAGACCGATTTTTAATCGGGCGAGCGGGGTGCATTAAAACCCTTCCCCGTTCGTAACCTGGCTCCCGAATCCAAAATGAGTCTCTGGTTTTCAAACTGTTTTATAAATCATTTTCTCAATCAAAACGGTTTCTCGGGTCCCAAACCATTTTCTAAAAACCCGGGTGGCGACTCTATTTTACAAATTCCAAACTCAACCGGTGGAAATCGACCGTCCACAAAATGGCGACTCCGCTGGGGAATTTCAAATTAATCTCTAATTTGATATTTCTATACTTATGAACTTCCCGAAAGCTTGTCAAAACGAAAATGCCTAGCGCTATCGCAAGGAAGGAATGGCGGATTAACAGGGCCTCGCCCGGCCATCCTGACTGGAGCTTTTTGGTTGTTTATCTGTGTAAAGATGTCAAAGAACAGATTAATTTGGAGAGCCAAACTTGAAAAATATTTGTGGGATTTTTGAAAACAATTTTATTGCCAAACTTTTGCATCACTAGCATCGATGTTGGATAAACCCCGCTGCTGCGTCTTGGTTACCCTACCCAGTTCACTGGTGTTAGGACATCCCCGGATGCTCAGCAACCTTGGACCGTGATGAGTCAGCCTGCCGCTTGACCTTTGCCATGCAGTACACTTGGCAAAACTTTTGCATCACTTGCATCGATGTTGGATAAACCCCGCTGTTGCGTCTTGGTTACCCTACCCAGTTCACTGGTGTTAGGACATCCCCGGATGCTCAGCAACCTTGGACCGTGATGAGTCAGCCTGCCGCTTGACCTTTGTCATGCAGTACACTTGGCACTGGGAGGCAAATATTGGCTCTAGTCTGGGGAACCCCCTTTAACCAAAACCGGCCTTTGCACATAGATAACCTAGAACCATCCAACCTAGGACAGGGGCCCGCATGTTAGGATTATGTGATATATCTGTTTAAATGTTTATTGTTTGCTTGCCTTGCATGCACATACATGATAGCTTTTACCCTAGATTTTCACCTTTCTTCCACAGTGGTAAGAAGGATTATCCCAATAATCAAATGCTCTGTTAAGTAAACAAATTCCTTTTTCAAATAAAAATGCTGCAATTGGCTCTTTCCCTCCCAGTAATTAGAATGTTGTATTTCTTTTACCAGAGTTTGTAACCAAAGATGAGCAATCAATCCGGAAACAAGAAGCTCAAATCCACGTTTACCGTCCATCATGGCGCACCAGTGTGGATACTTGAGGAAGTGGGAAATGAAGAGATTGGAAATGAAACTCCAGACAAAGACAAGCTTGAAGAGTTGCTTCATCAGCTGGCCACATCTGATCAACCAGGCTTAACCCTCCAATGGCATGACTCTGAAAGCAAGGATGGCCAAGGTTGGGAGTTCCACCTTCCCGAAAAGAATGAGTCCAAGAACATCCCCGACAAAATCACTGTCAAGGTGGAGCAAGAAAGTGATGATGAAAGCATCATGCCGCCAATCAAATACCTTCAGCCAGATGGCACACCAGTCTACTACTTTCAAGACCCAGTGACAGGACATAAATACTGGGACGAGTGTGATTGTGAGGCTTGTGTTGAAGATTGTATCATTCTGAATGATGGTTTGTCTCCCCAACAGCTCAAGAAAAAGTATGCTCTGGAAGATCCACCAAAACAACCGGAGCCAAGCAAAGAAGCAAAGCAAAAGGAGCCAAGCCAAGAATGTTCCACCAAATCCGGCAACTAAGTCAGATCAAGAATCGACAGCAAGCCAATTATCAGCAGACCTAGCCTACAGGGCCTTTTTGAGACTGTCAAGTCTACCTTTTGTAGCTCAAGTCAGTTTGAGCTTTATCGAGTCTGTATTTTGCTTTATCGAGTCAGTTTGTACTTTTTCTTCATGTTAATTGAGTCAGTTTGTACTTCAGCCATGATGAATTTCTCGAGGGAGAAAGCCAATAGTAGTCTCGAACTACGTCATGGCCTGATTCCTCCAAAATGGGGATACGTAGGCAACCCCTAGGGGTTCGGCCTTTGTTTTGCAAAAAGCCTTTCGGAAAATCAAATATATTCAACAGAGCACTGAAAATTGGGGCAATCCTTTCCAAAACTGTGGTTTCGATACATATTGCGTTGCATGTCATGCATCATTCTTTCATCTGTATATAAACTCTTCTTGCACATAGCATTCTTTTTCACACCAGTCGCTAAGTTCACTTTATTTTTACTATCAGTTTCAATCATTGGTAAAAGCGAGAAGAACACTGTACCTAGTTGGACTAGAACTCCTGAACAACGATTGGTCCGAACTGAGTCAAAAACGGTACAGTCAGATTCAGCAGACCCTGCAGATATGTCAAACAAGAATGAGATCGAGGCTCTCAAGCTAGCTTTGGAAGAACAGCGGGAACACAGTGATAATCAGATGGCTGAACTACTGCTCCTAATACAAGGATAACCCTTCAGAACAAGCCACCAGGAGGCCCAGGGGAGCAGCCACCACCAAATCCACCTCCGCAAGAGAATCCGAACTTGGAAGCAATGATGGCGAAAGTCGCCAAACTCGAGGAATCAGTCAAGAAACAAGAAAAGGTAGCCGCCACGGGAGTTGATATGGACAAGTTGTGTCTATTTCCCGGCGCCAAACTCCCGGAAGGATTCAAACCTATAGCATGGGAGAAGTTTGATGGAAGTGGAGATTCAAAGGCCCATCTACAGACATATGTGGGCACTCTGTCCATGTATAACATTGAGAAGAATGCCATGGGTCAGATGTTTCAACAGACTCTAACAGGACTAGCACTACGTTGGTTTCTGAACCTTGACATTTCAAAGAAAGGAACCTGGGAAGATATTGGGGCAGCCTTTATGACTCAGTACAATTACAACATTCAGCTCGAGATGACTATTCGAGAGTTGGACGCAACCAAAATGGGGGCAAACGAATCCTTTGCCGACTTTATCAGAAGATGGAGGGGGAAAGCATCTCAGATGGTAGATCAACCCTCAGAGAAAGAGCAAATGAGAATCATCACAAAGAATTTGGCACCCGATTTTGCAAAACACCTGGTAGTTTTTCAAACCACCGCCGACTTCAGGAGTTTTTACGAAGCCTGCCTTGCAGTTGAAGATGCACTCAGAACCGGCATATTTGAGAAGGAAGAGTCTGTCAAGCCCAAACGAGTTTACTTTGGCAACAACAATACCCTGTTTGGAACCAACCGATATAACCACGCCCAGGCCAGCTCCTCAAATTCCAAGCCCGTCAAAACCGAGCCTATTAACCAGATAGTAACCCAGCCAGCCCGGCAAGCAAGAAATTTCTACCAATTCCCTTTTCCTTTGACCACAGTCTACCAAAAGCTCCTCGAAAAGGATGCCATCAAGCCACTTGAGCCCCGTGAGCCACCCAAGGTACTCCCTCCAAGCCATAACCCAAGTGCCTTTTGTTCCTACCACCAAATGCCCGGTCATCATACCAACAATTGTATCCGTCTCAAGCACAAAGTCCAAGACCTCATTGAAGACGGAACACTCCCACTCCCCCTCAAAAAGTCAAACACTATCTCGAACCCCATGCCAGAACACAAACCTAATGCTCAAGTCAACCAACTCCACTTTAACTCCACTCCAAATAACCCAAGCTCCACTAAATTTAACCCTAGCCTATACATCGTACCAGCCACCGAACCAAAACCAGTGGTCCCTGTGCCAGAGGATATTGGAATCTGCTCCCTCAAAAGCATTAAATCAGAACAAAAATCTAGATGGGCAGATATCACCGAAAGTGAAGAATGGGCCATGAATAATCAAGACAGGGAAGAACTCCGCCAAGAGTGGGACCCAAGCCAGTTCATTATCTCGGATTCTCATGCCAAGCCAATTGTTTCTATACCAACAGATTCCGGTATCTGCCGGATTGACAAAATCGTATGTATCGCGGGCATGGTGCATACTCTTGAATATGTTGAACCAAGCGAACAGGAAGATTGGCGAGAAAGATGGGAGGCAATTTGCACCGATCCTCTTGACGCAATTTCGCTCCCTGCATTGTTTGAAGAACCCGGAGACATATGGAATCGGACACTCAGCGAAGTTTGTCATTGGGTCCCTAGCAGCCATCCTTCGGATGATTCGTTGCCACCTCCACTTCCTGGGGGTGAAGAACACTCTGCCATAGAAACTGTTTTTGGTGACCACGACTGGTTTCCTCAGGCTTACATTATTGGGGAATCTCTGCCTCGGCCGTCTGTGCCGTTCCCTCCGCAGCCAGATGTTTTGGCTCTAATTACAGATTCCGGAGACTCACTTTGGGATGAAGAAGATGTAGTCGATATCCGATTCGACAACAATGAAGTATGGACCGTCAACAGAGCCGTGTTGGACGATTCGTTTTGGCGCAATCGAGCAGTGGAAAATCTGGGAAAGAAGATGGAGAACATCAAAATCGAGAAACAAAAGGTCGAGGATAGTCTTGCAGGTTTCTGGTCCGAGTACGTTGACACCGAGCAGAAGTTGGAATCTATCAAGGCTGGAAAGCGAAAAGTTAATGAACTATCAGATTTTTGGGATGAAAAGCCGCCGTCAGTCAACCGAGTAACAAGAAGCGGACGGATTTATCAACCTGCTAACCTGCAAAGAGGCAACACCTCTAATCACGCTCAAACCGGGGCATTTGCTTGGGACGATCCCGTCCAGGACGATTCAACTCCAACTAATCCAGAAGTTGTCACTCGAACACCAGAAGCTGCCACTCAGCCGCCGCAGCGGAATCCTATGCCAATGGAAGATCCCATCCGGAAACAACTTGAAAGAACTCCAGCGTTAGTATCCATCTGGGGACTGCTTTCCTCATCCAGGGAGCACCGTCAGAAACTAATCAGAACACTGTCTAACATGGAAGTGCCACCTGATACTCCCCCTGAAGCATTGGTAGCTTTGTTTGCACCAAACCGGGCAAAGCATGTTGTAACATTCACTGAGAAAGATTTGCCACCAGAAGGAGCCGGTCACAACAAACCGCTACACATCACCATGAAGTGTATGGGAAAATGGGTTCCCGTTGTTCTCCTAGACAATGGATCTGCCTTAAATGTTTGTCCACTACGCACAACCTACTGTTTGGGGTTCACAACTAAGGATTTCCAGCCATCGAATCTCGGAGTGCGTGCTTACGATAATACACGCAGGGATGTAATCAGAGTTGTTCAACTGGAAATATCAGTCGAAGATTTCAAGTCTAAAGTTGAGTTTCATGTACTCGACATTCCTTCATCTTCCAACTTATTGTTGGGTAGGCCATGGCTTCACTACCCAGACATCATGGCAGTACCATCCTCCTTGCATCAGAAAGTTCAGCTTGGTTTGGCCACAGGGACCCTAACCATTTATGGAGAATCTGAGATTCACCCTCATATCTCTGATAATGCTCCCATACTCGAGATCACACATGGGGAAGAGGACGTCACTCTTGGAGGGTTTTCTTTTGACACCGCTGGGGCAGTTCTCACTATCAAAATGGATGAAGATTTCTCGGTCAGCTCGACGGTTATTGAAATGATGAGAAAGATGGCTTACATGCCAGGATTGGGATTGGGCCACAACAATCAAGGAATGGCCGAATTCCCCAATTTCCCTATGAACAATCATCGCTTCGGCCTTGGATATCTACCCCGTGAAGATGAGATGGGAAGCGGATGGAAAGCTCGAGCCCGTGCCCAGCCAAAGAAAGGTCCCATCCGTTTTGTCAGAGGAAAAGAGGCTATCTACCAAGGAGAGCCAGAACCATTTTGGGACATGGAAAAGAGGCTATCTACCAAGGAGAGTCAGAGGAAAAGAGGCTATCTACCCCGTGAAGATCAAGCTGCCAGGATTCGAGATATTCGCCAATAACACATGGGACAGTGATGATGAATCAACGAAGCTAGAAGAATTGGTCAAGCAATGCCAATCTGACTGGATCGAAGTTTTTGACTCAGGGAATCTAATATCGTTGTTTGGGGATGAAAGTCTATTGGGTATGGTCGAGGACGGGCCTGCTGCAAAGATATTTGACTTGGAGCCTGTTGGAGACATGGAACTGATGATGCTAGGCCAAGAAACCCTTGGAGACGTTACCTCGCTCATTGTGGATGCCAACGGAGTTTATAAAAACTGCACTTTTCTACCCAAAATTATTTACACTGGCAATGAATTCGAGTCTAAGTCAGAGTCTAGCATTGAGTCTGAGTTTAACACTGAGTTTGAGTCCCCTTCTGAGTCAATGCATGTGTCTGTTAGTTCTCCACGTCATCATTTCTCTTTTGAGTTTGAGTCCACTCTCATGTATCATGCCCCTGGGGCCACCTCTTTTGCAATGAATGAAATCGACTTTGCTTATTTTGCTGTGTTTGAAATAAATTGTGTTAACCTTGACGATGATGGGATTGAGTTTGAGGAAGAAATTCCAAAAGAACTCCGATCCCTAATCGAACGAGAAAATGAAAGGCATGCTCAGCCTATAACAGAAAAGGTACTTTCGATAAATCTGAGAGATGAGAGTAATCCGCGAATGGTTCAAATTGGTTCTGAGTTATCCCCGGAAGAATTTAAAGCTCACTCAGATCTTCTCAAGGAATTTCAAGATGTTTTTGCGTGGTCCCACGCGGACATGCCCAGAATTGATCCCAAAATAGTGGAGCATCGAATCCCGCTTTATCCGGATGCGAAACCTGTCAAGCAGAAGTTGAGGAAGATGAGGCCCGACTGGGTGCTGGAAATCAAAAAAGAAATTCAGAAACAGATAGACGCAGGATTTTTAATGGTAACGGAATACCCTCAGTGGGTCGCCAACATCGTACTTGTCCCAAAGAAGAATGGGAAGATCAGAGTCTGCGTGGATTTCAGAGATTTGAACAAAGCCAGTCCAAAGGACGACTTTCCGCTGCCACATATAGATGTACTTGTAGACAACACTGCGGGGCATGCATTACTTTCTTTCATGGATGGTTTTTCGGGCTACAACCAAATTCTCATGGCCCCCGAAGACCGAGAGAAGACCACTTTCACCACAGAATGGGGGACCTACTGTTACAGGGTTATGCCATTTGGGTTAAGAATGCCGGATCTACTTACCAGAGAGCAGCCACAACCCTACTGCATGATATGATCCACAAAGAGGTCGAAGTATACGTGGATGACATGATTGTCAAGTCCAAAGAAAGGGAAGGGCACTTGCACGCTCTCAGAAAGTTCTTCGAAAGGATTCGCAAGTACAGATTGCGTCTCAATCCCGAAAAATGCACATTCAGAGTTACGGCCGGAAAAATGTTGGGTTTCATGATCACAACCCGAGGAATTGAAGTGGATCCATCCTAAATCAAGGCCATTCTTGAAATGGAGCCACCGCAAACAGAAAAGGAGGTACGGAGTTTCCTCGGCAAGATTCAGTTCATCAGCAGATTCATCGCCAAGTTAACCTCAACTTGCGAGCCGATGTTTCATCTTCTCAAGAAGGATGTACCGTTTAAATGGGGAGACAGGTGTCAGAAAGCCTTTGAAGCAATCAAAAGATATTTGCAGAATCCTCCAGTACTAATGCCTCCTATACCAGGACGGCCTCTGATTCTGTATTTGTCAGTCACTCCATCAGCAATGGGATGCATGCTAGCGCAAGAAGGAGAGGGCGGATCTGAGAAAGCCGTGTATTACATAAGCAAGAAGATGGTCGGATGCGAGGAACGATACACTCCTCTGGAAAAGACTTGTTGGGCTTTGGTCTAGGCTTCCAAAAAGCTAAGACACTGTATGTTGGCCTATTCTGTAACGCTGATTTCTCGAATGGATCCTCTCAAATACCTATTTGAGAAACCTGCACTTACAGGTAAGTTAGCACGATGGTTGCTTTTGCTAGCAGAATTCGACATCAAGTATGTTACCAGGAAGTCAGTAAAGGGAAGAGCCGTCGCCGAGTTTCTTGCCAACCACCCCGTGGAAGGACCAGAAGATGTGGAGTTTGAATTCCCAGATGAAAACGTGATGACCACCACCAATGATGTCTGGATACTGTATTTCGACGGGGCAGCCAATCAGAAGGGATTCGGAATCGGGGTGCTGTTAATTTCCCCAGAAGGATCACACATTCCTCTTGCTTTCAAGTTAAACTTCGAAGTCACCAATAACCAATCAGAATACGAAGCCTGCATCGTAGGGATGGAAGCTGCCTTGGAAATTGGAGTCAAAAGACTAGAAGTGACCGGAGACTCGAACTTAGTGGTGTCACAAGCAAACGGCGACTGGAAGGTCAGAGAAGACAAGTTGAAACCCTATCATCAAGACTTGGATGATTTGATCCCACAATTTCAGATGGTCACTTTCACGCATGTGCCAAGATTGAAGAATCGGTTTGCCGATGCCCTCGCAACATTGGCATCCATGGTTGAAATACCAAACGGAGTCAAACTCAGGCCAATTATGATTGAGCAACGAGACAAACCTGTCTATGAGTACGTCATGGCCATTGACGAGCAAAACGATGGGTTACCTTGGTATCACGACATTTGGAACTTCATCGAGAAGGGCGAGTATCCGACATGGATCGATAAGAAGGACCAGATTGCTCTTCGGAGATTGGCATCTCAGTACATCATTTGCGGAGGTAAGCTATACCAGAGATCTCATTGTGGAATGCACAAGCTGTGTGTATACGGAGAGGAAGCCAGCCGGATCATGGAAGAAATACATGAAGGGGTTTGTGGCCCTCACATGAATGGCATGATGCTCGCTAAGAAAATCCTAAGGCAGGGTTATTATTGGTCAACCATGGAGACTGAATGCGTCAAATACGTGAAGCGATGTCACAAATGTCAGATTCACGCCAATCTCATGCATGTCCCACCATCAGAATTGCATTCCATGACTTCGCCTTGGACCTTTTCCGTCTGGGGCATAGATGTCATTGGCAGAATCACACCGGCAGCATCAAATGGAAACAAGTTCATTTTGGTCGCAATTGATTATTTCACCAAGTGGGTCGAAGCTGCTTCCTACACGACTCTCACAGCAGTCCAGGTTGCTCACTTCATCAAGCAGAACATTATCTACAGATATGGGGTCCCTCAGGCTTTCGTATCAGATAACGGGGTTCACTTCAAAGGAAGAGCAGTAGAAACTCTTGAAGAATTCGGGATTCAAGTTCATAAATCTACTGTCTATCGGCCACAAACCAATGGAGCTGTAGAAGCAGCTAACAAAACCATCAAGTCTATACTAGAGAGAACCATTGAGTCTGCACGGGATTGGCACGAACAGCTGCCTTTAGCATTGTGGGGGTACCGGACATCTATCCGAACTCCGACGGGGGCAACACCCTATTCTTTGGTTTATGGCATGGAAGCCGTTCTACCAATCGAACTCGAAATCCCGTCTTTGAGGATCATGGCAGAATCAGGGATTGATGAAGCAGAATGGCAAAACGCGAGGTTCGAAGAGCTCATGCTGTTCGATGAAAGACGGATTAAGGCCTTATATCATGTTCAAGGATATCAACGCCGAATAGCCCGTGCTTTTAACAAAAAAGTGAAATCCAGGTTTCTACAGGAGGGCGACATGGTTTTAAAAGAGATCCGAGCTCCCGTCTTTGACCCGCGTGGGAAGTTTCGACCAAAATGGGCCGGGCCTTATATTATCAAGAAAATCTTATCCGGAGGTGCAGCACAACTCATCGATCTCGACAGCAATGAATTCTCTACTTTGGTCAACTTAGATCAACTCAAGAGATATTACCCCTGAAAGAAGTTCGCTGGACTGAAAACGGCAAGGGCGGGCAGTTCCAGGCAAAAATTAGAGCAAAGCCTGCTAGGTTGAAAACCCGAAAGGGCAGCTTAGGCAAAAGACAAAGGCTAAATCAATCAAAGCTCGCTAGACTGAAAACCCGTAAGGGCGGTACTAGGCAAGATTCAGAGCACAAAAGGAGAGTGTAAATACCCGAGTGAACCCTAACCAAACATTAGTAGTCCTGAACTACGTCATGACCTGATTCCTTTTTACAAGGGATACGTAGGCAGCCTCATCCTGAGGTTCGGTCACAATCTTTTGAGTTGATTCCAAGTCATTGTGCGCATTTCAGATTCCGCAGACAGAGTCAGCAAGAATCAAGAAGGGAGAATTCTAAAAACTCAAGTTTTATTCGAACGAACTTTTTCGATTACATGGCTGAGCATGAAACTTTCCAAAAAGAAACAAACAACAACGACGTTGGTTACACAACTTATTTCAAGCACAGTAAGATCGAGTCTAAAGTCTGTCTTAGTTTCCAGTTGCTCTTGCTTCAATGTCTCTTGTCAACCATCTCTTATAACGTGCCGGAAGGAAAACACTGGGATAAGGATCTCTTGGAATGGTCACACGCCCTCTCCAATTATTATGATAAGCTCTAAATGTGGCAGCATTGAAATTTGGTATAACAAAGTTCTCAGGATCTGCAGGCGGCAGCACTTGACGAGCACCAAGTTGACGGAGGATGCGGTTCGGAATATAGAAAGACCATCGGGTTAGACCTGCCAAAACCATTCGCTGGCGCCCCATGTTGCTAATAGCCATGTCAGGAAGATCAAGCCAAGTCAACCGCCAACAAATCACCTCCTCTGTGAGTCGGGAGAGAACCTGAACCCAGCCTCCCTCATCATCAAAAACTTCCCTGAAATCCCTCATAACAAACCCTTGCGTTTCATGAACCCGGTTTCTTGGCACAGGCTCCAGCAGATTAGCCTTGTCACATAACCACAGCTGTGTGAAAGAGAGAAAACATGTGAGGAACCTTAGAAAACCTTAAACTGAGAGTCGAGGTAAAATGAGAACGAGTGAAAAACCAGAAAAAAGGAGAGCTGAGTGAGAAGCCTACCTGTAAGAGTAAAGGGCTACCCTCGAAGATGTCGGTCCGGCCGGCATGAACCCCATCTATACCCATCAAAGTTTCAGCCAGAACCACGGGAGCCACGTCTTTGCGCTCCTCAATTTGCATAGCCACACCAACCAGGGAAGAGCTTGCCTGACCATCAGATTGCACAAACAAGAATGCAGCCAATAAACACAAGCACAGAGCAAAGTTGTTGGAGCGGAATCCGTCAATAAGACGTGGAATGTTCAGAAAACCTCCATGAATCATGGACTTGGCAGCATTCTTGCTTGCCCCAAGTTTGGAAGACAGCATTGGGGCAAAACCAACTCCTTGGAGAGGAATGATAGGTTCCACCAAATCAAAACCTCCAATATATGCAAAAAATTCTTCCACGGTGGAGCATAACTCGTGAAGACCAAAGTGGAAAACATGCACCTCAGGATCCCAGAATTGCGTCGCAGCTCGCAACAACTCAGGACGTATGGACACGTCTCGAATGTAACGAAGGGAAGTCAGCCTGTGACCCCGAAAGTGGAGCCAGTCCAAGCCATCAAGGTCATCGAGCCAAGGGCGCATCAAAGCTGAGAAACTCACGGCCATTATGAGGAGATAAACAAAGAAGAAGTCTATGAATTTGGGGTATGAATGAAGAGTGAAATGAACAGCTTTTATAGCTACCATGCATGAAGAACGATACAAAGTTTGAAGTTCCAAAGAACGGCCATCTCGAAAAGCGTGCCGACTCCAAAACCGCAAGAAATCACGCTAAAATTTGCAAAGCTTCTCCAAGGATGCCTCACAGTGGCCCTTCAAGACCCTAGGACGTGCATTGGAAAGGTGAAAAGCCAAAAAGAAAGACCAGAAAGCAGTCACAGGTTGCAGGATTTTGGCATTGCTAGGCGAGTGCCGCACGGCACAATAAGAGTGTCGTACGATACAGATTTAGTGCCGTACGATACAGATTTAGTGTCGCACGGCACAGTTGGCCAGATTCCAGTAAAAACTGGATTTCGAGCATCCGGAGCTCATTCCATGCTTCTCTTTGGCACATAGCCTGTGAATACAAGCCGTGACACGTGTATGTGACCTAGTGGAAGGATTGGTTGACAACCCCAACCCAAATTTCTATGATCAAGTGTCTCAAAGACTTGTACATCAAGAATGGAAACATCGGCAAGCCATACTTCATTGTATTATCGTCCTACGAGCTTGATCGATTCACATGTGTCATGTCATATACAGAAATTATTCCATTCATTTGTCAACAACAATGTCGGCATATGCACACAACAAGCATTGTTCTATTGTCATTAATCCATGCATTGTACATATGAGTCCGAAGGATAGTCCCATCATTTCATTGAGTCCTGTGAGTCACAACCATGAATACGAGTCAGGACCTCCATATACAAGTTTGTAATTCTCAATTCAGTTGTTGTAACTAAGATACTCACGTGCAAACTTTGATTTCTCAAATTCATTGCTAATATGAATAAAAAGCAAATCAAAAGTGCAAGTTTTATAAAACCAAACTCAAAAATCCACATCATGAGTGTAACCATATCCAGGGGCAAACAGACCCAATGCTAAGTCTACTACCATGGCTCGCAGGCCATCTATACAGAAGGGCTAAACAGGCGCCCAAATCAAAACGAGGCACGCAGGCCCCAACTAATAAAATGCTACTACTAACAACTATCTCAGGTACGCGGACGCTTCGGCCTAGCAGGATCACCCTCAGTACTACTGCTCTCCGCAGACTCCTCCCTCTGCGGTACACTCTCTCTCTGTCTCTCAGAAGAACGAAGGACTCGGCCTAAAGGTGGAGTCACTGAAGTAGCTCGAGGCGTAGAACGCCTAGCACTCCGGGAACCTGACGCCCCGTGCACAAGCAACAAAATCTGTCAAGTACAATGGAAAGCATGCTTAATCAACAGAAAGGAAAAGCAAGCTTGATGAATACCTCAGCAGCTCCAGCACTAGGGGTAGCCCCTCGGCTAGCTCCTCTCTCACTACTAGTACTCTCTCTCCTCCTGCGTGTACCACGGCTGATCTCTCTACCTCTGCTAGTCTCTCCGGCACCTCGGCCTGTGCCTCTGCCAGCCTCTCTGGAACCTCGAGCTGGTGTCCTCTCTCTAGTGGCTCTCTGTCCACGACCAAGTACAACTCCTGGCTCGGCTCGCGGGCGCACCTCTGGAGCCATACCCATCACAAA
Source organism: Vaccinium myrtillus (assembly GCA_016920895.1). Taxonomy (NCBI): domain Eukaryota; kingdom Viridiplantae; phylum Streptophyta; class Magnoliopsida; order Ericales; family Ericaceae; genus Vaccinium; species Vaccinium myrtillus. The sequence goes on along the minus strand of CM029275.1, from coordinate 33,520,521 downwards.
CTGACGGACCATGGCCTGCAAGTCTTGCACCAGCTGGTACGACGCCGTCGCCCATTCAGCAGGAATCTGAAATATAAAGACACATCAGTAATGCATAGGGATGATAATACAATAAGACAATCAAAGCAAGTACAGCAATCAAAAGTCACCTCTGTCGTGGCAAAGGTAACTGTAGGTCTAATAAGAGGCACCGTCACTACTCCAAGCGCTCCGTCAGCAGTCACTACCTCAATCTCTCTCCTCAACTCAGGTAAAGTAGGGGCAGCTCTCAAGCGGTTCTCCATGTCCAAGTCATATGCCAAGTGAGTACTCAAGTAACCCTCGTAGTCTATCGAAGGACTGAAGACCACCTCTGTCGGCACTGTATATCTCTCTATCTCTGCTCGAGTATACTCATCAGTCCTCTGAACAAGTGAAGGCAGTGGCGAAGGCACTCTGAAATGGTCAATCCCGAGAGATTGACGAGACACTCTGTCACCCAAGTACCATCGCCAACCGTATGGACACTCCAGCAGTACTCGACTCCGTGTCCACTCCCTGCTCCTGACCAGGTAATCCTTACATGACCTATGCCAGACATTCCACCTCACCTGCAAGGAAAAAGGGTTTGTCATTCTCAGAAAATGAAAGAGCAAAAAGGACATGAAAAGTGAATCACAGAAGGACTTACTCTATCTCCCGTAGTGGAATCCAGAAAGAGTCTGAAGCTCCTCAAATCCCCCTTATGGTCACCAGCCCCTGTAAACTCCAATCCCCACTTCTCAGCACGCGGAAGCACATCCTCATTATTGTGGGAATTAGCTGGAGCAAATATTCCCAGCACCTCATAAGCCCACACCTGCCCGTTCAGAAAGCAATCAAGACAATAAATATGGATAAAGCATTGTGATAATTTCAAAAGAGGAATGCAAGCAGAGTTTTACCTCCAGTACTCTCCAGTAGCCACCAAGGCTCGTGCCCACTCCACGGCAAACGCAACCCAAGAAGCAGTACACGGTGCACAAGCCAGCACCACCCCAGTCAAACCTCCCTGCAGTCTCCAAACTCTCCAAAGCCGGTAGCCAACCTAAGTGCACCATCCCCTGCCTGTTCGGAAACAGGGAAGCACCGAAGAGGTATAACAAGTAAGCCCTCGCCATCTGTCTAGCCTCCTCCTCTGACTCAGGCTCGTGGTCCCAGAAATCCACCAAGACAGTATATCTCACCCCCCGGCTCGATGCCTCCAGGCCTCCTCCCCAGGTAGTGCTCTACAGCAGCAGTGTCCAAGTACAGCTATGAGTCAAACGGGATGGGCTCACCTCCAACTCTCAGACCAGTGATAGCAGCAAAGTCAAGGGGAGTGATGGTCATCTCCCCGAATCAGAAGTGAAAAGTGTTGGTGGTATCCCACCATCTCTCCACCAGGGCTCGTATCAGCTTGCGATCTGTCCTGGTCACCGTCAAAAGTCGAATGAAAATGGTAAACCCCGAAGCATCAACCAAAGCCCTCACACTCGATGGCAACGCACGGTAATATGCCAGAGAACTCGCTGAACCTCCATAACCGCCCATGGATCTCTGAGTCTGTTAACAAAGGCACACCAACCTTCATCAGTATTGTCAAACATGAATATACAGCAAACAGACACAAGCAGCAAAAGAATAAACAAAGTACTCCCTCCGTCCCAATTTCTTGGTCCTTCTTTCCATTTTGGGATGTCCCAAAATGTTTGTCCCACTTCTAAAAACATACATCAAAATTGGGTCACTTTCCAATTTTACCCTTAAAAAGTACTTTTCCCATCTTAATTGGCTCGTCTATTATCTTTTATTTTATAACGGTTTTTATGATTTTGAAAATTTTGTATAATAAAACTAATTGATATCTATCAAACAAGATCCATATTGAATATGTTTTGACTTTCATATAATAAATTAGTCTCACAAATTTGGTCACAGTAATATTGACTGGATTTAGGGGCAAAATAGAAAAGTCAATACAAAGTTTTCACACCCCTTAAAAACCCACTTCCCCAAAAGGGGCCAAGAAATTGGGACGGAGGGAGTACATACCAATGGATTTCTGTAAGCAATATGGGTCGAGCGGTCACGGATGACACTTGTATCCAAGTACACAGGCAGCAAAGGAGTATATGTGTCACAACCCTGAGGAACAAAGAAGTGAACTCGTGGCACATAAGTGGCAGGCGTAAAAGGAACTCTGTGATCCAATGCCAGCTCAACCTCCCGGACAATGGTCACACGCACCTCCTCGGCGGCTGTCTCAGTCTCTCTCTGTCTCTCCTCCTGCTCAACATCCCTGACAAGAGATGCCATGCCCTCCTGAACCAGGACATTCTTAAACCGAGGAAACTCCTGTAAAGTCGCCGCTATATCCTCGTCTCTCGCCCCCTCCAAGGTATCTGCTAAAGTCAAGCCTGGTCTACGGGAAGAACCGACTGCCGGTGTAAACAGTGGAGGCTCTGAAACCTCTATCTCCCTCTCAGCACTCTCCTCTGGCACTCTAGCGGTGCCAATCGCAATGGCCGGACCAGGAGCAATCCGTCTCACCAAAGGCGTCTCCTCACTATCCGTACTACTCTCTCCAGCGACATCCTCCACAAGCACATCCCTATCGCTGGTACCTACCCGAGTCACCGGTATGACAGTAGCAACATCCTCACCACCTACAGTAACCTCAGTCACAAGAGTAGCCTCTAGAATATCACTCGGAATGCCCCCAGTCTGAGACCCGCTCTCCTGAGCACGGGCTCTCTCTACAACAACGTCAATCCCGCTGAGACTCATCGCAATATCAGAAGGTGAAGTACCCATACCTGTAGGGTCAATCTCCATAGCCTCCGGACCCTCGCGGGTAGCAACGGTACTCTGATCATCACTCACGGCAGTCTCAGAAGGCCGTACGGTACTCGGGTCCATGGCCGCAGCACTCCCAGTATCACCCACGGCACTCTCAGTGTGCCGTGCGGTACCCGAATCTTCGCCAGCATCATTGCCGCCCCTCGAAGTGGCACCATCGGTACCCGTGATATCCCGTACCTCTGCCGGAATAGAGGTCTCACCCGCATCAGCCTCACCGAGCCCCACCGATACTAGTTCCGGCATGGGTAATGTCGTTCCAACCCCGACCGGTGCCGTACGAGATGCTTCACGAACCGGATCTGCAACAATCGGATCAATGTCGGTCGACGTACTCATGAGTGAGTCACTATCGGTTGAGCTAGATGATGTACTTGCCCTCTCAAACTCCGACGACGACGTGTCAATGGCAGACCTGGTAGAACCGCTCGTTTCCTCGCCGGAATCAGCCATGACCGATATATCTCGGAAATGGAGGTGTGATTTTGAAGAACCGAAATTTTTTTTGAGAAGATTTAGGGGAAATAAGGGAGAAGAAGGAGAGTAAGGAGGAAGATAATTTCCGTGTTCTCTGCCCTTTCTGGATAACCGACTAAGAGTTCGAATATGTTGAAAGTGGGAAAACAAAAGATTTCGGGCGGTTATAGAAACCACTTGTGCCGTACGGCACACCAACTCTGCCGCACGACACAGATTGTATGTCGCACGACACACCCTCTTCAGAAATTGCCGCACGATGCTCGCACTCACCGCACGGTACACCTCTGAGAGTGTTTAACACTAAATTCAACCGTCCAAGGAATTTGTGAACCGCAATATCCACTCTGCGAGGAGATCGCTATCAATCTCGCTCAAGCTAAAAATCTCGCTCAGTATTAGTCTCATGCACTCACGGAACCCCATTCACTGGTTCTATCCCATCATTCATTCTCAGACATCAACTGGTTTCGTAAGTCCTCTACGGCGTTAACAACAAATTTCTCAGCACCGACTGGTTTCATAAGTCCTCTACGGCGTTAACGACAAATTTCTCAGCACCGACTGGTTTCGTAAGTCCTCTCCGGCATTAACAACAAATTTCTCAGCACCGACTGGTTTCGTAAGTCCTCTACGGCGTTAACGACAAATTTCTCAGCACCGACTGGTTTCGTAAGTCCTCTCCGGCATTAACAACAAATTTCTCAGCACCGACTGGTTTCGTAAGTCCTCTATGGCGTTAACGACAAATTTCTCAGCACCGACTGGTTTCATAAGTCCTCTACGGCATTAACGACAATTTTCATCAGACATCAACTGGTTTCGTAAGTCCTCGACGGCGTTAACGACAAATTTCTCAGCACCGACTGGTTTCGTAAGTCCTCTCCGGCATTAACAACAAATTTCTCAGCACCGACTGGTTTCGTAAGTCCTCTACGGCGTTAACGACAAATTTCTCAGCACCGACTGGTTTCGTAAGTCCTCTTCGGCGTTAACGACAAATTTCTCAGCACCGACTGGTTTCATAAGTCCTCTACGGCATTAACGACAATTTTCATCAGACATCAACTGGTTTCGTAAGTCCTCGACGGCGTTAACGACAATTTTCTCAAGCACCACTGGTTTCGTAAGTCCTCTCCGGCATTAACAACAAATTTCTCAGCACCGACTAGCTTCTATCTCGCCGATTGCGTTCACAGCACATCATTCGTTTTTCCCTCGTTGAAAAACAGAGTGACGATCCCCGAAATCCAATCAAGGTATGTTTTCTGTAAACTCTTATAAAAAAAAACACTGTTTTGCATTAAGCTCTAAAAGAACTACGCTGGTCTGATCTCTACAATGGGGTACGTAGGCAGCTCTTTTGAGCACGACCGCATGCATCATAATTACTTATTTGTTTTCGTACGAGGACGTCCACATCGAGGGGTGTCTTCTGTCTTTGACGTGACTCTCATCACACAATGATTCACAAGTCTCGTCAAAGAGGGGCAACTGTAGACACCCCAAAATAAGACTCTCGTATACATTATAATCCCCGATAATGAAAAGAAACACCCGGAAGGACCCTCGGATTGAAATTCTCCAAGTCAACAAAGTCAACAGTACCGTACGGTACTCATCTCTCACGCACGGCACAGCTCAAGCAGTTTTTTGAATTTTGGCGGTCAGGTGTACCGCATGGCACGGCTAGTGTGCCGCACGGCACAGTTTGTGTGTCGTACGACACTGTCACTTGTCACACAGCTTTTGCAGAATGCCCAGCAGCTCAAAATGTTGACGAAATGCGTTTCCCAGCTCATCATGATTTCGTGCAAATCCTTGAATCTACCTCATAGCCATCATTACTTGTGTGGAGATCAGGTATATGTAACAAACAAAGGATTCCTACGGCTATAAAAACCCCAACCGATTTCGGATGAGGACACTCGGAAAAATTGGCAAGAAAAACTATGAAATTCTGTCACTAAATTTTGCAAAACAACACCCCTTCAATCACAAACCTCCTTCATCCTTATCTATAACCTCCAGAAATCAATCTCACTCTCCTTCCCGAAACAAACCCAATCAAAAATCAAATCTCCCTGTTTTCAGTCCAAACCCGTAAGGTTGCCACTCCAAGCTTGCCCAAGTTCAAGTTATCAATCCTCTTTGTCACTACACCAGAGGGAAGTTAAAGTCCAAAGGGAGCTCAAGCCACATTCAGAAGTTCAAAGAAGAAGTTCAATCCGAGAGTTTCCAAACCGAGGTATAATCCCGTTTCGCCAACTTCGTAACTTGGTACCCTGAGGGGAGGGATGCCGGATGTGGGATGACGATCAATGTCATCTCCACATTCGGTATGCCCATGATACAGTAAAAAACGTTTAGTTTGTATACCTCCCGGTCGCGTCGTACGGTGAAAACATCGCCTCGTACGGAGCGATTCAATGAGGAGGGACATCCCTTATTCAAGCATGCTATTCTCTCCTTTAAAGTAGTTCATTTTTAATCACATCCCATGCTTTGTATGTGCCTCTGTTCAATCTTATCGAAAACCCAAAGTTTTAAACTGTTGTGCAGCCAATAGTGTCGCACGGCACTCCTACTGTGCCACACGGTACATCTGGAGTGCTGTACGGTACTCACTTGAAAATCTGACCGTTAAGTTGATGAACAGTGCCGCACGACACACTCTTTGTACCGCACGGTACATCTAGTGTGCCGCACGGCACACTTTTCGTATAAAAAACAAGATTTTGAACAGTGCCTTGCATGAACAGTTTAAAATTCTGGATTTTTACATGATTGTTGTAAATTACATATTGGTTACTTGCTTTTCATTATTATCGTCTGCTTTGCTTGATTTAAATGTTTATTTGTTAAAATTCGACATTAAAATATTTTCTAAAAATCCCGCAAATATTTAGTAAAGACCGATTTTTAATCGGGCGAGCGGGGTGCATTAAAACCCTTCCCCGTTCGTAACCTGGCTCCCGAATCCAAAATGAGTCTCTGGTTTTGAAACTGTTTTATAAATCATTTTCTCAATCAAAACGGTTTCTCGGGTCCCAAACCATTTTCTAAAAACCCGGGTGGCGACTCTATTTTTCAAATTCCAAACTCAACCGGTGGAAATCGACCGTCCACAAGTTGGTAGTTTGTTGGGAATTTTGGAGACAAACAAATAAAGAAAGTGCAAAGGTGGTCCAAAGAATAAAAGGGTGGCTATTTATAGACAAAATGGAACCTCTCTCTCCCTCTTGAAAATTTTCGGTAGTCCCTCCCCTCTCTTGGCCGAAAGTTTCCCCATGTGGGAGAGTAAATGTGGCATTTAATTGGCACATGGTTAAGTACTTGGGTAGTCACACCTTGCACTCTAATTCTAGACTAGGTCCTAGGTTTTCTATACTTGCAAGCAAAGTAACTATGGGAAGATGCATGGAACCAATGTGAAAGACTATAGTGGGGGAAAAATATGCCCTTAGTTGTGTAGGTTTTTGCATGGTCACCTTAGTTATGGGGTGTTTTTAGAACTAATAAACACAATATACATGTGAATACATTAAATGGCTAGAGAGTAGCCATAGTGGGTTAATAATAGGGGGAATATTCCTCCCTAAAACATGGAACCATGTTTCATGGAGACTTGGAGGCCAAGGCCTAGCCTAAATAGGTCTAGGTTGTGTAGATTGTGCCCAAATGCATGCATTGTGTGGGTATGTGTAGGTTACTCCAAAAATAGCAAGGCTTATTCTAACTAGTTTTGGGTACAAAAACTTAGCTTAGGAAACTTCCCTCAAACCTCCATCTTGCTTGCTCAAGTGTACAAGCATTTACTCTTGCATGTGCAAGAGTACTTGCTCACATGCATGCACACACACACTCCTACTCTCTCTCTCTCTACCGATCTCTCTCTCTCTCTCGGCATCTCTCTCTCTCTCTCCCCGTGGCTCTCTCTCTCTCTATAACTCTCTCTCTCTCTCTAACTTGGTCAAATACCAAGTTCCAAAGTGATGTGGTGGTGTAACCAAGACGTACCGAGGTAGTTAGATGAAATAAAGACGGTGGTTGGGGTGGTTCCGGGAATTAATAACGGTCTCCGGGTGTTACGGTAGTGTAACGGATGTGTTACTCGGTCTCGCACGTTCGCATGCACGGCTAGAATTCTAGTTATTCCAATTAAAAGGATTAATAATATTTTAATAGTAAAATAATCCAACAAATCGGAAAATTAAAGATAATAATTAAATTATTAAACGAAATTTTTATTTACGAAAATTCGGGTCGTTACAATTACCTTTATTCGAATTGTTTGATTGATTTTAAAATCCTAAGCATGTATGTGACAAAAAGAAAAAAAAAAGTATATTTGATTTCTTCTTCTATTTAACTATTATATATGAAATTTTCTTTGCTGCATATTTGATTGTAGCCTTTGATTTCTTACAAGTATGATGCACAATCTGCAATCTCTTTGGTAGCAATAATGCGTTTGAAGTATTAGTGCCCTCTTACTAGATTTTATTAGAAGATATCTTAGGAATCTACGAATTATTGTGGTATCGCACGTTTCATCACAACTGAACCTTATCAAAATTGATGGGACTACCATATTTCCTCTCATCTCTCACTACAGCAAGCGCGCGTCGCTTTTTATTTTTTTATTTTTTGAAATTCTCGATCCAACTTTGGTCCAATATGCTTTTTAGTGTCAATACCAAGAGAAGGTGTTCTAAATGCGCGCGTCTTGTGCGCTTAAGAACTAAAGCGAGGCAAGACGCAGGTGTTGTTCTTCATTGAGTCATAGTGAAGAAAAGCAATTAGATTGGCGAAAAGAAATGGAGCTACCACCACAGACCAATTTTAGCATAGCCAGTTAAAGAAAACACGATCAATTTAGGCACCGTTCAACAATGACAACACTTCCATGTCATGCTTTCAAGTAACTTCCATGACAACACTTCCTTGTCATGTGCACTCAAGGAATTAACTTCCATGACAACACTTTCATGTCATGTGATTTTTAAGAACTTCCACAACAACACTTTCATGTCATGTGATTTCGAGAAACTATAGCGACACTTCAATGCTATACTTTCAAGACATTCCATGCCAACACTTCCAGATAATTAGGGCTCAATAATTGGTGGTGATGGCCGATGCCCAATAGTAGGCGGATACGTGCTATGCTCATCTCCCAATTTATTTTGACCCAGATTTCAAAATATATTTCAAAGATTATTTGGCTTTAGCATGATTTTCCAATGTTTCACTTAATCGTGTTGCTCTTTATTTGTATTAATTGGGTCAGTTTGGGTTTAAGTCAGCTTATGTGGGGACATGCAGTGGCGGAGCCAGGATTTCCAATCCGGGGGGGCCATTAGCCATAAACATTTGATAGCTCCGCCGATGCCTCCAACAAGGCTAGAATTGGCCATTCATCGGTGGCATTACAGAGAGAGGACTAAATTTCGTCCTCGATCCTTAAAAAGATCAATTATATCGGATCTATTAGATTTTTTTTTTCATTTTTGTGCAATGTATTAATTTTTTTTTGTACAATGTATTAGATTTTTTTTTTGTATACTCGTAAATTCAAAAGTCTGGTGACACCTATTCGCCCCTCTTTATGTTAGCACCATCACAAAATAAAATTGACCATTAGCTCCATCAGTCGCCACTTTCTACGTTTTCCTTTGGCAAATACCACAAAAAATAGATAAATTGACAAGTTTCATGAATGCCAGAGCCAAAGAGAATCTCTCTTTGGCTCTACATATAAAAAGATGAGTAATCGTAATTTATTCATAGAAATATTTTAATCGACATGTTTGTGATTTCATTTTCATTGTACATTAATTCCTACCATAGTCCGTAAAGAAACATGAAGTAAAAATGCTAAACTTTGAGGGAAAAAATTTAATGTTCAAAGGTGTCACGTTTCTCTCAATTTAGTAAAAAACATTTGCAAACCTAGAGAGAGAGAGAGAGACAGAGAGAGAGAGAGAGAGATGAGTATTCATTCTAGTTGGCAATTAAAAAAAAGAATCTGCGCCCTAGGAGATTTGATCTCAGGATGTGAAGCTTAAAGAAGGATGCTCCATCCACTGCGCCAAAGACCACTGCTGCTATAAATATTCCCTACTTTAACATTTATAATTGTTTTTTTTTTTTTTTTTTTTTTTTTCCGAAGTGCGGGGGGGCCAGGGGCTTTAGCATTTGGTAAAGGAAAGGGGATGAGGCGTACACAAGGTTGTCCAAAGAAAACAAATAAACAAACAAAGAGTATCTATTTTTGTTCAGGATACAATTTGTGGGTTGACCTTTTAGCAGTGGAGTGGAGTATGTGTTTCTATTTGCAGTTCTCACCTCATTCTTTGAATCCTTGGTCTGAATTGGATATTTTGCATGTACTTAAATTTCCACACTGATGAGTTGTTAAATTTATGTTTGCTTTGATAAACAAGGTTTGCAAAGATTGGAGTTGAAGTTAAGGAGCAAAGGACTGCTTCGAGTGTCATAAAACCTCTCACGAAATGAAGAGAATTTTCTCATTTGGTCTTCATTGGTAGATCGGACTTTCATTGGCATCGGTGAGAAATTATTGTTGGCTTAGCTCTATATCAACTTATCTAGATAACTTTTACACAAATTTTTCTCAATAAATTTTTGTTCATCTTACATATCTCAACCCTTGGTTCTACTTAACGGTCCTAATTTATCCCTCGCACAAACCAACTTTTAGATGGCATTTCTTAAAATACTATCTAGAATGGCAATTTAGTAAATACTACTCCACTGATATGTGTACTATTCTTTTTCTCTCTTACTTTCCCTTTTGCCTCATTATCTCCACATTTACCGGATCCAACCCCCATATCTTTCCTAAGGCTTTGTTTAGTTGTCAAGAATGTTATACAGGAAAGTTAATCCTGAGTGAAGTAAAAAAAACAAAAATCTATTTTCCTATGAGTGTTCAATTGACAAAGGAATTATATAGGAAATTTAAAATTAGTTGTTCATTTGCCAAGAAAAGGAAACTTACAGAAAACTTCTTTTATCTTGATTCAATAGTTAGTTGGAATAAACGTAATTTTGGGAGCTATATATCTGGACAAAAAATTAATACATACAAATTGCTACCTTTGAATCATCAGTGAACTCTAAAATCAGCCATAAAATAAGAAAAATATTTAGTCTGGTTTGGCTTAATAAGCCAATTAACTCTCTCTCTCTCTTTTTTTTTTTTTTTGTCTTTATAAAAAAATTTCATATCTAAATGTTTCGCGTCAAACTTTTTTGGATTATTAGTTCATCTCGGTGAGAGAAATCGAAAAACTAACAAATATTGATCAAAACTCAAATTTTTTTTTTGAATAAAGACAAAAATCAACCAAAAAGTTTTACGAAATAAGGAAAATAAAAAATAATGATTGAAAGTCAAGTTTTTTTTTTTATAACTATGTTGACTATCTTGCCTATATTTACAGGAAAAAAGAAGAAGGAGAAGTGTACAAAATAAGGAAAATAAATGAGTGAGGGAGAATGTTGGCTCAAAAAAATTGAGAATGGATGGGGGATAAAACTTTCCCGCGATGCTAAATTCCATATATTTTGCAAGATTTGTTTTAAGAGAGAGTGAATCCTAGTAGAAAAATCATTTTTCATGATCTTATCATTTTCTTGGTAACTAAACACTCCAAAATACATGGGAAAGCTAACTTTTCCATTCTTTCCCATTATTTCTGTTAAAATGCAAAATTTCTCATTAAATGAAGTGGGCAGATCACCAAATTGGTACTTCAAAAAGACATGCATCTTGTTCGGATGGGCAAGTTGAAAACCATTTTCCAAAACTTTTTTCAAAATTTGAAATTCCCACTCTACACGTATAATTAGTGACTGACAATTGTCACTTTGTACTCTGTGTACATGACTCCACGTGTTGCCTTTCCAGTCTTTACACGTACTCCACTCTGTACACGTTCTCCACTTGTTGCCTTTCCACTCTGTACACGTACTCCACTTTCTGCAGAATGGAAAAGTCAAGGGGTGAGGTGGACCCCATTTTTACCTTTTGCCGAAAATTTTAAAATTGAGGTTTGGAAAAAACTTTACAACCACCAATCCGAAGTTCCGAACAAGGCAATTGTACTTCACATGTGTTTAATTTGTGGGGTCAAGTTATATCTTTTGAAATTCAAACAAATTCAAAGGTGAATTTTAGAAGACAAAAAAAAATTACTTGCAAGCCAAGAAAATTAAAAGGGATGCAAACTTCTGTTCTCATGTTGAGAAAGAAAATGACTAAATGGAAAATACAAAATTCAGAAGTCTTGGTGGTTATTCATAACACCTGTCAAAAAAAGAGCAAGTTTTGCTTGGTGGGTGCTATCCAACTATAATAACGTGGGAGATTATTTGGAATCCAACTGGCCCACTTCTCAAAACATGGGTTCATGGAGATAACTGCTATCTTCTCTCCCTATATGTACACGATCAGAGCATACAGGTGGGGGAGAATTTTTTCGGGAGAAGTCAGAAAGGAAAGATAAAAACAGAGAGAACAAAAAAGTAAGTCTGAAGAAGAAGGAAGCACGAAGCAATTTGTAGGATAGGTTCTTAGTGAATTTTAATTTAGAGGAAACAATAACCAATGATTGAACAAGAGCAGGAAAGTGTGTAAATGGGTGAAGAATTAGGCCAAATACACGAAGAGAGAAGGCATCAGTTTTCCATTCATTCTCCTTAGATCAACACCATCCTAATATCACAGTTCTAGGAGGGAAATGTGAGTTTGCGAGCACCAGCAAGAACAATGTTCTTGATTCCAAAGCTCTGAACCACTCTCTCTCTCTCTCTAGGGTTTCCGTGCTATGGGGATGGATTTATCTCTCTGAATTAATGAAAGAATGTCTCATATTTATAGGGGTCTGCACCCAATCATTGGGCTGTAGACATTTCCCCAATGATATGATGACACGTGCTCTCTTCGTATATCTGGGTAACGTGGGTGACATCACTGGCCGTTAGGAGGATTCCCATGGCTTATCCAGTGCACGCCATTCCATCGCGACGATCCCTAATCCTTTAAGCCACCAAGCCACTTGTATCTCCCATATTCCCGCAGTGCTAGGCGTGGTCGCGAGCCCTTTGGCTCGCGCCAAAACCTTACTCGAGACTCGTGACGAACTCCCTACCCCTACCTTATGGCCATGTGCAGTCGCGAGCTTAATTCTCGTGTTCGTGTAAATATTAGCTCCTTCCGTCGCGTCAATCTTCTTCGTTGAGCCCTTCGCGACGGGCGAATTCCCACTAGATAGGGTTTCCCTTGCACAGGGCATTTGCAATTCCGTCATGTTCTTCCGCGAGGTGATCACCCTCGCGATGGGGTTTTACCTTAGCCCTTATTTTCGTCGATGTGGGACATGCCCATTGAGACTTTACTTGCCACGTGGCCAGGCGTTATAGGTCGGTCAACTGTCCCGTCATCCGACGCGCTGACCTTTCCTACATATGCCCCTCGCGCGAGCGGGATTTCACGGCGTGTGGTCTTCTACGCCCTTTATCGGGCGCGTGCGACGTCAGCGAAGTTCGTCGTTTTAGCATTTCCCTCCAAAACGTGGTTGTTCCCAATTTCGAAGTTTTTGCAGGCCGATTGGACTGCTGGTGCTATTTCCACCGCTGATTACTCCATTGATGGAAGTGGGTTTACGCCTATAAATACCCTTTGAAAGAGAGGATAAAGTTTTACTTCCTTCAGAATTTCCTTCTGCTAATTTCTAGAAAATCTCAAGTCTTCCCTCTTTCCTCCTTCTCCTATTACCTCATACTTCTTCGAAACCATAACTTCTGTTAAAATCCATCATGGCTAGGACAAGGAGGTCAGAACCTGATACTGAGGCTTTATTGGCAAAAACCTCACTACCTCCTGCCAGCGAATGGAGAAGGGCTCCGTATCTGAAGCCCAAGGGTGACGCTTTCTGGGCTAACATCCAGAATTACGTTCCCATTCGCGGCGATCCCAAGGCTCAGTACATTCTATTTTCTGATGAGCCCAGCGTCTCAGAGGCAAACATGGTCGACCCATCTTCGTTGGTAAAGCTGAGGATCGAGAGGGGTGATTTCCCGTTCTCTCAAGTCCAGTACAAGGCCAACGTTCAACCCCCAAAGGATTGGGGCGACTGGGTGTCCACGATCCTTGACAACAGTGAGCACAGGAAAACCCTTGACAAGGTGGGTCTATTGAAGGATGTGCGCCTATCGCAAGATCTCATCGCGAGTCGCCCTCAACGCGATCTTGATTTCGCGGTGTCTCGCTGGAGCACAACCAGTCATACCTTCATTTTTCCTTTTGGAGAAGCCGGACCGACTCTCCTTGATACAGAAACCTTAATGAGCCTTCCTACACGCGGCGAGTATCACTATAATCCTACCAGCCACCCTTCTGGTGTTAAAACGGCGGTGGAGCTCATAGAGGGAGAGTTCAAGGCGGCCGGTGAGTATGGCTCTCGCTATGACAACGCGGGGAAGCGCCGCAACCCTCTAAAAGCCAACAAGACTACTTGGGGGTCTTGGCAGCAATTTTGGTTCCGCGACGTCGCCCTTGTCGAGGTGTATGGGGTGCTCGCGGTGACAATGAGCCCTCATCATGAAGGTTCACTATCTTTGACAGCTTTCTTAGTCCAGTTCCTGTCTCTTTTTCTCTTTCCTGACCTTCCACACGAGGGGCCCCGTCGCGAGATTATCCCTCTCGCGGCCTCTCTTGCACTGGAGAAGAGGCCCTCTCTGGGTCCCATGTTCCTGGGTCATTTTTATCATCAGATGGATCGCACCGTCCAAGATTTTGAGCGATCGATGGGGAGGTATGAGATCACCTCCATGATCCATATCTCTTTTCTACTTGGTTTCTTTTATGAGCATTTTCCAAAAGTTGCCCCCTCTCCCCACGAGCTCCCTCCTTTGAAGACTGTTGAGGAGAGGGATGTTGCTGGTGAAATCGTTCATGATAGCAAAGGCATGCCCCAGCTGCGATTTGTAAGCGAGAGGCTGCCTAGGATCATGAGGTGGAGCCGGACATCCCCAGGCCATTTATTCGAGGATTGGTGCGATGAGGTGACCTTCTTCAACCCGCGTCCCTACCAGAAGATCGTTGATGGTGCGATAGGTCCCTCCGTTTTCTTGGAGGACGTTGTTGAGAATTTTCAAAACAAAAACATTCGATCTCACAAATTGGACTTCCTCACATGGGTTACCCCCAGCTATCTCCCAACTCCGTCTGTTGAGGGTCCTATCTTGGTGTTGTATCGAGCAAATAGGCTTCAGCTGCAATTTGGGTACGGTCAAGGCATCCCTTGCGATCCTCCTTCTCCGCCCAAAGACCTCTTCACAGGTATCCGCCGATTCCTGAAGTTGTTTAATCACGAGCTTACTGCGGACTATGGGGGAGATAGGATCATTCCTAGCTCCATGCGCAAAACGGCCTTTACTCTAGAGAACAGGGTGTACAGGGCAAGAAATCTTCAATCCTTCATGGATTTTGTCCAGACCCCAGCGGTGGTGCCTTCTGCGGATCCTATCTCGAAAAAAGATTTGACCCTGCGTACTTTTAAACCAGGGAAGAACTCTGATTGTCGTGGTCCCAATCGTGCTGGGTTAAGGGAACCATGGCTCCTTTGGATGTGATCAATGCCATCCCTATTCAGAATATCCGTCCTGCAGACCAAATGATTGCTCCCACACCGCGTCATTCTACTGCTTGCGTGAAAAGGAAAGCTAAGGATACTACCTCCCCGCAGATAGAACAGGCTCCCAAGAGAGCAAGGGTGAGATATACACTAATTTTTCTTTTGTTACTTGCTCTTGCCCATCTTTTATCTCCTCTTGCTTTACTGACTTGTCGTTGTTGCTAACCCTTAGGGTCCTTCGCGGAGGGGTCGCATTATGACAAAATCTTCTCTCTTCCTCGCGGAACCCTTATCCCAGGCTGAACCCTCAATTCGAATTGATCATGGTGATGCCTCTTTCTACTTCTTTATATTTAGGGAACGATCTTGCAACTTTACCTCTGTTTCGTGAACTTATATAATTTTGTTCTTTCAATCTAGGCGAGGGGGTTCAGATGTCCAAAACAGTTGCTGCTATTGAAGAGGACGTGCCTCTCGTAGACCTCCCTCTTCGCGATGTGAATAAATCAGCTTCTTCCGATATTCCCCCTTCAGAGGGAGCTTCAAAAGGAGATGCATCTAAGAAGGAAGGGGCCGCCTCGAGTCTCGCTGAGGGACGTGGTCAGGTCGCCCCAGATGTTGATGAGTTCAACGCTATGGACATCGTGAGCGTCATCGCGAAGGAGGTTGGCGGGGAGCCACTTACTGAGGCTGGTGGTTCAGGCAATGAGTCGGAGGAGACGGAAAAGGAGAAATTAGAGGGAGTTGAGGATTCAGGGGAAGAAACTAAGACCATGAACGCGGAGCCCGCGGAGGAGATTGAGTCACCAGCGAGCTCTCCTGGGATTGAACCTTTCCCTCTTATCCCCAGTCCTGTTAAAAGTGATTCTTCTTCGAAGAAGAAAAAGGTTTTGAGGAAGAAAATGAAGGAGTTAGCTACAACCTCTTCCTTCCCACCGCAGGATAGGACACCGTCCCCCCTCACGATGACGAGGTAGTTCTGATACCCTCTTCCTCAGAGAAGGGCCGCCTTGGCCTCAAGGCCGTCCCTGGATCAACGGTTAGCGAAAGCTCTGACATGGATGACCTTGGTGAGAGCAGCGAAGAAGGCGAAGAGGACTTCGGAGACTCCATAGGTAAGTCCAGCGATGATGTATTTGAAGGGATTGGGGATATCTTGCGTCTTCCTTCTTTTACCCCCTCTAAATTGCTAACATCAGACCGTCCTTCTAACTCAGAGCCGGATGGCGGAGATGATGATCAGGGAGAGAAGCTGCTGGAAAAATAGGGGGACCTAGTTCACCGTCAAGCTCAAGACGAAGCATCAGGCCCTGCACTTCCCAAGTATTCTCTGTTTCCCGATACACAGAGCGGTCTGCAATGGAGGGTCAAGACTTGTAATGCCCCCATCCTTCGTGCCTTGGAGAAGCAATTCCCTCTGACTTTTGCAAATTTTTCTGCCAGTCGTCTCGTGGGTGGTCCACTCCTTGATGTTCTTCGCGAGATGGTGCTATGTCTGCAGGAGACAAGGGTGAGGGATTTTTCTGATGAGAAGTATGAGGACATTACTTCCTCAGTCAAAGACGTGGAGAAGTTTGGCCTCGAAGATATGAGCACTTAGAAAAGGTTCGCTCCATGAAGATATTATTCACGAGCCTTTTCAAAGTTCAGGCCAGCGAGGCTCAAATTGCTGAAGCAAAAGAAACGTATGAGAAGTACAAACAATTGCTTGCTGAGGCCAAGGAGAAGGTTTCTGTCTCGGAGGCAAATCACAAGTTGCTGGTCAAGGATCATCAAGCCCTGGAGGCTAATCCAAAGACCACACTAAGTGATGCAGAGCCCATTCTCCCACCAGCTGATCTGATTTCTCAGAAGCTCCTCAAGTAGCTAGGCCTTTTTCCATTTTTCTTCTTTTTTTTATTTTGAACAAGTGTAAGCCCTGGGGAAACGAATTTTTTTACTTATCCCATTAATGTCAATTAAATCCCTTGGAACTTTGTCTTATGAGTTACTGCCACTCATTATTTCAAGTGTATGCGTTCTTTTGTCATTGTCGCGGAGGTTAATGACAAGGCCACATTTTATGCCTTTCATTTACCTTATCTGCAACGAATGTTTCATCACTCGAGGTAGCTTTGATCCGCATTGCTCATAGTGTTATAAGCATCACTGTGATAATTCTCTTTTTAGGGCCTTAATATTAAATCATATTAAGAAATCCATGTAATTATGGTAAATGGCCGTCGCGAGGATTTTCCTACTCTTGGAATCAGCATTCCAAAGAGAATTCTGCTTTGGTATCCATTTAATTCGCAACATTTAGAGGCCTTTAAGCGTGAGTCAATACTTTGCTTCGTACCTTCTTTTTTACTCCGCGAAGGGTGAAATTTCCCCTTGTGCTGACACAATTTTGTGTCGCGAGGTCACCACCGTGGGTGCCTTATTCATTCTACCATTTTCTTTTGCCATATTCCCATTATGTTCCAATGAATAGCTTTTAAAAAGAAAAAAACATTTATAGAACATATTTCTGAGATAAAAGGGATAGTATTATCATTCATAATTTCAACCATATAATTTGTTCCAAAGGGTGACTCATTGACAGCCCTGGATTACATTCAGCTGCGAATGAGCAAAATTAAAGCAAGAAATGACTTCAAAATGTGAATTGAATCCACTTACTTTAAAATAGAAAACAAAACCCCTATCAAGGGTAGTACTTCTTGATATACTTCACGTTAATGGGCCCAGTGAGGAATCCGTCGTTGACTCTTGCGAGCCTGTAATGCCCACTTTCAGAAGCCTTGATCACCTCGTAAGGACCTTCCCACTTTGGGGTGAATTTTGGGAGTTTCTGGTTTTGCATGACCCCAGGGACTGATTTCCAGACCAGGTTCCCCACCTTAAACTCCCTCGCGAGCACGCCCTTGTTGTAATACTTGGCTACTGACTGCCAATATTTCTCTTGGTTCTCTGCCGCGACTTCCCTCCTTTCTTCCATTGCCTCAAGATCAGCCCTTCGCTCCCTTTCAGTTACCTCAACTGATAGTGCGAGGCGAGCGGAAGGTACACTTATTTCTACGGGCAACACTGTTTCTGCTCCATATACCAAGCTGAAAGGGCTCATTCGCGTAGACTTCCTCTTGGCAGTCCTGTACGCCCATAGAGCTATGGGGGGGTGCTCAACCCAGGTTCCCCCTTTTTCGTCCAAGTGTTTGCTCAAGATCCTAATAATGGATTTGTTTGTAGCCTCCGCATGCCCATTTCCTTGGGGATGGTGAGGCGTTGAAGTTTTCTGGTTAATTCCATAGGACGCAAGCAACTGCTTTACTTGTCTGTTTACGAAGGGGGTTCCATTATCAGAAAGAATTACTTTTGGAATTCCAAATCTACAGATTATGTTTTCCTTGATGAAATTTGCCACCGCGTCACTAGTTGCACGCTTCATAGGCATCACTTCTACCCATTTGGTAGTGATCTCAGTTGCCACTAGGATCCATTGATTTTCTCGCGAGGAGGGATGGCTAGGGCCAATTAAATCCATTGCCCATGTGTGAAAGGGATAGGGTGCTCGAATGTGATGGAGCTCGACAGAAAGTGCATTTACCTTATCTCCATGTTTCTGGCACGCGTGACACCTGTGACCATGGTTCTTGCAATCTCCTTCCATCATTGGCCAGTAATAACCCAGATGAGTGATTTGTTCATACAGCTTCCTTCCCCCTTGGTGCTCCATTTCATGAGCTTTGTGGAGAACTTCCTCTGCTTTGTTGTTGGATAGGCACTTCAGGGGGATGTGATCGAGAGCCCTTCTATATAACTGGCCATCCTTGACGAAGAATCTTTTCTCGCAGCGCTGTACTTCTCGAATGCTATTGCGATCCACAGGGGAGAGCCCCCTCTTTCAGATAATCAATGTACTTTTTGTCTCCAATCCGTCTCTTCACTCGAAAAGTTGCACCCGGGCTCGATTTCGTGAAGTGAACAGTTAGGTGTAGACACCCCAAAATGAGACTCTCGTACACATTTTAATCCCCAATGATGAAAAGAAACGCCTGGAAAGCCTCTCGGATTGAAACTCTTCAGGTCAACTCAGTCAACAGTACCGTACGGTACTCATCTCTCACGCACGGTACAGCTCAAGTCACGTACGGCATTCTTTTGAATTTTGGCGGTGGAAGTGTGCCGCACGGCATAGTAAGTGTGCCGCACGGCACAGTTTGTGTGTCGTACGGCACTGTCACTTGTCACACAACTTTTGCAGAGTTCCCAGCAGCTCAAAATGTTGACGAAACGCTTCTTCGGCTCATCATGGTTTCGTGTAAGGATGGAAGATTACTCTAGAGGCATCATCATCTGGTGTGAAGACCAAGTAAACTTGGAGATCAAGTTCATTTCATCCCCTATATAAGTCGATCGATTCCAACGGAGAAAAGGATCGAAAAATTTGGTGAAGAAAAATCATGAAGCTCTACTACTAAATCCTACCAAACAACACTTTTCTGGTCACCAACCTTATTCACCCTTACATATAGTCTCCAGAAATCAATCTCACTCCGATACACCCAACCAAAAACCCAATCCCTGTTTTCGGTCCAAACCCGCGAGGTTGCTATTCTAAATTTGTTCAAGTTCTAGCCATCAACCGTCGTTGCTATTCTAAATTTGTTCAAGGCGCGCCTAAGGAGTTCTAGAAGTACTTCAATCCGAAAGTTGCGAACCAAGGTATAATGCCGTTTCGCCAAAATTTGCACCTTTGGTACCCTGCGGGGACGGGTACCAAGTGTGGAATGATCTCCCATATCATCTCCCTGCTTGGTACACCCATGTTTTATCAAAATCAGTTTGATCTCATACCTCCCGGTTGCGTCGTACGGTGAAAATATCGCCTCGTACGGAGTAATTCAGTGAGTAGGAACATTCCTTATCTAAGCACATTGTTTTCTTATCTAAAATAATCTGATTTTTATCAAGTTTCATGCCCTGCATAAGTTTCCATTCAATCATTTCGAAAAAACCAAAGTTTTGAACTGTTTGTGCAATAAACAGTGCCGCACGGCACTCCTCTTGTACCGCACGGCACACTTTTTTGTAAAACTTGAAATTTTAATCAGTGCCTTGCACGAACAGTTTGAATCTTTGATTGGTTGTTTGCTTATTGTTATAACTTGCATTATTATCTGTTTTCATTATTATCGTCTGTTTTATGTGATAAATTGTTTATTTGAATAAAAGTTCAGCTTTAAAATATTTTCTAAAAATCCCACAAATGTTTAGTAAAGACCGATTTTCAATCGGGCGAACGGGGTGCATTAAAACCTTTCCCCATTCGTAACCTGGCTCCCGAATCCAAAACGAATCTCTGGTTTCCAAATTATTTTCTAAATCATTTTTCTCAACCATTTTTCAAAACGGTTTCTCGGGTCCTAAACCATTTTCCAAAAACCCGAGTGGCGACTCTATTTTCAAACAAACGAAAACCGGCGTGGGAGGTTCGACCGCCCACATTAGGGCACTTCCTAAGTGTGGTCGCGGCATCATCCTTCATTGTAGGCCAATAATAACCTTGGCGCTGAATTCTTCTGTCCAGCGCGATGTCATTCTCCCCACAAGTCTTTTCATGGATCTCTTGTAATGTCTTCTGAGCCCTCGTGCTATCGATGCACCTTGCAAGCCACCCCTGAGGGCCATGAAAGTACAACTCTCCCTTTAGGATGGTAAATTTTGAGATTGTCATGATGGGGATTTCTCCTTCCCCGTTCGCGATCTGGGCCTTCAAAGGCTCGCGCTAGTCTTTACTGGTGGTGCAGACTTCTTCTTCAACAAATGATGGTTCAGTCCTCTTGGTGATCTCGATAGCTACTGTGCCTCCTTCGAATTCTGTCTTGGCGCCCAAAGTAGCCAACGCGTCAGGGAATCTATTCTCAGACCTTGGTTTATGAATGATGCTATCATCGTCAAAGTAATTCCTAAGTCTTTGAACAGTTGCCCTGTATGGTGCGAGGTCAGCTTCTTTTAGAGCATAAACACCCTCACTTTGCAAAATTATTAGTTTTGAATCCCCCACAATTCTGAGCCTTTTGATTCCTCTTTCCTTTGCTGCGAGCAACCCTAAGATGAGTGCTTCGTATTCAGCCTCGTTGTTGGAGCACTGGAATGCGAGCTTATAGAATAAGTACTCCTTCGCGCCACTATCTCTTTGTAGCGTAACACCTGCTCCAGCTGAATTTCCTCCTGTTGCCCCATCGAAGCATAAGGTCCAGCTTTCCTCTTTGGCCCTGGTTGCTAGAGCTTCGAAATCATCGCCTGGTAATGATTCTTCCAATGGTTCACATTCCCCACTGGGAAATTGAGCCAACAAGTCCGCGAGGGCTTGACATTTGATAGCTCTTGGTGCGACACACACTATTTCGAACTTTGCGAGGGCTAGCAGCCACTTCGCAGGCCTTCCAGTAAGAACAGGTCGAGAAAGAAGGTACCTTATGGGATCGCTCTTCGTTACTAACTGGACTTTGAATGATAGGAAGTAGTGTCTAAGCTTCTGTGCTGTAAAGACGAATGCCAAACAATGGCGTTCAATAGGAGTGTAACGCTCTTCTGCCCCTTGCATTTTTCTACTGATGTAGTATATAGGTCTCTCAACTCCTTCCTTTTCCTGAGCTAGTAATGCCCCTATTGACCTCGCGGTGGAGGTTAAGTATAGGATTAATGGTGTAGACACCCCAAAATGAGACCTTCGTGCACATTTTAATCCCCGATGATGAAAAGAAATACCTGGAAGGCCTCTCGGATTGAAATTCTCCAAGTCAACAGTACCGTACGGTACTCATCTTTCATGCACGGCGCAGCCTCAGTCACGTACAACAGCCTTTTTGAACTTTGGTGGTGGTAGTGTGCCGTACCGCATTGTCAATTGTCAAACAACTTTTGCAGAGTTCCAGCAGCTCAAAATGTTGACGATTTGTTCCTCTGCTCATCATGGTTTCGTGAAGGGATGAAAGGCTATCCTAGAGGCATCATCATTTGGTGTGGAGATGAAGTAAACTTGATGGCCAAGTTCACCCTACGCCTATAAATCCTGACTAATTTCAGATGAAGAACGACATGAAAAATTGTACAGAAAACCATGAAAGGCTCCTCTTAAATTCTACTCCTAAATTCTTCCTATACTCAAATTCACCTATTGCTAGTACCCTCAAGCTCCATAAATCTTTCTCATATTTCCAAAACCAACCCAGTTGCAACCCGAAACCCATTACTCTGTTTTTCACCCCAAAACCTTCACTGATCACCACCAATTCTATTAAGCTTTCAACCAAGCCTTCCACGCCACATTGAGGATAGATTTTGCAAGAATTGGAGGAAGTCCAAGTCGTGCCTAAGGAGTTCCAGAAGTGCTTCAATCCGAGAGTTTCAAACCGAGGTATAATCCCGTTTCGCCAAAATCTTCAACTTTGGTACCCTGAGGGGAGGGGTGCCGAGTGCGGGATGATGATCAATATTGTCTCCGCATTCGGTACACCCATGTTATAGTAAAAACTGTTTTGTTTATAAACCTCCCGGTTGCGTCGTACGGTGAAAATTTCGCCTCATACGGGGTAATTTAGTGAGGAGGAACATTTCCTACTTAAACGCATCCACTTTCCATTTCAAAATAATTTGTTTTTAACAAGGTTTCATGTTCTGTATTTGCTCTCATTTCATTCCCATCGAAAATCAAAGTTTTGAACTGTTTGTGAAGAAAACAGTGTCGCACGGCACTCCTCCTGTACCACACGGTACACTTGGAGTGTTGTACGACACACTTTTGAAAATCTAACCGTTGGATCCTTGAACAGTTCCGCACGGCACACTTTATGTACCGTATGGTACACTTTGTGTGCCGCACGACACTCTTTTTCAAATCTAAAATTTTCAAACAGTTTCCTTTATAAACAGTTTGGAACTTTGATTTTCTGTTTTAATTCTTTGTTGTGGTGTTTATTATCATGTTTTTTGTCATTTACTGTTTTATCATTTGCTTTGCATGATTAACTGTTTATTTGAATAAAGTTTTGCATTAAAAAGTTTTCTAAAAATCCCACAAATGTTTAGTAAAGACCGATTTTTAATCGGGCAAGCGGGGTGCATTAAAACTCTTCCCCGTTCGTAACCTGGCTCCCGAATCCAAAACGAATCTCTGGTTTTCAAATTATTTTCCAAACCTTTTTCAAAACGGTTTCTCGGGTCCTAAACCATTTTCCAAAAACCCGGGTGGCGACTCTTTTTTCAGAACATAATTTTCAAACAAACAAACCGGCGTGGGGGTTGACCGTCCACAAAATGGCGACTCCGCTGGGGATTCTCAAATTAATCTCTAATTTGGTGTTTTTATACTTATGAACTTCCCGAAAGCTTGTCAAAACGAAAATGCCTTACGCTATCGCAAGGAAGGAATGGCGGACTAACAAGGCCTTGCCCGACCATCTTGACTGAAGCTTTTTGGGTTATTTGTCTGTGTAAAGATATCAAAGAATAGATTAATTTGGAGAGCCAAGACTGAAAGATATTTGTGGGATTTTTGAAAATAATTTTATTGCTGAACTTTTGCATCACGTGCATCGATGTTGGATAAGCCCCGTTGCTGCGTCTTGGTTACCCTACCCAGTTCACTGGTGTTAGGACATCCCCGGATGCTCTGCAACCTTGGACCGTGATGAGTCAGCCTGCCGCTTGACCTTTGTCATGCAGTACACTTGGCACTGGGAGGCAAATATTGGCTCTAGTCTGGGGGACCCCCTAAACCAAAACCGGCCTTTGCATATAATAAACCTAGAACCTTCCAACCTAGGACAGGGACCCACATGTTAGGATTACGTGATATATCCTATTATGTGTTTACTGTTTTCCATATATTGTCATCATTCTGCATGCATTATCATGTTTAGTTAGACCCCATGCTGTCACATTTTCCCGCGGTTTTCCGATGATGAGTCGTGCATTCCAATGCACGTTGTTCAAATTAATTCAATCCTTAGAATAATGGGACTTAGGAAAGTGAAATCAACTTGATCCTTGACAATCCCTTGGCAATGACCTAACAGAAATTAGGAACAATTGACCCAAGCTGGGGCAGTGTCCCTAAAATCAAAGTTAGATCCTTGAAAAGGAATTATCAAGAACCAAGTTATTTGAATTTTCCCGAATCCTGCTATCCTAACAAAGGATACACTGTTAAAAGAAACACTGAGGATCGGGGCAGCCATTTTAAGACCTATTTTTGCATAGTCTAGGAGACTTTAAATCTTTGGAGTTTGAAACACCTCCAGTGTCAGCCGTGCTCGAACGGCTCCTTGTGATCGAATCACATTTCTATCCAGATTTCCACAGCCTTATTGCTCTGCCTTGGATGGTCACGAAAGTTGATTGGCTCTGGTTACAACACACATGAACTTAACCTATTGAGTAGTCGACCTACCCATGGTTGTTGAAAACTTTTTGAGACTTAGGGTGACATGCATGACACAAAAATGACATTCTTCTTTTTAGAAATAAAATGGGGACACTTCTGAGTCTGCTTTTGCTTTACTGTCAGTTCTAAGTCATTGGTCAAAGCGAGAAGAACAACATACCCAGTTGGACCCGACCTCCTAAACTATGATTAATTTGAACTGAGTCAGAAGCAGTACAGTAAGGTTCAGCAGGTCCTTCAGATATGTCAAAAGCTCACGAGATAGCAAACAAGAATGAAGTTGTGGCCCTCAGGATAGCTATGGAGGAACAGCGGGAGCACAACGACAGTCAGATGGCCCAGATACTGCTTTTAATGCAAGAATTGACCACTCACGCCAGGCCGCCACATGGGCCAGGCTCCGCAAGACAATCTAGATTTGGAAGCGATGATGGCTAAAATCACTAAACTTGAGGAATCAGTTCAGAAATAAGAAAATGTGGCTGCCACAGGCGTTGATATGGACAAATTATGTTTATTCCCTGATGCTAAACTCCCAGAAGGATTCAAACCTATAGCTTGGGAGAAATTTGATGGAAGCGGAGATCCAAAAGCTCATCTACAAACATATGTGGGCACTCTGTCCATGTATAACATTGAGAAGAATGCCATGGGTCAGATGTTTCAGCAGACTCTGACAGGACCA
Source organism: Vaccinium myrtillus (assembly GCA_016920895.1). NCBI lineage: Eukaryota > Viridiplantae > Streptophyta > Magnoliopsida > Ericales > Ericaceae > Vaccinium > Vaccinium myrtillus. The sequence goes on along the minus strand of CM029275.1, from coordinate 33,495,401 downwards.
GAACTGCGATGGTTTCTGAACCTAGACATTTCAAAGAAAGGAAGTTGGGAGGATATTGGGGCAGCCTTCATGGCTCAGTACAATTACAACATTCAGCTCGAGATGACTATTCGGGAGTTAGACGCAACCAAAATGGGGGCAAACGAGTCTTTTGCTGACTTCATCAAAAGGTGGAGAGGAAAGGCTTCTCAAATGATAGACCGACCCTCAGAAAAGGAACAGATGAGAATTATTACTCGCAACCTGTTGGCGGATTTTGCTAAACACCTGGTGGTATTTCAAGCTACTGCAGACTTCAAAACCTTCTATGAGGCAGGCCTTGCCGTTGAGGAGGCAATCCAATCTGGCATTTTTAGGGAAAAGGAACTTGTTTCCAATACCAAACAGGCGTACCCTGACAACACCGACACATTGCTCAACAAAAATGATCATACCCAAGCCTTTTTCAACCATGCCATGTCTGTTAACGAAATCACAACCCAAATCAATTGGCCCAAAGACCAACCAAGAACATTTTCTAAGTTCCCTGCATCCTTATCTTTGGTTTTTAAAAAGCTTCTCATGGCCGGTCTCCTCAAACCACTCAAGCCAAAACCTCTACCTCGAAAGCTCCCATCAAACCACAACCCAGATGCCTTCTGCGCCTTCCATCAAGTGCCTGGTCATGCTACCAATGAGTGCCACCGCCTCCGTCATGAAATACAAGACCTCATTGACAACGGATCCATCCCTGCTCCACTGGTGAAGCCAAACACCTCTCTGAACCAATGAACCGCCAAGGACCATGCAATGGACCAATCTTCCACGAGTATTGGGAATTTTCAAGTTCCGAGTCTGAGTCTTCTCTTTTATTGAGTCAGTTTATGTTTCTATTTCTACTTTGGGGTCTGTCTTCAAGTTCGAGTCTGTAATGTCTTGTTATTGTCAAGAAAAGAGAAAACCCAAAAATAGTGTCAGCATTGTAGTCCCGAACTACGTTACGACTTGATTCCTTGCATAGGGATACGTAGGCAACCCTTAGCAGTTTGGTTGCAACTTTCATAAGTCGATGTCACACTTTTGTGTTAGAATTGTCGTAATAAACTTGAGTTTTGCAATAATCCTTCCAGATGAAATTGTTCTCCACCATCATTTGAGATTCATGATAATCACTTCAAAACACGGGATGATTTTTGATTGAACCCTCAGCTCTCATAAGAAGAAGGAATTCCCAGGCGCAATCCTCCAACGTCATCAACGAGCAATGCTTTGACAAAAAAAAAAAAAAAAGCCTGCTAGGTCGAAAACCCGCAAGGGCGGCCTAGGCAAAAGTTAAGGCAAAAAGCTCGCTGGATCAAAACTTTGAAGTACGACCCAAGCAAAAGTTAGAGCATGTACAGATTCTTTCTATCAAGTTGTGCAATTCAAAATGAAGAAAGGCATTCTTTGTTTCCATTCCCCAGATAAATATAGCCCTTTTGAGCCTGAATCATTTTCTTTGAAAAAGAACCCAGCTAGGTATCTATCCCCCACACTGGGGTGAATTAAGAGAAACGAAAGTGCCAAATGTATGACTATCAACAAAATGTCAAGATGAAAGTGCCAAGCACATGATTGCCAGCAAAATGTCAAAAGTACCAAATGCATGGTTGCCAGTGGCACGTCAGAATAAAAAATGCCAAGTTCTTGGGCACAATCAAATGAGAAGAATTGAAAAGGAAGAAAGGAAGAAAGTGTCCATCAAAAGCCAAAATGGGGCACAAAGGAAAACATTGAAGAAAAGAAAGAAAGGGCACGCTAAAAGAGTTCAAGATAGCTGCTAGCTCTAAAACCCAAGAAGAATGAGAATTTTTGAACCTTTATCCTTTCTTTGTCAAACCCCAAAGCCTTGACCCCGTTATAACCTAAATATAGTCCTTTCAGATTGAAAAGCATAGCTTGATAGTGAGGATCCAGTGGGAACAATATCATTTAAAAAAAAAGGATCAAAAGTCAAAGCATTGCACAACACCAACATCTGCCAGAAGCAAAAGTTCAAACCGGGGCACCTCAATGGAAAATCAGTGAATCAGCATCCCAGGGGCATGGGTTCACAACAAGAAATCTTGTGTTTTGATAAAATAATCGATTTAAATGAACGTCATTTGTGGAGTGGGTAAAATCTGATTACCCTAGAGATAGACATAGCACGTGCCCCCAACCAGTCACCACGAGAGGGTGAATAGCTCGGCACCACATAGGGAGTCCTTAGGCCCTGTGCCGATCTGGTTTGGCTATAAATAAGGCTGGATTAATAAGAGTGAACTACTAAATCAGGATGCACCAGTTCATCGTAGGACATAGGGGGTGTCCCCGGGATTGCCGAATTGATAGGCTACGTGTATAGTTTAAACAGCATTATGGAATACATAATTCAGCTCGGCATGATAAGCTGAGCTATGTACGAGTTATTCCGAGCTACGAGGAAGCACGGCACCGCCACGAGTAGGGCGGTGAGACATTCCAGAATATTCTACAACAGCTCCTTATGAGATAATGAGCAATCCCGTAAAGTATGGGATCAATATGGGAAGTCCTAATGTGACTAGGAGTATTCCCCATGTAAGGAAGAATCCTATATGGAAAGAAAGACCTCTGCTAGACGAGATCTAGTAGGATATGGAAGCTCGTCCCTAATAGGGAAGTCCTATTAGGAGAAGGATTCCTAAAGAAAATAGGAAACAGGGGGCACGAGATGCCCAAGTTGATAAACATCTACACTTATAAATACAAAGCAAAGACCATGACAAAAGGTACGCTGTGAAACCCTTTTCATACGCATTGTGATTTGACAATTTATAGTACGAGATACTAACTTAGGCATCGGAGGGCCTTTGCCAACGAGGGGCAAAGGTGCTCTAACCCTTTCTTTGCCTTGCAGATTTAGGGTCGAATCCAGACAGCACGTGATCCAGAGTCTGCGTGGATTTACGCCCCCTACAATTGGCGCCGTCTGTGGGAAACGCTTACGAAAAGCTTTGTTCCTTTAAAAAAGAAACTCAACAATGGTGATTTCAGAACCTCTTCTGTGCACCCCAAGGAGGGAAGACGTGGAAGACAATGGCGGAACCACCCTTGTGTACACTACGAGAAAGAGTACAAGGGTGGACAAGGCTCCTGCAATTCTTAGAGCTCCGCAAAAGAAACCCGCTGGAAGGAGGTTCAACATAGGACATATCCCTGAGATTCCAAAATTCAGGGATACACGCCTGGAAAATTTTGAGTCCCCAAGAACCAGGGGAGGGCGAAAGCACTCAAAGACTCCACCCAGAGACGGGGAAGCCTCCAACCGACGTGAACGGAGGAGGAGCCCCCCAAGGAAGGAGGGACGTAGACACACGAGGGACCGAGAAAGAGAAGATAGCCTCGATAGAAAAGAGCAGGAGGCAGAAGATTTGGCCCGTGAAGTCACTCGGCGAGAACGAGAGATCCATGACCTAAAGAAGCAACTCCAAGAGAAGGAAAAAGATCTACGCTCACGGACGAGATTCGTGCAATATAAGAAAGGAAAAAGGAGCCATCACCATGAGGATGTCTCTACAGACCGGGCAGTCTCTCCACGAAAACGGAGAGAAAGAAGTATTTCCGTTGAAAAAGCACCGAGCAGGGTGAAGCACTCAGCGTTCATTCCCTACGAAACCAGCACGGATCCTGTGGCTCACATTCAACACTATCAACAGGCCATGTTCATGCATGAGCAGGATGATGCCCTGCTATGCAAGATGTTCCCGTCCAGCTTAGGAAAAGTAGCCCTGAGTTGGTACCATAAGCTCCCTGAAGGATCGGTCCTATGCTGGGCTCAACTAGCCGAAGAATTTACCGCTCGGTTCCTAACAAGCCGAGCCGCCCCAAAGACTTTTGATACACTGACCGCTATGAGACAGAGGGACGAGGAGACTCTGCGGCAGTATTCCAAACGATATTGGGAGACTTTTAACGAGATTGAAAACTGCAGTGAAGAGTATGCTTTGGCGACATTCAAAACAAGCTTGCCTATGCACAGTAAGCTACGAGAATCGCTTACCATGCATCCAGTAAAAACCGTGGCCAAACTCATGGAGAGAATCCAGGAGCATGCACGAGTGGAAGATGACATACTGCAAGCTGGAGGGAAAATTGTGGCAGGACAACCCCAGCTTCCAGAAAAGAAAGCGTTGGAGTCAAAGGTGTACAGGAAGGAGTACACAACAGGACGGAAGGATTTTACGCAGCAAAGAAAGGATTAAACTGATCCGGACCCCAAATCGTACTTCAGCGTCATGGCAACATTCAACATTCCGACCTACAAAATGCTATACAGGATCAAGAACGAATCCTGGTTCAGGAGACCCCCAAAGATGACAGGGAATCCAGAGAAGAGGAGGGCTACCAATTAGCACTGCAGCTATCACAGAGATTGGGGACACATGACTGAAGATTGCGCGGAGTACAAGAAGTTCTTAGATGAAAAAGTGGCGGAAGGCCATCTAAAGGAATTTCTGGCTGGTGAAAAGAATGAAGCCGAGCTGGTGGAAGAGATGGACTACGAGAAAGGTCCAAAAGGAACAATCCATATGATACATGGACTGGTGGCCCCATACACCAACAACGAAATCAGACACATCCAAAGGGTCAACGGACAAGCAAAACAAGTCATGAAGCTCGGCATGAAGAGGCCGAGGGCTGAGGGAGTCATGGAGATCCCAATCACCTTCACTGACGACGATCTGGACGGAGTAGTGGTGCCCCATAACGATGCTTTGGTAATCACCCTACGAATAGGGGAGTATGACGTTGAGAAGATCCTTGTTGATCAGGGAGCTAGCACAGAAATCATGTACTACCATACTTTCAAAGGGATGAAACTCCCACCGAGCTCATTGCAAAAGTGTTTAGTTCCACTGGTCGGTTTCAGTGCGCAGACAGTATGGCCTATGGGAAAGGTCACATTGCCTGTCCGAGCCGGGTCAGTGGTCCTAAAAACTGACTTCCTTGTGGTAGACATCCCTTCCTCCTATAACGTGATTATAGGAAGAACTTGGATGCACAAAATGAGGGCAGTCTCCTCAACTTACCACCAAAAGATCAAGTACCCTGGAGCAGATGGCATTGAGTGCGTTAAAGGAAGCCAGAAAGTAGCCGACCTATGTTTCAACATGGTGCTGAAAAAATCCCCAAAGGCCGAGCTGGTACAAACAGTTGAGGTCCCAGATCAGCCAACCTTAGAGGACGTTGGAGGTGACCCCACCAAGAAGATGGTGGAAGGATTGAAGAAGATACAGATTCAGGGGGACGATGAGGAAAGGTACTTCCTGATCGGCGAAACACTCGCCGAACAGGAGGTGAAGGATTTGGTTACCTTTTTGAAGGACCACATCGATGTTTTCGCATGGACTCCCCAAGAAATGCCTGGGATAGACCCCGAAATTATCTGCCACCATTTAAACGTGGACCCTCAGCACAAACCAGTTGTGCAGAAAGCGAGAAGGTCGGCACCACAGCACGCTGACGCTGTAATAGAAGAAGTAAAACGCTTGCTAGAAGCAGAGGCCATACGGGAAGTAAACTACCCTGACTGGCTAGCCAATACGGTTGTGGTCAAAAAGAAAAACGGGAAGTGGAGAGTCTGTGTGGATTTCACCAGCCTCAACAAAGCATGCCCAAAGGACAGCTTTCCACTCCCCAGAATCGATCAGCTAGTGGACGCCACGTCAGGCTATGAAAGGATGAGCTTCCTTGACGCATATCGAGGATATCATCAAATAGCCATGCATGAGCCAGACCAGGAGAAAACATCCTTCATCTCACCAAAGGGACTCTATTGTTACAGGGTTATGCCGTTTGGGCTAAGGAATGCTGGAGCGACCTACCAGAGGCTGGTTACCAAGATGTTCAAAGAACAGCTAGGCAAAACCATGGAGGTCTACATCGACGACATGGTGGTAAAGAGCAAGTTGAAACCTGATCATCTTGCCGACCTCAAAGTAACCTTCGATATTTTGAGAAAATACAAATTAAAGCTAAACGCCTCCAAGTGTGCCTTTGGAGTTAGCTCGGGGAAGTTTCTAGGGCACCTCGTGACAGAGAGGGGGATTGAGGCTAACCCAGATCAGATCACGGCTCTGCAAAAACTTCAAAGCCCAAAGACCACGAAGGAGGTCCAAAGGCTCACAGGGATGGCGGCCGCCCTTAACCGTTTCATCAGTAAATCCTCGAACCGCTGCAGGCCATTCTTTCAACTTCTGAAGAAGAGAGAGGGATATGAGTGGGGAGCCGAGCAGGAACAGGCTTTCCAGGAGTTGAAACTGTACTTGTCATCACCACCCTTACTCTCTACTCCAGAAGCTGGGGAGCGGCTGATATTGTATCTAGCAGTATCTGATCATGCGGTCAGCTCGGTTCTCTTACGAATAGAAGGGACAGAGCAGGCTCCAATCTATTTTGTGAGAAAAACACTGTTAGATGCAGAGACACGCTACCTACCGTTGGAAAAACTGGTCTACGCTCTCGTGATAGCTGCAAGGAAACTTCCTCACTATTTTTTACAGCATCACATCACTGTGTTCACTGAACATCCACTTAGGGCCTTGCTTAGGAAGGCAGACTTCTCTGGACGAATATCCAAATGGTCTATTGAACTAAGCCAGTTTGACCTTGATTATCAGCCCAGGACGGCAATAAAGGGACAGGTCTTGGCTGATTTCATAGCAGAATTCGCTCCAACAGTAGCCCCACCTCCCCTAGCTCTCCACGAGAAGGAGCGAAGTATTAACCCCCAGCCACCGACGAGATCGGCCGAGCTAGATCCAGAAGAATGGAGATTATACATCGATGGATCAGCCTGCAACAAAGGGTCAGGAGCAGGAGTGGTGCTATTTTCTCCAGAAGGGTTGGTGCTTGAGAAAGTGTTGCGATTGGGGTTCAGCGCCACCAACAATGTGGCAGAATATGAAGCCTTGCTTGCAGGACTCAGGAGTGCCATGGAGCTCAAAGTCAGTAAGTTAAGGGTATTATGTGATTCACAACTAGTTGTTAATCAGCTTTCAGGGGAGTACGCTGCAAGAAGCGAGAAGATGGCTGCGTACTCAAAAATAGCCAAAGACCTGCTCGACAAATTTGACATCATCCACATCCAGCAAATCAGTTCGGGACAGAATGCACATGCAGACTCACTGGCCTGCTTAGGATCAGCAGTCCAAACGGAGTACCGACGCACGGTGGCTGTGGATTATTTAAACAAACCAAGCATTGGCCGAGCGGTGGAAATGGTGATGGAAACGGAGCTTGGACCGAGCTGGGTGGACCCAATAGTGGCATACCTGCGAGATGGGACCTTGCCAGAGGACAAGAGGGAAGCTCACAAAATCAGAACCAAGTCAGTACGTTTCTGGCTCTCTCCAGAAGGTAAGCTTTATAGAAAGTCTTTTCTTGGCCCATATTTATTGTGTGCACACCCAGCTCTTGTTCAGAAATTCCTCCACGAGATCCATGTTGGAACTTGTGGAGGACACACTAGAGGAAGGTCCATAGCCCACCGAGCAATATCACACGGATATTGGTGGCCTTATATGCAAGAAGATGCAAAAGCTTTTGTGAAAAAATGTGAGAAGTGTCAAAGGTGAATCCTCTCATCCGAGCCCCGGCGGAGGATCTGCTACCTCTGACTAGCCCATGGCCATTTGCCCAGTGGGGGATGGACATCGTGGGTCCTCTTCCCATGGCAACAGGGAAACGAAAATTCCTGCTCGTTGGCACTGACTACTTCACTAAGTGGATAGAGGGGGAAGCTCTGGCCAAGATCACAGAAGCCATGGTGGAAAGGTTCGTCTGGAACAAGATCATCACCCGATTTGGAGTACCATACTCCATCATCTCAGACAATGGGTCCCAGTTCGGCAAGAAGTTCAAAGGATTCTGTGCTCAATACGGCATAAGAAACTACTATTCAACACCAGCTTACCCACAAAGCAACGGGCAAGCCGAAGCTTCAAATAAGACTATCCTTAAAAGTCTTAAGAAAAGGTTGGAGAATAAAAAGGGAAAGTGGCCAGATGAGTTGCCGGCCATACTCTGGGCATATGGGACCACCCCACGACGATCTACGGGAGAGACGCCGTATTCCCTTCCTTATGGCACAGAGGCAGTAATTCCACTAGAGGTTGGCCTGCAGCTTGATCTCGCCGAGGAGAAAAGAGAACGTGCACTTATCACACTGGCAGCATACCAAGAGCAGCTACGAAGAAGCTACAATAAGAAGGTGCAGCCAAGAGAGTTCAAGATTGGGGATCTGGTCCTAAGGAAAGTCTTGGCCAACACCAAAGTATCCACTGATGGGAAGCTTGGGCCGAACTGGGAGGGCCCATACAAGATCATAGGGATCGCCAGAATTGGGGCTTATCGTCTGGCCGACCTGGATGGAAATCCAGTACCACGACCATGGAATGTCCAGAACCTTAGAAAATTCTACCAGTAATTTGGTCATGTGATTACGAATACAATCACATCGATTTTTAGGTGAATACGAAAAAATTCACCAACATAGGTTATTTAGATCCTTTATCTTTATTCCAAACATAAATAAGATTTCATTTTTTATAGTGATATTGCTTAATACGAACCAACATTGTCTCAAAATTGGATTCTTATTGGGAAGCAGAGGGTATGAGTACTTCAATCACTTTAGTTTTGAGATTGGAGCTTAATCCAAGTATGTGGACATTTGGTAACAATTTCTAAGTACGAGTAACTTAGATTTGCAAACGATAAATAAAAAAAATCCAAGTATATGGACACTTGGTAAAAATTTCTAAGTACGAAAAACTTAGATTTGCAACGATGAATGCAGAAATCCAAGAACGTGAACACTTGGTAAAAATTTCTAAGTACGAAAAACTTAGATTTGCAACGATGAATGCAGAAATCAAGTACGTGAACACTTGGTAACAATTTCTAAGTACGAAAAACTTAGTTTTGCAAACGATAAATGCAAAAATCCAAGTATGTGGACACTTGGTAAAAGTTTGTAAGTACGAAAAACTTAGTTTTGCAACGAATATTGCAAACTTCAAGTATAAGAACACTTGACATAAAACTCCTAAGAACGAAAAACACTTAGGTATGCAGTGAATATTGCACAGTCCGATCTCATGGGCACTTGGCAGTAATTCCTTAGTACGAGAAACAAACAAATAGAACCTATTTTTCAAGAGCTGCAATGAACAATGTCAGCTACAATTCCTCTAAAATCTGAGAAAACTTAGAAGGCCAAGCATGCAAACACCATATCACCTAAAGTGCAAAAACTTAGTATCGACGGCCACACACGGCCAAATTAGGTCACGCAGGACCAATCATCAAAACAAAATAGCACGAAAGGTACGAGAAACCTAAAAAGTACGGGATTAAAACAGCCACACACGGCAGTACAGACCACACAGGGCCAAACAGAATTATGTAAAAGCAAGCAAAGGCATTAAGCCTCTTCACTGAGCCTTGAAGCATCAGTGGCAAGGGAAGAATCAAGATTACCTCCAGCATTGCCCTCAGCGGCATCATTAGCTATGGCTCCTTCTATAGGGGTTTGCTCCAAGAGGGTTTCAGACTGAGCTTCAGGGTCTGGAGAAGTCTGGTCGGCAAGTCGATCCTGAACGTCTTCCATCTCACTCGGCAACTCCATATTAGCCCAATGAGGAGAGGATTCATCAACACCGAGCTTAGTGAGACAACGCCGCCAGGCCATCCCCCAGATGGTGTCCTGTACAGTTGGCATCTGCGCCTTATAATTCTCTGTGACCTCCAGGACGGCTCGATTGTACTCCGCCTCAGCCTTGGCCTCCGCCGCGGTCAGTTGATCACTCAAACCATGCTCCACCTCCTCCGACCTTTTTCGCAGATCGGCGTTCTCCCCCTTCAGCACCTCCACCTCAGCTCGGGCTTCCCTTAAGGATTGGGAGTATTGAGCGTTCTCCTCCTCTGCCCTTTCCGCCCTCCCCTGCTCCTTCTCTAGTTCTTGTTGCATCACTTTGGCTCAATCAAAACCAGAGGAAGCTTTCTACATGATCTGCAATTTATAGGGATACGGATCAGGGCGACAGGTACGGAAGCCAATTTTTTATAAAATAAAGGACAGTGACCAGATTACATACCTTGGCGCTCGATTGGAAGATTGTTTTCATTAGGACGTCGTAAGAGCTGTTCTTCTCCCGCTCCATGTCATTTGGGAGGAGGGCAGCCCTAGAGACGCCATAAGCCACCTCTGTGGAAGAAATCTTGTCAACGACAGAAAGAGGGGCGCCACTTGGGCGAGCTAGAACAGGAGCCCAGTGCTGGACCAGAGGTGGGGACTCAGGCAGCTGCTGCGTGGAGCTCGGCCCATCAGTTCTCCTCCTCTGAGGGGAGGGCTGAGCATCCTGGGGACTTTCAACTGGCCTCTTGTCCCTCTGCCGGTCGGTGAGAGAAGCTGTTGCTGGTACAGGAGGAGGAGTGGCAGTACGAGCAGTTGGTGGAGCACGGGAAGCTCCGCCCAAGGTCAGGGTGTCGAGGAGGTTGATCGGCTGGTGAGGCATGTCTTCTTGATCCGGGGACGGAGAATAACCTGAAGACTCGTCCGAACCTGCTAAAAAAGTGGCCCTCTCAGTCAAAGACCGGACGGCAACTCGGAGGGTCGATCCTTCTCTTCCTCCTTCTTCTTCTTCTTCTCTTTCTTCTTCCGCTTCTTCTCTTTCTTCTTCTACTCTCCCGGAGGTGCTTGGTTCCTGGTCAACTCGGGTAAGGATGGGAATAGCAGTTGGGATTTCTGGTATATGTGCGAAAGTTATCTGTTGTTCCCTTGGAGCTCGGGACCGAGTGACCCTCCTATTAGCTCGGCCTCTGCGAGCACGGATCCTTCCTTGTTCGGCTAGACGTCGTGTAACGATCAGCGGAGCGGTCGGTGGCCAAGGGTGCCTTGTTCTGGGCTCTCCAACCCTTCTAATGTTACCCCAATAAAATGGAGTATAGCCCAGCAGCCGGTGAGCTGCACGGCCAAGACCAACAGGAGTCGGTTCAAAGTCGTCGAACCAGAGGGCCTTGGCGATATCCTCACGGTGAAGTCTGTCGTGGATCAAGCGGCCGTCGTGGTTAAGGTTACCCGCTGCAAAACAAACATGATGAAACACTGATCAACTACAGTTTCAATAAAGACAATAAATAAACCAACTAGCAGAGAAAAAGGTACTAACGCAATCCGCCTGTAGCAGTGGGGCAAGCAGGTCCAATGGTCCTCCCCTCGGCATCTCTAGGCTCCCAATTGCCGATGACTACGAGATAGTCGTCTGCCTCTCCCTTTGAGGAATTTGGCAGATCGGTGATGAGCTTCTGGTCGGGATCCCTGGCTTTAAAGTAATAGTTCTTCTCAGCCGTAGGGACTACACTATAGAGATAGTGCAAGTCCCACCAGTCGAGGTGGAGGCCGAGCAGCCTATTAAGGGCAACTGTGCCCATAACCACCCTGACGAAGTTGGGGCAGAGCTGCATAGGGTTCAATTGACACCTAGAGCATACCTCGCGGAAAAAGGGGTGTAAAGGGAACCTAAGACCACCCTCCACTATGAAAATCAGAGGAACGAGAATCTTGTTGACTTCTTCCAGGCTTACTTCCCTCAGGTCATTGCATTCGTTCAATCTGAATTGAACGTCGTTTGGAATTTCATAAGTCCTACGAAATTCAGCTATCTTTTGGGCATTACTAAGAAGGTCTCGATGTCTACCCATGTTTTTTCTAAGTTAGGGTTTCACTGTTGAAACCCAGGGAAGGAGGTGGAAGATAAACAGGACAGAAAAACGAGAGAAATTAGAAAGAACGGAAAATGGAAAGGTCACTTACGTGGGAAGGTGAACCTAAGATGGTACTCTCCGACGAGAACGGAAGACGCTTTCCAAGGAAAATCGGAGAAGAGTTTGGCTGCAGAAAGCTTGAAAAACATTAATGGCAGGAGGAAGTTTTCCCTTTCTCTCTTTTGCTTCTGATAAGGTGAAGTAGAAATGAGAAGGGGAGGAGTTCTCGAGAAAACAAGGGTTTTGGGGGGGAGAAAGAATAATCATTATCCCGCCCAAAACCCCATAAAGTAAGGCGTGACGTACGAGAAACGTCACCCCAAATCGTCCTTTGGGCTTATCTGGTAACCAACGGGTCACTTCGCATTTAATGCGAGGGTAACCCTGTTCCCCACGTGAGAGGGAAACGTGCAAGAGATGCATCAGGAACCGTTGAAGCTCTGCGCGCTACTGATGAGTGACAGTAGTGATAGAGCTGGGGAGCAATTGGAGTGGGTAAAATCTGATTACCCTAGAGATAGACATAGCACGTGCCCCCAACCAGTCACCACGAGAGGGTGAATATCTCGGCACCACATAGGGAGTCCTTAGGCCCTGTGCCAATCTGGTTTGGCTATAAATAAGGCTGGATTAATAAGAGTGAACTACTAAATCAGGATGCACCAGTTCGGCGTAGGACATAGGGGGTGTCCCCGGGATTGCTGAACTGATAGGCTACGTGTATAGTTTAAACAGCATTATGGAATACATAATTCAGCTCGGCGTGATAAGCTGAGCTATGTACGAGTTATTCCGAGCTACGAGGAAGCACGGCACCGCCACGAGTAGGGCGGTGAGACATTCCAGAATATTCTACAACAGCTCCTTATGAGATAAGGAGCAATCCCGTAAAGTAAGGGATCAATATGGGAAGTCCTAATGTGACTAGGAGTATGCCCCATGTAAGGAAGAATCCTATATGGAAAGAAAGACCTCTGCTAGACGAGATCTAGTAGGATATGGAAGCTCGTCCCTAATAGGAAAGTCCTATTAGGAGAAGGATTCCTAAAGAAAATAGGAAAGAGGGGGCACGAGATGCCCAAGTTGATGAACATCTACACTTATAAATATAAAGCAAAGACCATGACAAAAGGTACGATGTGAAACCCTTTTCATACGCATTGTGATTTGACAATTTATAGTACGAGATACTAAATTAGGCATCGGAGGGCCTTTGCCAACGAGGGGCAAAGGTGCTCTAACCCTTTCTTTGCCTTGCAGATTTAAGGTCGAATCCAGACAACACGTGATCCAGAGTCTGCGTGGATTTACGCCCCCTACAATTTGATGGAATGAAACGATTTCAAAACCAAAGTACTCACGTTTTTGACAATTTCAAAATAATTGTGGGGCACGTTTTTGCCACTTCCCAAATTCTCGAGTTTGTCATCAGGTCAACATAGTCTTGTCAGAGTCCATTTCTTTGTCACAAGGTCGATCCAGCAAAAAATAATTCGCATCTGTTGTCTTTCAAATTCATGAGTAGTTATTCTTCGTCTAGACAGGGGCACCTTCAGGAAAGTCACTCTTTTGAGTCTATTGAGTCAGCCTAGTCTTGTCCAAATCTACCCCCTTTGGTAAAAGATCAATGAGTATGTCATCTCCGCCCAAACCAGAGGGGCATCTTTGTAAAGTCATTCGTATCATCTGGGCCTTGTCCAAATTCACACAAGGTCTTTTGTCCAGTTAACCTTAGAGATCTTGATATTCTTAAAACTCGTGAAGGACTATTTCAATGCATGGATGAGCCTATGTTTGGATAAACAAAGTCAATGGGTTCAAAACTGAAAGTTTGTCATCTATTGGGGCACATTTATCCAAGACTGGGGCACATCGGCTCAATGTCGTCTACTAGGAGAAGCACATACACCGGATTCCGAAACTGGGGCATGTTAGCTCAATGTCGTCTACTAGGAGAAGCACATACACCGAAGTCCGAAACTGGGGGATGTCAACTCAATGTCATCTACTGGGAGAAGCACATACACCGGAGTTCAAGATTTGGGGTAGGGAAGCCAAAAGGCTCACGCCTCACAGAAAGCTAGAAGCCCAAGAGACTGAAACCTCATAGAAAGCCAGAAGCCCAGAAGCTCAAAAGTCCTGATCAGAAGCAACCTCAAACCCAAACCCTGTCCAAAAAGGAAAGACAGTAAAGCAAAAAGAGATATCATGTTGCTCCACCTACTCTCTAAAAAAAGAATGTTGTCACTATGTCGTCAAGTGTTGAAACCTGAGTCTCAGGCAAGAGTCCTCATGGACAATTTTTTTACTCAATTTTTGAGATACATTTCTCACCCAATGTTTTCAAAACAAATTTCTCACCTCTTTGATTTGAAATGGCTATTCCCGATACATCAATTGTTAAGTCCTCTATGGCACGAAGTTCTCTATGGCATCAATTGTTAAGTCCTCAACGGCACGAAAGTCCATCATAAACACTTTCATGACCCCGAACCGGTCATACACACTCTTGTAACTCCGAACGGTCACATGTACGCTTTCATGATCCGAACCGGTCATACACACTCTTGTGACTTTGAACGGTCACAAAAAACTTTCATGACCCGAACCGATCATAAACACCGTCGTGACTCTGAACGGTCACATACACACTCTTGTGACTCCGAACGGTCACAGGCACTTTCATGACCCCGAACCGGTCATACACGCTCTTGTGGCTCTGAACGGTCACACACACACTTTCATGACCCGAACTGGTCATAAACACTGTCGTGACTCTAAACGGTCACACACACACTCTTGTGACTCCGAACGGTCACATGCACTTTTGCAATCTCAAAACGGTTTCACACATTACTCACATTTTTAGGGACCTCGCTGGTCTCGCACGAATCTTTTCGGGACATTCACAGGTCTCGCTCGTCAACAGCCTCATTGCTTTGTCTTGGATGGTCACGAAAGTTGATTGACTCTGGTTCTCCGAGAACTTAACCTACTGAATAGTCGAACTACCCATGGTTGTTGACTCGCTTTAATCACTTTGGAGACCTCGCTGGTCTCGCTCGAATCAAGTTTTCTAGGGACCCTTGCCGGTCTCGCTCTAATCGCTCTTCGCTGTTCACGGAGCCTCACTCGCTGGTTTCGTTCACAACACAAGGTGGCCAACTTCACAATTCAAATCAGGTAAGTTTTCTATAACTCTTGTAGTTGCATGATCCATCATTTTGCATATGCATTGAGCCCTGACGAACTACGCTGGTCTGATCCCTACAAAGGGGTACGTAGGCAGCTCATACGAGCGCAACCACATGTTTCGAATGGAGGGGTGTCTTCTATCTTTAACGCGACTTTCATCACACAATGATTGACAAGCCTCGTCAAAGAGGGGCAACTGTAGACACCCCAAAATGAGACGTTCGTGTACATTTTAATCCCCGATGATGAAAAGAAATACCTGGAAGGCCTCTCGGATTGAAATTCTCCAAGTCAACAAAGTCAACAGTACCGTACGGTACTCATCTTACATGCACGGCGCAGTCTCAGTCACGTACAACAGCCTTTTTGAACTTTGGCGGTGGGAGTGTGCCGTACGGCACAGTTGGTGTACCGCACGACACAGTTTGTGTGCCGTACGACACTGTCATTTGTCAAAAAACTTTTGCAGAGTTCCAGCAGCTCAAAATGTTGACAATTTGTTCCTCTGCTCATCATGGTTTCGTGAAGGGATGAAAGGCTATCCTAGAGACATCATCATTTGGTGTGGAGATGAAGTAAACTTGATGGCCAAGTTCACCCTACGCCTATAAATCCCGACTAATTTTGGATGAAGAACGACATGAAGAATTGTACAGAAAACCATGAAAAGCTCCTCTTAAATTCTACTCCTAAATTCTTCCTATACTCAAAATCACCTATTGCTAGTACCCTCAAGCTCCAGAAATCTTTCTCATATTTCCAAAACCAACCCAGTTGCAACCCGAAACCCATTACTCTGTTTTTCACCCCAAAACCTTCACTGATCACCACCAATTCTATTAAGCTTTCAACCAAGCCTTCTACGCCACATTGAGGAGTGATTTTGCAAGCATTGGAGGAAGTCCAAGTCGTGCCTAAGGAGTTCCAGAAGTGCTTCAATCCGAGAGTTTCAAACCGAGGTATAATCCCGTTTCGCCAAAATCTTCAACTTTGGTACCCTGAGGGGAGGGGTGCCGAGTGCGGGATGATGATCAATATTATCTCCGCATTCGGTACGCCCATGTTATAGTAAAAACCGTTTTGTTTATAAACCTCCCGGTTGCGTCGTACGGTGAAAATTTCGCCTCGTACGGGGTAATTTAGTGAGGAGGAACATTTCCTACTTAAACACATCCACTTTCCATTTCAAAATAATCTGTTTTTAACAAGGTTTCATGTTCTGTATTTGCTCTCATTTCATTCCCATCGAAAATCAAAGTTTTGAACTGTTTGTGAAGAAAACAATGCCGCACGGCACTCCTCCTGTACCACACGGTACACTTGGAGTGCTGTACGGCACACTTTTGAAAATCTGACCGTTGGATCCTTGAACAGTGCCACACGACACACTTTCTATACCGCACGGTACACTTTGTGTGCCGCACGGCACTCTTTTTCAAATCTAAAATTTTCAAACAGTTTCCTTTATAAACAGTTTGGAACTTTGATTTTATGTTTTAATTCTTTGTTGTGGTGTTTATTATCATGTTGTTTGTCATTTACTGTTTTATCATTTGCTTTGCATGATTAGCTGTTTATTTGAATAAAGTTTTGCATTAAAAAGTTTTCTAAAAATCCCACAAATGTTTAGTAAAGACCGATTTTTAATCGGGTGAGCGGGGTGCATTAAAACCCTTCCCCGTTCGTAACCAGGCTCCCGAATCCAAAACGAATCTCTGGTTTTCAAATTATTTTCCAAACCTTTTTCAAAACGGTTTCTCGGGTCCTAAATCATTTTCCAAAAACCCGGGTGGCGACTCTATTTTCAAAACATCATTTTCAAACAAACAAACCGGCGTGGAGGTCGACCGTCCACAAATGGCTTCCCTTTCTGTGGCACGGCCATTGTCTGTGGTGAGGCCAGAACCGCTTTGACTTGCTCGACAACTAGTTGGTGTTCGTTTTTCCATTCAAACCTTGCCTTTGTCTTTAGTAGGTCGCTCAGCGGTGCAATGATCTCTGCTAAGACAGGGATAAATCTTCGCAGGTAGGAAACTTTTCCCAAAAATCCCTTCAGGGACCTCTGAGAATGAGGATGAGGGATTCATCCGCGTCAATCCCGTGCCTGTGCACCAGAAAACCCAAGAACTTTCCCGACAAAACCCCGAACGCATATTTAAGAGGGTTCATTCTCATGTTGAACTTTCTGCATCTTTTGAACACCCCCTCTAGGCCGCGTAGGTGTTCCACCTTGCATTTCGACTTTGCAACCAAATCATCAACGTACACTTCTACCGAATGGTGAATCATATTATGAAATATTGCTGTCATTGCTCGCTGATAGGTCGCTCCTGCATTCTTAAGTCCAAATGGCATCACAGTGTAGTAGAAATTCCCCAAAGGGGTTTGAAAAGCAGTCTTTTCCGCATCCTCGGGTGCCATTTTAATTTGATTGTACCCGCTGAAACCATCCATAAATGAAAAAATTTCATGGCCAGCAGTGGTATCAACCAATGTGTCGATGTGGGGTAATGGCATTTCATCCTTTGGGCAGGCCTTGTTGAGGTCCCGAAAATCCTCGCAGACCCTAATTTGGCCATTCTTTTTCTTCTCGGGCACAATGTTGCACAACCATGTGGGGTATTGAATTGGACGAATAAACCCGGCGCCTTTGAGTTTTTCCACTTCTTCTTTGAGTTTTCCTTCTAGGTCTGGGTGGTACTTACGCTGCGGCTATTTTACGGGCTTGGAGTTAGGGAACACATCGAGATGGTGGCTTACGAGCTCTGGGTCTAAACCTGGCATTTCGTCGTAGTGCCAAGCAAACACGTTGCTATATTTGCGTAGTAAGGCTATCATTCCAGCTCTGGCTTCTGGTTCCATGGTCTTGCTGATGAACACAGGCCTCGCGGTCCCATCTCCAATCCTCAAATTGACCTCCCCGAGTTCCTCGGGCTGAGGCTTGGATCCATCTTGCATGTACTCAGGGGCTGGCTCAGGTTTCTGAATCATTTCGAGCTCCTCTCCTATTCCTTCCATGTCGCGGGGGTCAGAAGCTCCATGGACGCTAACTGACCCCTCGCACTGTCATAGGTGGTATACAGTCCTTCCTCCCTCGCTAGTCTTCTTGATCTTGCGAGGGGTTAGCCTTTCAAACACCGTGGTATGCTTCGCGACAACTGGTTCTGATTGTCCTTCCTTGATATTTTCCCATTTTGGAATCTTCACCCCAATGGGTCTCGCAACCACAACCTCGCAGGCCTCCTCGTCCTCAGAAAAGTACAATGTGTTCGATAGGTGGGCCTCGCAGGCTTCGAAGGGCCTCTCGGTGGCTGGTATGGTAACCTTTTTCCCAGCCTAGATGCCCTTAAGGCACTGGTGGTAGCTCGACGGGACCACTGGTACACTGTGTCCGATAGGTGGGCCTCGCAGGCTTCGAAGGGCCTCTCGGTGGCTGGTATGGTAACCTTTTTCCCAGCCTAGATGCCCTTAAGGCACTGGTGGTAGCTCGACGGGACCACTGCATATTTATGCATCCAAGCCCTGCCCAAGATTATGTGGTAGTTAGTTTGACCTTCTATGATATGGAACTTTGTTGGTGCCCGAATGGGCCCAACGGCGAGGTCTAACACGATGTATCCCAGAGAGGGCTTCTTCTTTCCACCGAAACTGACTATTCCCACTAAGGACTTAATGATTCGCGGCTCTGGGATCCCCATCTTTTTAAGCGTCTCGAGGGGCATAATGTTGATTGATGCTCCTCCGTCTAGAAAAGCCCGTCTGAACTCCACGTCATTGATATGGGCCGTGACAAACAAAGGTATGTTGTGAGGAAACGGCACCCTCCTGTCTGTATCTAAAAACGAGATAGTGTTGGAGTCTTCGTAGATAGTCCTCGCGACAGACCCCCTTCTACCACACATGCCTCCTAACCTTCGTTAGCTAATTCCAGTATTGCCTTTGTCATTTTGACCCTTAAGTTGGGGGTAAACCCAAACCCATCAAAGAAAGTTTTGAATTTATGGCTCTTTGACAAGATCTTGTGTCCTTCCTCAACGCTTACTTTCACAGTAGGGTGATCGTAGCTCGCGATTTCTTCTATGTGATCATAGAAAAAAGTCATATAGACCTCTTCGACCTCTTCTTCCATTTCGTACATGAAATCATAATATCCTCCATAGCATTCCGCCATCGCGACCCCCTCTCCGTGTTGAGGATAGGGTCTCTCGCATACATCTCTGTTTACTCCAATCCTCAATTCATTGTTATCTTGCTTCTTTTTGAAGAATTCTTTAAGGGTCCAACAATCACTTGTGGGGTGTTGCACTCTCCTGTGGTAAATACAAAATTTGGGGTTGGAGCGGTCCTGTTGAGTAGGCTGGACCTCCACCTCTAGAAGTTTCAAGCATCCATCCGCGACCCAAGCACTGACAAGATCTTTGACCTCTTCAATGCTACATG
Organism: Vaccinium myrtillus; assembly: GCA_016920895.1. Classification (NCBI taxonomy): domain Eukaryota; kingdom Viridiplantae; phylum Streptophyta; class Magnoliopsida; order Ericales; family Ericaceae; genus Vaccinium; species Vaccinium myrtillus. The sequence continues at coordinate 33,475,955 of CM029275.1, read as the reverse complement.
GGTATGGAGGGGCATCTCTTGCTCGCTCCTTGTAATCTTTGAAAGGATATTTCTTCTTTTGGGGTTGCCATCACCCCCTGCGGCTTACGCGAGGCTTGCACGGAGGCCGCAGAGGCAAGCCCTCTGCTCTTGGGTTTCCAAGTACTTTTGGGCAGCATTACGTCTACTGTTCCGCGAAGATTGTACACTGCCTCCATTAAAGCAGAGAAGGTTTGATATTTTTTGTTGTTGATAAGGTGTTTTCTATATTCCTTGATAAGGCCAAGCAAGCAAATTTCCCCCAATCTTTTCTCCTGTATTGGTTCATGACATTGAACCGCTTTGTCTTGGAATCGTTTGATAAAATCAACGATATCCTCTGTGAGTTTCTGTTTCTCATTCATTAGGTTCAATGAAGTTATCTTTTCTGTCACTTGGAAGAATTTGGTGTAGAAGAGGTTCACCATTTCCTCCCAGGTGTTTATAGAGTTAAGCTCCAAGTTGACGTACCACGTATAGGCTCGAGAAGTCAGAGACTTAGAAAATTCTCTCAATCGTAGATTGATGTCTTGGGAATGTACCCCCAACGTTTCGATGAAGCGATGGACATGTTCTTGGGCATTTCCTTCTTTGCCATCAAACTTAATAAACTTTGGGGGGGGCATACCCCTCTGGATATGGCATTGCCATTATCGCGGCGGGGTATGGAGGTTGTATTTCAAGGCTAGGCAGCGTGGGTAGAGTTGCCTTAGCTTTTTCCTGTTGAAGTGGAGCTTGTACATCAACTAAAGTGAGAAACCCTTGTGGTTGAGGTGCAGCAGCCCCCCCACCAGCAGCTGGTGCACCTGGTGCTATAACTGGTGGTACAGCAGGAGCTGCACCCCTAGGGGCGTCTGGTGCTTGTGGTGCTAGATGCCTCAGGTTTCGCTCCACCGTATTTGGTGGAGGCACTGAAGGAGCTAATTGAGCACGTGCAGCCACTACTGCCTGTGTTAGTTGAGCGATTGCTAAAAGCAATTGTGTTTGATTCTGTTGCATTTGCTGATGTCCATCACGGATAGCTTGCAGGGCTTCCGTGTTTGCAGCAAGCAATTGCACAACATCGACCTCATGGACCTCCTCCATCAGTGGTGGATTATTTTTCATTCCTCTCTCACGAAGAGTATCAATTGCACTTAATAAATTGCGAGAAGATGAACTTTGTACTCTACTTCTCGTCACAACCATCAGCTATGAAAGCCTCCCCAGCAGAGTCGCCAAATGTAGGATAGGTTCTTAGTAAATTTTAATTTAGAGAGGCAAACAATAACCAATGATTGATCAAGAGCAGGAAAGTGTGTAAAGGGGTGAAGAATTAGGCCAAATACACGAAGAGAGAAGGCAGCAGTATTCCATTCATTCTCCTTAGATCAACACCATCCTAATATCACAGCTCTAGGAGGGAAATGTGAGTTCGCGAGCACGAGCAAGAACAATGTTCTTGATTACAGAGCTCTGAACCACTCTCTCTCTCTCTCTCTAGGGTTTCCGTGCTATGGGGATGGATTTATCTCTCTGAATTAATGAAAGAATGTCTCATATTTATAGGGGTCTGCACCCAATCATTGGGCTGCAGACATTTCCCCAATAATATGATGACAGATGCTCTCTTCGTATATCTGGGTAACGTGGGTGACATCACTGGCCGTTAGGAGGATTCCCATGGCTTATCCAATGCACGCCATTCCATCGCGACGATCCCTAATCCTTTAAGCCACCAAGCCACTTGTATGTCCCCTATTCCCGCAATGCTAGGCGTGGTCGCGAGCCCTTTGGCTCGCGCCAAAACCTTACTCGAGACTCGTGACGACCTCCCTACCCCTGCCTTATGGCCAGGTGCAGTCGCGAGCTTAATTCTCGTGTTCGTGTAAATATTAGCTCCTTCCCGTCGCGTCAATCTTCTTCGCTGAGCCCTTCGCGACGGGCGAATTCCCACTAGATAGGGTTTCCCCTGCACAGGGCATTTTCAATTCCGTCATGATCTTCCGTGAGGTGATCACCCTCGCGGTGGGGTTTTACCTTAGCCATTATTTTCGTCATGTGTGACGTGCCCATTGAGACTTTACTTGCCACGTGGCCAGGCGTTATAGGTTGGTCAACTGTCCCGTCATCCGACGCGCTGACCTTTCCTACACAATTCAACCAATTTCAAGTGTGAGTTTCAAATTCCTTTCTCTCTCTTTCCAAACCACACTTTTCCTTGGGAAGTGAATTGACTTTCCCTTAGCAAAATTCTGCTTCTTCTTGCTGGAATTTCTTATTCCAAACGTCACGGGAGGAAACCAAAATTAGTTGTAGTGCTTGGATATGCCAAAGAAAAAAGCATATAGTTAAAGCTGCGAAAGTCAAGTTTTGTTCACAATCGAAGGCGACGCAAAAATGCCGTTTATTTGGCCCGTAAAATATTTGTTCACTACTCCCCTTGTGGTCATATAGTGAACAATATTTTGCGGCCCAAAACACAGCAAAAGACTCCACCAGTCAAATCGAAGAAATGCAGTCCGATTATCATTTGTTTAGCCCACAAAATATCTGTTCATTACTCCTCTTATGGACTGTAACGACCCTGATTTTCGCTAAATAAAAATTTCATATATTTAATTGATATTCCTTTTCTTTAATTATTTTCTTTAGCTCTGTTGTATTGTTCAGTGTTGCTAATCTGGTTGTCGTGTACAGGTAAATCTCAAGTTACATGGTGCAGGTGGATGGCAAGGTTTATCTAATGACCCATTTGGGTAGTGTGACTGCAGGTTGTATCTGCATCCTTTGTGCCTCTAATGGCCACCTTTTGTGGCTTACAGTAGACTGCATGGTGCTACATGATTGTTGATGTACTTGATGTGTGTGAGTGACCTACTTTTGAGTGTGACTCCTGTGAGTTGTGAGTTTGAACCTCATCATTTTTCTGAGTGATATTTAATGTTTGGAGATTATTGTCAGAGGAGGGAGTTAGGTTGGTTCCCTTAAACCCATTGTAATCATGAAAAAGTAGAGAGGGAGGGGCGAGGTCTTGAGGGAGTTGGTAGTGTGAGCCTCTTCCAATGGGTTTATTCTCTGTCCTCGACTTACTGCTGCTGCCATTATTTGGTTATCATAATCTGTCTGCAATTGTTTGCAAGGTCCACCCTATTCTGCTGCAAGGGTGGTGGTGATGTTACTTGCATCTCATGTGTACACCTCAATGGTGGTGTTACTTGTATCCAGTTACTTGCATCATGTGTGCAGTTTGTGCATTCCTGAGCACTGCTGTTACATGCTTGGTTCTGGATTAGAATGGACTGCCATTATCTTGGGCAGAGCTGCAGTTTGGTTACTGGTTTTAACGTTGTTGCATGTTTATGTCTTGCTACCTTTCTTAGCCAAAATGGTCTTATCTACTGTCGAGACAGCTATCTTCTGGGCATCCACTGTTTCTGGGCTTTCCAAATTACAAACGAAACTCTGCCTAATTTTTTCAGATTCTATCTACTTGGTGACCTAGACTTGGGGGGTTGTCCCTTGGCAAAGTTTGATCCCTTTGGGGAGGGGGCTTCCTCTCGGTTCATTGTGTGTGGCAACTGGTGCTATTTAGTTCAATTTGTCAAGGCGCTGTGACCCCATCAGTTGATTTCAACAAGATCTGTGTGTTGCTTGTTCTGTATTATTGGGTTTGCTTCTGGATTCAATCCAGCAAGCTCAGGTGTTCCATTTGTGTCCATAATCTCGGGCAAGTCAGATTCCTAACCCAGGTGTAGCAAGTTCCAAGAGCAAGAGTGGACTTCAAAGTATTGAGCAAGTGTTGCTCGTACTCCAAGTGCAAGAGTGGATTTCAAAATTAGAGAGCAAGATCAAGTGTTTTGTTAAGTATTACATCTGTCATGTGTTTGCTTTTCATCTTCTTAGATGTTTAGGAAACACCTGTTATATATTCCATAGCTTGTAGCCCTTTGGCTTAGGTTTTTCTTTTCTTTTCCCTTTTTTCTTTTCTTTTCTTTTCTTTCCTCCTGGGGTATGCCCCTTGTAGGTTGTACATTTGCTTAGCCTCTTTTAATTTCAAGCTTATTTACCCAAAAAAAAAAAAATTATTTTCTTTAATAGATTACTTAAAGTTATTTTTTTTTTGTAATATCTATTTTGGGTCAATAATTATTTTTGTACTAGTATATATATGTGTGTACTAGTATATTTATACTAGTAGATTTTTACTAGATTCCTACTAGTTTTCTTTCCATTAATTCCTAGGCTTTTCCCTAGATTTTCTTAGGAGATTTTAGTCATGTGCTTGTAGGGAGGGAGGAAACTTCCCACTTACTTAGTCACCAAGTATAACTAGCACCATGCATGTGCATAGGAATCCCTTAAAGTGAAGTCTAAGATTTCCCTATAGATTTCCATAAATTTCCTAGATTTAGTAGCTATTTAGGCTTATGCCTATTTAGTGTACATTTGTGTGTATAACTAGCACCCAAAACTCTATTAGTAGGGTTTTTCTTCCCCTTTAAGTAAAGAGAGCATGTGCTCCTCTTAATGAGGAGAATATATGCATGTTACCTTATTTAATAACCTAATAAGCCTAAGTTTAGGTAGCCCCTAATAGGCACGTGCCTCCTAACCTTATAACTAGTAACCAAAATTCCCCAAAACAAAGGTGGTCATGCAAAATTATACACTACTTAGAGCCAAGGAAACTACCTAGAATTTTCCTAGCATTTAAAACCCTAGATCTTCTAATTAAACCCTAAGATTTCTACCTAGGATTTTAGTACCTAGCCTAAGATTTTATTCTAGATTTTATTATTTGCATTTAAACTAGGAAATTTCCTAGAAATTCATGCAAATGGGGGAGAGAGGGGGGCCGGCCAACTAGAGAGAGGGAGGGGGCTCACATTTTGCCTATAAATACCAAGGCACTTCACTTGTTTTCCTCACACCAAGAAGCCTTCCAACTTCCTTTCTCTAGTGTTCTTGTGCTTTCTTACTTGTTCTTCCTCCACCACCACTAAAAACCACCATACTCCTCCACCTAAAACCACCCACCAATCTTAGAGTAGTAAGAAAGTTAGAAGTTTAAGTGTTTGTAGCTCACCGGAATCCCACCTAGCATGTTCGGCTTCCAGGTAATCACCGGAAAATAGGGTAGATTACTTACCTAAACTTTAAGTAGCTTTTCTACTTTTAGTTAGTAGACTTTTCATACTATAATTATGCATGATTTACTTCTAAAATGTTCCCTAAAGTTGATTACTTAGTATTTTTCTAGAAAATTAGTCATGTTCTAGAAAACTTACGGTAGAAAGTTAGTTTGACTAAAAGAAACTTTTTCATAATCATGCGTAGTCGTTACTATGTCCGAGTTGAGTAAGACTTTTAAAAAATACGCAGTTATAATGTCCGATTGAAAATCGACTTTTCAAAATTACGCTGTTATAATGCCCGACTAATTTTTGGAAAATGAGATCAAAAAGGTTTTCTTAAAGCAACTTCAAAATGTTTTGACCGGTATTTAGACTATGAGATAACCCAAGGCTAACACCCTTGAGGGTTTGTCAAAAGGACAAGTTTCGCGCTGTCTAAGAAAGGAATGGTGATTCTAACTGGACTTTTCCGACCATCCGGCCTGGGACTCTCCTGGTTATCTCATTTGTCTAGAGAAAGTCACCAAAGAAAATTAGAAGTTTCGAAATGACTTAGTAAACAATCAGTAAAGATTTTCTAATAAACCTAGACTGTTTTGGAAATGATAGCGCGTAGAAAAGCCATTATTTCATGTGACACGTTGCGCGTAGGAAAGCTATTATTTTATGTGAGACGTTTATCAAGAAATGATGCATTGACACGTTTTGAGTATGATAAGAGCATACTGCATGATCACATCACGATACGATATTGACACGACACGGTTATCAAGATAATGATTGAATAGCTGTTGATGAGAAAAGAAATGAGAATGGGAATGGATTGATTAAATGGAATTGAAAATGATAGTGCAGCCATAACGCCGCCCATCATGTTAGTGTGCGCCATGATGTGGTTGGGGCTAAGGAATACGGTAGTGCAGCGAGAGCACCGCCCCATTTTCGTGGAGTGAACTTGGTGGTTAGGGCTAAGCGTGCATAACACATAGTGGACGGACCTTGAAACGTATTGTGGGATCAGTAAGACAAGGCAATCGGGACTATGTACATGTGAGTCGCGGGGTGGACGGACCTTGTATCTTGTTAGTGTGCGCTTGGAAACAAGACAACCGGGATCTTGAGCGGAAAGGTTGGTGACCGTCAGTTGAAAGGAGACGAAAATGGCCCAATAACTTTCGAGTGGTGGGAGATATTGACATGGATGAAATTTGAAGAAGAATGCTGACACTGAAAAGATGATACGAGACACTGTTTTACTGCGCTAGATTTACTCTGATCTGCATTGACATTGACGCATCTGCATTCATGGGATACACTGTTTTCGATAAACCCTGTTTTACTTTACCGATTATATATATTGTTCTAGAATTGCTAGTTAAGGTTTGGGTAGAACTGTCTACTAGGCATTATCGCTCACGATGTTGCACTTATATAACTCTGGCATAATACCACGATGTTACTCTGCGACTCTGACGTATTATGCCAGACTATAGAGATGAACATGAAGAGTACTATGGCTTGAAGGCCTACGGCGCAGAGCAGGATAACGCTGGGATGAACGGTCGTGCAATGAAGTAGAGAATTCCTAGTTAACCATGTAGAGAATGAATGTATTAGCAGGAAGATCTATGTAATTTCCTTTTGGGATATTGTTGTAAACCCTATTTATTATTTATATATTCTTTATTAACAAACCCAAAATTTGGGGGCGTTACATGGACATATGATGAACAGTGTTTTGTGGTCTAAAACAAAAGAAGAGATTTCATTCATTACGCCCCATGTGGCCATATAATGACCGGTGTCCACCAAAAGAACTCTTCCATTACACCCCTTTTGGCCATATAATGGAGGATGTGTTTTATGGTCGAAAATAACCTATCCATTACGCCCCTTGTGGCCATATAATGGATGGTGTGTTTTATGGTCTAAAAAAAAATGGCCTCAATGTCTTCATTATGACTCCTCTCATGGACTCGAAAATTGGCTTGATTATACTCGTTCATTACGCCCCATGTGACAATATAATGAACAATATTGTATGGCTTAAAGAACTCGTTCATTACGCCCATTTGTGGCCATATAATGGATGGGGTTTCGCAACCTAAACAATTGCCTTTGCAGCCTTTATTATGACAGCCCCTCGTGGCCTCCAAAAAATATTGCTTCACATTGCATGTGGTCAAGGAAATCAAACTGTTAAATGTTACTAAAATTTTAGCCCCGGAATGGTTTCAAAGTCTATAACAAGAGGTCCTAAAAATTCAGCAAACACAATTGCAGAATTCTCGTCCTTAATTTTCTATCGACTTTTTTATCAATATATCCCTTAAACTATCACCCATTTCTCTACTTCATACCCGAACTTTGAAAATCCTTTATGTCGTCCCTGAACTATCTAATTGAAGTGCATGTGGTCCAAAATCTAACACCAGTTAAGTTTAATGGATGGAAAAGTGATTATGGTCTCAAAACAAAGGGTAAAAATGTCATTCTCTATCCCCCACCATCCCCATTCGGCCCTAGTACGTCTTTCAATTTGGGGGCAGCAAGATCCTAGGCCAGAATGGCATTCAGCCACGTTGGCTGTGTAAACGTTGGCTGTGTAAACCCATCGCTTATTCTCTTTGCCATGAAGGCATGCTCCATCACTGAAACCCCAATGAATCTCTTCACGCTCGTTTCTCTCTTCCACTCCTCTATCTCAACCTATATTTTATGGAATGTCATGTTTGTTCTACTTATGTTTTTCCGTATATTTAACTGTTGAGGAGGAGCTGATGGCAGTTTTGCCCTTGAGCTCTCTGCTGGTCGGCCACCGGTTCCGTCCGTCGGATGAAGAACTCGCGAATCACTTTCTTAAACACAAGATCAATGGAAACGAGGAAGAAGTCAGGAGTAATAATTTACCCAGAAAAAAAAAAAAAAAAGTCAGGAGTATTATTGTGGTTGATCTCTGTAAAAATGAACCCAGGGATTTTCTCGGTAAATTTACCCAATTATTTTGAGGATTTTCTTCGATTCTCTGGTATAATCTCTCTCTCTCTCTCTCTCTCTCTCTCCAGCTACGGTTCATCTTCACATAGTTCAGCCCATCGTCGATCTCGCAGCAGACTAGCTATGATCTCTTACCTTCACAAATGGTGCTGCTTGAAAAAATAATTTCAGACCTTTCGTCTATTATTTGCAAGCAAAGAAAAAACAGAGAATGACGTTTTTATCCTTTATTTTGAGACCATAATCACTTTTTCATCCATTAAACTTGACTGCCGTTAAATTTTGGACCACATGCACTTCCTTCAATTAAGTAGTTCAAGGACGACATAAAGAATTTTGAAAGTTCAGGTATGAAGTAGAGAAATAAGTGATAGTTAAAGGTATATATAGAAGAAAAAAAACTCATTTTCTATCTATGGGCGAATAAAGAAGCACAGTTTTTTCTGTGCGGTTCAAAGTGATCTCTGCTAATACTAAAGTTTTGTTAACTTCAATCTCTGCCTTTGTTCAGAATAAGGGCACAAAGCCTAGCAATGCTTAGATGGTTTGCTCATATTCCATCATAAAAATTGTTACATTTGTGGACATTTGGCTAAATTTAGAAGGGATTTGCTATTTCACACCCATTGGGTGGTCCGGTAGAAATAAAAAAGAATTCAACTTTTAATGATGGGGTTACAAATGTCCGTGTAATCATTTCTTGCAGTACATTTTCCAACAATCTGCTACGGTTCTCCCTATTTTTCTTGTAGAATGACAAGCTTAACCTTTTAGTCCTCGTTTGTTTGATCGGAGATAAATTAATGGGATATGAAATCCCTTGGGATATGGGTGGGATATGAAATCCTTGGGATATTGCTCAGAATATCAATGGATGGAGAAAATCCATATCCAGCGTTTGTGTTCAATGGGATATAGCCAATGAAAAACATTTTTTTTTTGTTGTTTTAGCCATTGAAAATCCAAATCTCATCCAAAAAAAGTTATATCCCGTACGGATTGGGATAAAACTTGGTGAGGGATTTCAAATCCCATCCGAAAAAAAGTTAACAAACATGGAATTTTAGGTCCTACTCTATCCCACCCCCAAATCCCACCAAACAAACAAGGCCTTAGTGATTCTTGCATTTCTAGCTTTACCTCATTTGCCTACAATTAACTGGCTGCCACCCCACTTTTCCAGTTCCAACTTCCCTTTTTCGTTTAATACAGTAGTTTTCCTTTAACTCTAAGCCCCTTTTAGCTTAATAATTTATTTGAATTATTTTTTAATTTAATGATTTTTTTTTTGCATTTATTAGTTTTGTGTTGATTTTTATTGATTCTTGGTTCATCTCGAAAAGAGTAATCTAAAAATAAAAAATAATCATCATAATTTTAGATTTTATCAAAAATAAAAGTTTGGATCAAGCATCCACACAGATTGGACGGAGCTGGTTTCTCGTAAGCCCACTCGAAATGTGTTTTTAAAATTTTTGAGCCGCTCAGATCAGTCTTTCGGGATCCGTACTGGGCCCCATAGGGCCTTCCCTGCTAGGGGGGCTCACAGTCCGGATTAGCATGAATCCAATCCTAATCCGTGAGTTACGGTTTTTTGGAAACAAAATTCGTGTCCGATCCAAAAGTCTCACGGTTCGGTTCCAATCCAATCCGCAAGTCATGGATCGGTTCTGGATTTGTCCACGGTTTTTCAACTTATTCACGGTTTTTCAACTTATTCTAAAAAAAAAAAATCAACTCATTCAAACTACCCAAAGTCAACATTGAAACAAACACTTCCGTGATAATATAGTGGGCAACAAAAGCAGTTTATCATCCAGTTCACAAACAAAGGCAATTTAGTTTATATAGTCGAATACAAATATTTCAGTTGTACATCAAATCCCAATACAAAAAAAAAACAACTACTGACAAAAAAACAAGTATTGAATTCAATGACCAGCTTCAAATGCATATCAAAATATCAAATTGACAATATTCATAAAAGTACGGATCGGTTCCGTCCGGACCGGATTCACGGTTCACCATTTTTTTTGAGCAGCCCTATTCCCTACGTGATTCCCTGTAAATCTTCCTTGCACATATCATTTTATATATATGTATTAGTGTATACAAAATTTTATTTGTTTTTTGGGGGTGTGGGGCCACCCTGGCCCTTATACACCTTCGCCCTTATACACCTACACCTTCACATAATTCGTATGCGGGTGTATGAGAGCGCCTTTGAAATACATTCGAAACTACTATAAAATTTACGAGAATCAGGATTAAAAGCCGGAGCGCAGAAAATTTAGAAAGATTATTTTACTCCATCTATCCCAAATTACTTGTCTTTTTTAGAACCGTGCATTTTTCAAGGAAAAATAATGTATTACCGTGTTTTTTTACACCAATTTAAAGATCACATTTCAAAAGAAAAAATTGGAGTAAATTTTGTAAAAAAATCTCATGAAAATAATATTTTTGACGGCAAGATACGCAGTTCCCAAAAAAGAAAAAGCAATTCGTATGGAAAGAAAAAGTGAAGAATGGGAGTGCAAATTGTTTGATGGAAATGGAAAAATAAAGCGAAGAATAATAAGAAGAAAATATTAACTTGAAATAGACAAAATAAAGACAAAAAATGAAAGAATGTTTGGGGGGCTACTTTTCAACTTTTCATTTTCAACTTTTTGGTTTTTGGCTTTTTGGATTATGATCAGAATGTATTTTGAATTCAGTAGGAGTGTTTAGGAGAAATGTGAAAAAACATTTTACAAAAGGAGTAGTGTTTGGGAGAATAATTATGAAAATGAGTTATGAATTGCTTATTTACCATTTTGCCCTCTTGTATTTATTTATTATAGTATTAAACACTATTTTATTCTCCCCAAATGTTATCTGTGTAGACTGTGCGCAATTCTCCCCACTCACTCTCTCTCTCTCCCTCTCTCTCCTCTGAGCATGTGAAGATCACCATTTCCAAACTCTATTCGAGCTTTCAAGATCCCGCCGGCCATGAAAAATTCGTCTACGCTACCGCGATGGAGATCTTTGCAATGAAACCAAAACTCCCGCCGCTTGCCTTGTGTCTGGATTTCTGTAATTTTCTTCTTCGGATTTCTGTAAAACTTCAACTCGGTTAGATTTTTTTTTCCCTGTAATACTCTGCTATGGAGATTTTTTTTTCTCTTGTTCGAAACCAAAACTTCATCTATTTTCTTTTTCAGATTTCTGTAATTTGATTTAATTGAGTTTCAATTCCACACCAAGTCAGATTGGGTCTGATTCAACTGGGTTAGATTTTTTTAATCATTCGGTGTAGAAGGCTTCATTATTGGAAATCAATACGGGTTTGTGTATCTAGGTATATCTACATGCAGATCGAAAGCGTCTTCACCTTCTCCTCTTTCTCTGTTGTTTGTTGCGGTGGAAAAAGGGGATCTAGAGGATAACAGAAACAACGGATGAGGGGTAGAATGGGACAGTAGAAACTGAGGGGAAATCAAAATCAGAAGTAGAATGGGAAAAGGAGCTTGGGAGCTCTTTTTGGCTTTTGGCTTGGATTGTGAAAAATGGCAAACGAGTTTTCTGAGAATGTGTTCTGAAAATTGTTGCCCAAACACTCAAAAACAGAAAAACAGAATGGGAAAAGGTGAGAAAGAGTCGGCCAAACACCCTCTAAAGTGAATGAAATGAAAAAAGTGAGGAGAGATGCATTTATAAGGGGTGATATGGTCATTTCGGGTATTGAATTATATCTTGTCATCTTTTACCCGTACAACTTGTCAGTAATCGCTTGAGATGCAAGACCAACGCGCGAGTGCGATACACAGGTATTGGGTGATTTCTAGCTTTTGCCAATTGAAAATGCCTCCGAATTCTTGGAATCCACAGCCCCACATTAGCTTTTATGAGTCAATAGCCTATAATACTAATGAAATATGGCTGCTGTCAATTTAGTTTTTTTGCTATGGGAAACACCAAAAATCGCTTTGTTTGGTTGAGAGTTTGAGAATAATATTTTGAGAAATATTTTTAAAATAGTGTTTGGATGGGTTTTTGGAAAAAATAATAATTAGAGAGAGGTGTAATAATTGGAGAGAGATAGAGAGAGAAATAAAAATAATGATTGGAGAGAATGGAATGAGTATAGAGAAAAATGTGATTAATGATTGGAGAGATGGGAGATGGGGAAAGAATTTTTTTGGAAAATTTTTTGGAAATGCAAAGTGAACACAGTGGCTCCTAGTTATGCAAAAACTGAAGCTGTTTAGAAAGCTATATTAGAAAAAAGGCTTGAGGCCTAATTAATCAGAACTACGGTTTGACTTGATTTCAATTTTGGTAACTCCGGACTAACCAAATTGAATACGTAGGCAACCTATTTAAATAGGTTCAATCACAAATATGGTGGACCCTAAATGTTCACTAAAATTAAATTCCGAAATTTAGAACTATGGTCAGACTTGATTCCGAGTCAAACTCGGATACGTAGGCAATCCATTCAAATGGGTACAGTCACAAAAATTGTGAACCTTAAATGTTCACTAAAAATCCACCAAATAAGTAAAGATTCAGGATTGGTATATGAATGATAAGGGAGTGGGTGTCAACCTAGTTGGGATGTGCTCTTCTTATAGTGATACTGCAATCCCTAATTTTATAAGTGAATCTCGAAGATTCACCAAACTACCAAATAAGCTGCAGAGGCTCAGTAAAAATAAAATCACACATACATGAACTACATTTGGCTTGATCCCAAATAATGGGTACGTAGGCAGCCTAGATTTTATATCTAGGTTCAACCCCTAAAATAAAATAAAACTCAATTCCTCTTTTCCTTTATTATGAAAAGAGGATAAAAAAAATAGTTGGAATCAAAGGGTTATCGATCTTTTGAATGACAGATGTAATTAAAAGATATTTTATATCTTGAATGGATCCGAACCAATTAATAAAAACTCGCTTGTTTTATTTTTTATGCGAGTGAGATTGTGTTTAGCAAAAGAGTCAAATTTTTGCCTAACAATTTTCTTGACAACTGAACAGGAAAGTTTTGGATGCCAATAGGGTACTAGCGTGGCACCAATGCGTGGTACCTGTAGCGAATTGGGGTCAACGAAAAATTTGTGAGTACCGAATGTGTACCACGTGGCCATGCCGAGCACGATCTCGGCCGTCCAAAAGTGTTTTGGACGGCCGAGATTGATTCCTTCTCTGTCCTCTCACTTGACCACTCTCTCTCCTCTTCCGGACCGTTGGATCGCGTTTTGGATGGCTTAGATTGCCAAACGAGTACCACGTGGCCAATACCCACCTTGCACTAAAAAATTTCTCGGGGTCAACACCTGTTCCAATTGTCAGACCACATGATCAGCAGCTCAGCTTTTAAGAATTAACAAAGGAAATCTGTCCGTTACTTTTTCTCTCTCCTCTTTAACCCTCAGCACAATTTGGAGAACCCAATTTAAAAGGGGTTTTTACTGGACAGTGGAGGTAGGGACAAAAAAAAATGGCGCAAAGATGGTGTACTGATTGGAAATCACCTGTGTCATGACAAGGTAAAAAATAATTGCACATAGGCGGCACCAGCAATTGAATGGTCTGAAATGCCCCTCTATAAATTGAAGCCCTAACATTCCACCCCTCTTCTTCCTCCTCATCCTTTCGCACCAGTCTCTGAATACAACAGCAAAACTGCAAAACTACACACTACTTTCTTCATTCCAAACTACAGGTATTAAATAATCAAACAACTAATAACCAAATAATTTTTTATTGGAAGTTCAATAATATATGGGCCACTTAGCCAAAAATCTAAAACATTTGACATTTTTAAAGGGAAGGACAAGGAACTTTTGCAATCAAACATAAAAACAAAAACATTTGCCATTTTTAAAAAGAAGGACAAGGAACTTTTGTAATCGAACATAAAGACAAAAAAAATTAGTGAAGTGTCACTAATTTTTAAAATTTTAAAAATTCAAATTTCAAACATAAAATTCAAAAAAATCACCACCCCACTTCTGGCCGACCACAACCCTACCTCTCGCTCACCACTTCCGGCAACTAAAAAAATTAGTGAAGTGTCACTAATTTTTAAAAATTCTAATTTCGAACATAAAAATGAAAAATAACCACCACCCCACCTTCGGCCGACCACCACCACACCTCTTGTCGACCACTTCCGGCGACAAAAAAAATTAGTGAAGTACCACTAATTTTAAAAATTCGAATTTCAAACATAAAATTCAAAAAAATCATCACTCCACCTCTGGCTCACCACTTCCGGCGGCAAAAAAAATTAGTGAAGTGTCACTAATTTTTAAAAATTCAAATTTAGAACATAAAATTCAAAAAAATCAACACCCCACCTCTGGCCGACCACCACCCCACCTCTAGATGACCACTTTCGGCGACCAAAAAAATTAGTGAATTGTTACTAATTTTTAAAAAATCAAATTTCGAACATAAAATTCAAAAAAATCACCACCGCACCTCTAGCCGAGCACTTCTGGCGACCAAAAAAATTAGTGAAGTGTCACTAATTTTTAAAAATTCAAATTTCGAACATAAAATTAAAAAAAAAACACCATCCCACCTCTGGCTGACCACCACCCCACCTCTAGCCAAGCACTTCCGGCGACCAAAAAAATTAGTGAAGTGTTACTAATTTTTAAAAATTCAAATTTCGAACATAAAATTCAAAAAAATCAACACCCCACCCCCCGACCGACAACCACCCCACCTCTTGGTGACCACTTCCGGCGACCCAAAAAAATTAGTGAACTGTCACTAATTTTTTAAAATTTTAATTTCGAACATAAAATCCAAAAAAATCATCACCCCACCTCCGGCCACTACCCCACATCTGCCCGACCACTTCCAACGACCAAAAAAATTAGTGAAATGTCACTAATTTTTCAAAATTCTAATTTCCTATAGATAATTCAAAAACAATCAACTCCTGCCTCGTGAAAAATTAGTGAAATGTGCATGCGTCCATACAGTGAATTAGTGAATTCTCCAAAAAAAAAATTAGTGAATGCACGTGACCGACCAACAAAATTCTAATTTCATGTTCCAGTTGCTTCTTTTAGAATTAGGGAACATGTGCGTGCGTCCATACATGGAGTGTGGCAGTGAATCATGAAGACAAAGAATTTGGATCGGATTATATATGGCATCTCTTTTTATAGAGAGAAAGGATGTGTTTAGTCCTTTTGCTAAATGAATATTAAAAATAATGTCTTTATGTTTTATTACAAAAGTTCTTTATCCTTCCTTTCAAATAGGCAAAATATAATTTATGACTAATTTTTCCATAATATATTCACGTTAACATTATCGCCCCGTTTGGCGACCAGAGATGATTTTGGGTGGATTTGTAATGAGGGTGGATTTGAAGGTGGATTTGTAATGAGGGTGGCCCCACCTCATAAGAAGGGTGGATTTGTTAGTGAGGTGTTTGGATGGTATTTTGAGAAGGGGGATTTGGAAGGTGGATATGATGGGATAAGTTGTAAAAAGACTTAATTACCCCCAGTTTGTTATTTTAAGGGATAAATTGATTTGATTTAATAATAATTATAATAAATACATAATAATTTAAATAAATACATAATAAATATATAAGTCATATTACAAGTTTAAAAATTTGTAAAATTAATAAAATACAATTGAGGCTTTATTTGCCACTAGTCATAAAACAAATTTATAAAATGCAATTGAGGCTTTAATTGCCACTGTCCATTTAAAAAGAAAGTATATATTACACATGTGAGACATTGCTACACAGGATAATTATACCCATTGCATTTCTCCATCTTCAATCTCCACTTTTCGGACAAAACCCACATCTCCACCATCTGTTGCCCATTTTCTACCCATTTTCGGACAAAACCCACATCTCCACCTTCTGTTACCCATTTTCGGACAGAACCACCACAGATCGAACAAACCCACGACGAACCCCCACAGATCGAACAAACCCACGACGAACCCAGCAGCTCCGGCGACAATTGTTACAGGTACCTCTCTCTCTCTCTCTCTCTCTCTCTCTCTCTCACAAACACACACAGCAAACCCAGAATACGCGTTCAAAAACCCCCCAAATCACCCGGATTTGGAGGGGTAAAATAGGTAGAAAAATCTCAAATCCACCCTTGTTAGCCAACGACAAGGTCAGGGCTGTCGTTGGCAAATCCGGGTGAAGCCGGATTTACACTCCAAACAGTGAAAATAGTCCGGGTGGAGTTGGGGACGGAATTTGTGCGCCAAACGCCGGCTGGAGGTGGGCCCTAGATTACAAATCCGGGGCTGAGCCAAATCCGGGTGCAAATCCGGTCGCCAAACAGGGCGTATGGGACACGGCAGTGGCTGCTGCTGCTGAACCTCCACCACCAACACCGCTTCGCGAGTTCACAGCAGTCCCGTCAGCACTGTAGCCTAGAGAACGTTATGTGCCGGTGGCTGTGACGGCACCGGAGTCCTTTGAACCTCGAGAGTGAACTGTTCTCTACTCGTCATTGCTCCTCGTGTCTCAGATCCCGACATCTTTCATGGGCTACCCCACTCAAAACCCCACTTATCCTGTAGTTTACACCAATACAGAATTAGTAAAATAAAAAAAGTAATTTTTCAATCTTTGCTCATCCACGAACTCTAAAACCATGGGAAAATTGAAACTTTTTTTTTTGGTCTCTCAAGAACACAGTTCAAGCCGGAACTTCACTAGAAATTAGCGACCCAAAAAATTAGAGAGGGAAATAAGTGGAAATTAAAACTTAACTAAGCTCGATTCAGAAAAATTTCAAACCTGACAATTAAAAAGAGCGATCTTTGCCTAAAATCTCGTGGTAAAATCTAACCAAAATCCAATAAAACAGAGAAGAAACCCTAAATAGCTCTGAGAGAAGCCTGAAAATCCAGACTTGGATTTGAACTCACAGAGGAGTACAGAGAATAGGAAATATGTTGAAAGATCGAACAGATGTTCGAAAACACTGCTCAAAATTTACATCACGAGACGAACATCAAGTTCAAGAAGGAAAAACAGATCATTTTGTCGAGTTATACAGTATACAAATACAGAGTAACAAAAAAAAAGAATAAATGGAAAATAGGGGGAAAAAAAGGCAGATAGTGGGTCCGCCATTTGCGGCGGAGGTGGGGTTCTGTTGGGGAGAAGGCTGTGGCGGTGGCTTGGGGTCGTGGTGGCGGTAGTAAGAGCGTCCACTCTTGGGGGAAGAGGGTGTTTTTCTTATAAAGTTTTAAGTTAGGGGTATACTTGTCAGAGTAAAATAACTATACCATGTATGAGGAAATATTTTATTCCTTCTCATGAGTTGTTGATTCCAGAAATGTACACCATGAAGATGGGAATTTTTGCCCCATTTACCACTGTCAGGTAAAAACCCCAATTTAAAATTTGTACTCAAAATTTGAATGGCCCGCCCTTTAAACTATTCCATATAAATGCTCCCTCAAAATAAATATTTCTTCTCTCTTTGTTTGTGTGCGGAGTTCCTCTCTCTCTCTCTCTCTCTCTCTCTCTCTCTCTCTCCCTCCCTCCCTCCCTCCCCAGTTTGTCGTCCCTGTTTATCTCAGCAACCTCACCACCAGAAGCGTTACTGTTTACATATAAAAACAACAGATCCAATAAGTGATTGACACGTAATCACAAATGCCAAACGTTGGTAATTACTAGTCAATCAAGATACACTGGATTAATGACGTATAGTTGAGTTAATACGATGTCGTATTGCTCCACAATTTAAAAGCAGTTATTAGCAGTTGTGAGCTATTGTCAATATATAGGATCAACTTCGAAGCCATGATATTAACTGCCAAACACATAAAATTCCACGTGTAAACCTATAAAATAGAGTAATTGGCAGTTAGAACACGTGGAGTACTTCTTGAAAAGCAGTTATCCCCTTAACGTGTAATCATTTGAATTAGTTTAAGCAGTCATGCAGATTTAAAATCAAAGCTTCAAGAGGAAGAATTGGAAGAATTCAAATTCATACGTGGAGGAAGAAAGAAACTGCCAACTCAAAAGTAGAAGTTAGAGTTCGAAGCAAGCCAAGTTCAAATTCATTGAGCGAGAAGTTCAAACTGCAAGCAGCGTCTATAAATAGAAGAAATTGAAGAGTAAAAGCACCCGGACAAATCTTCAACAAACAGCTATAAAAAAAATGATGCTTGGTTTGTTCATTGGCAAGTAGTTTTAGGATTTTGAACTCAGTTCGAAGTAGATTAGGAAGTAGATTAGGAAGTAGATAGGATTATTCTCGGTTGTTCTTGTAACAATCACCAGTTCGAAGTTCTGTTACTTGTATTTGAAGTTGAAGACAATTTCGAAGTAAGTTTATCTTTGATTTATCAATCGAAGTATCTTTTTTCTTTGTTGTTCTTTAATTTCCTAAGTTATTGGTTTGTATTTCTTCACTTATAAAGAAAAATCCTCTTAGTTGAGGTAATTGAACTAATAAAACACAATCGTCTGATTAGACTTGGTTTTTCCAAAGTTAATCTGAGGGAGGAGATTGAAACTCTCTCTGGCACGCTCGCACACGATTATTTTGTCACAAAGAAGTAAAAGAACCAGTAAACATTTTTTGGCACGCCCAGTGGGACACCCGAAAGTGTTGAATGGCTCCAAAACTTAGGAAGCAAACAGACAATTCTCAAATTGGCCAAACGCCAGAAGATGAGAATAACGTGAATCCTAGAGAGAATGAACAAGTGGAAGGCCTTCAAACAGGCCCAGAAACTCGTACTGGTCAAGACTTAAACGTAGGAATTGGCCAGACTTCTCGAATGAATACTAGGAACAATAAAACTGTACATGTTGATGACCCAAAGAATCCAAAAATTGGAGGAAATGTGTCATTTAGTCAGTTTGCCGAAATGATTGCTACATTTAAAGAACTGGCTCAGACCAAGAAGCTTATGTTACAAAAATTAGAAGAGCAATCAGGACTTAAGAGTGATCCTTTGCCTTCATCTGAGAAGGACAAAGGAGAGGCTAGCACAAGCAAATTTAAGTCAAGGCCTGGAAAAGATCCTATCAATGTAGATGAAATACCAGAATCTTGGTATGAACCTGCAAAAATTTATGACTCTCAAATTCCCAAGCCTAGGAAAACATACAAACAAACCACTCATATTCCATTCGAACCTAGTTTCGATAGTGCAAATGGGGATAAAGGTTTTAAAAATGATGATTATGGGTTTGAAGGAAACGGTTATTCCACAGGAAATCATTTCACTGATAGGGCTAGTTCAAGGAGACCTAATGTAGAAATTGGAGTTCCTAAGTATCCAAGAATACCAGAGATGGGAAGAGTGCATTCGAATCACCTTTATGAACCTTTTACAAGGCAAGAAGGAGATTATAAACAGCCTCAAACTTTTGATAACCCTCTTGATAGGTTTCCAGAAGATCACATGACAAGAAATGTGAATAGGGAACCACACATTAACGCAAATGTTCATTTAAAAGGAAATTTCACCCTTAGAGATGAAATATTGGGCCTTATGCAAGAAGTTTATGGACCTCTAAACCGGGGGGTACAAACCCAATCCTATAGAAAACCTTATCCAGAATGGATAGATAGGCAGTTCGAAGTCCCTAGGGGGTTTAAAATTTCTGATTTTACACTGTTTCATGGGGATGGGAAACAATCAACCACAGAACACATTGCTAGATTTACTGCTCAATGCAAGGAATTAGGTAATAATGGTTTCATTAAGTTGAAATTATTTTCTAATTCCTTGACAGGAACTGCCTTCGAATGGTATTCTAATCTGACACCGGAGTCAGTTCCAAATTGGCAAAGGATGGAAGAATTATTCCATGCACAGTTTTACCTAACTGAGCCTGAAGTCACTATGGCTGATTTAGCAAGGTTAAAACAAAAACCTGATGAAAAGGCTGCCCAGTTTATTACTAGGTTCAAAAGGGCTAGAAACAAATGCAAACTTCAATTACCAGAAGTTGAATTTGTCAGAATAGCACAAGATGGCCTAAGTAGAGAACTTAGAAAGAAGTTTGATTCTATTGAATTTAGGGATTTGGTGGATTTAACTTATAAAGCATCTAGATATGAATCTTTGTTAGAATAAGATGTTGATAGGAATAATTCTTCCTATTCTACTACTATAAAGATCCTAGTTATGAAATTGATGCTGCTGAAATTATTGAACATGATCCTTATGTGTGTGAATGTCTGGTTCGAAAAGACTCTTCTATAGCACCAAGGAGTAATAAGAAAGCAATTAGCAAAGTATATTCATTTGATGTTTCTAAAGCAGATGAAATCTTTGATTATCTTTTGAAGAAAAAAATTATCAAACTTCCTGAAAATGTTAAACTTCCAACTTTGGAAGAAACAAAAGGAAAGAATTATTGTAAATGGCATGCTTCCTGGACTCATTCAACTAAGAATTGTAATGTTTTCCGTGATAGGGTTCAAGAACAGATCAAGAAAGGAAGGATCATGTTTCCAGAAAAGGCTATGGGGATTGATACTGATCTATTTCCAAAGATTGAAGAAGTAACTGCTAACACTAATGTGCCAACATCATTGGCCAAGACTGTTCGAGAAGTGTGGCAGAGTAAACAAGTGCATGTTGAAATGAACTCTGTGCAATTTGGTAGAGGAAGACCAAATGTTGGTCAACTTCGAAATGAAACTCACAAAAACAATAAACCAAAGTATGCAGCAGGGAATTCATCTCAAAAGGGATTCAAGCAGTCTCATCTTCCTATGCTCGAAGCTTCTTTTTTAGAATGTTTATGCATGGAATGTAGAGCCAATTATTTGGTTTTTAAAGACTTGGATCGACAGGGGGTTGATTTCTTTCCAAAAAGGATGGAAAGAAAGGCTTTAGATCGAAATAAAGAAAGAAGACCCTGGGTAAACCCAAGTCATGGAAGAAATGAGAAACCTTGTTTGGTTTCCAAAAGGAATGTACCTTCTAGTCCAGTTCCACCAACTTCGAAGAGAGATTATCCTCCTTTGAAGAGGGTTAACACTGGAAAGGCCCCCATGGGTCAGGAATATGATGGGCAAGGTGAACAATTTTCCCTGGTGAAGGGGGTTCCTGATTGGTTTTTGAAGAAAATCAAGCCAGAACTCTTCCAAGGATACAAAGCTCCTTCTAAAGTTGGAAATAAAATGATCAAACCTCCGAATTCTCCTTCTGGACAATGGATAGTGGTCAGGGATCCAAAGACCAAGACACCTCAAATGATTCCAGAACTCAGAAAAGGAAACTGCAAAGGAGATATACTAGTTTCCAAATGGAAGAATATGCCTCTAAGGAAAGTTCTAATGGGGGTGATAAGTTCAACCCAAGGTTTAACAGACTTCGAAGAGAAGACTCTGAGGAATCTCTTCGAAGGGGGTTTACTCAATCAGAAAGAGAAACATTGGAAAGTTTGGCTGCAAGGATGGACAATGAAATGCCTCAGAATAGCCCAACTTCACCAAATTCCTTGGCAAGCTATCAATCTGGCTTATTAGAAGCCATGATAGTGGAACAGGAAGGGGTAAAGGCATAAATCTGTCTCCTGTTGAAATATTCTCCCCCATGGAAACTTCTGCAGTAGAATTTTCTAAAAAAGTAGACACGGCAGAAAATGAATCAGAGTTACCAGTACAGGAAAAAAGGACCATTCAGTTCGGAACTTTGCCTGAAGTCCAAATTAACATGGTTTCTCCTTCATTCGTTAACTTTGGACCTTTTGGACCAGACTACTCACCAGTTCGAAGGGCATTACAACCAACAATTGCTCCTATGGAGGTCATTGATGTATCAAGTGATGATGAATATGACCTTACATATGATAATGGCTGGAATGATGGTTGGGGAGCCTTGATTTCAAATCTTCAAAAGGAAGAAGAGGAAGAATATTTCATGATTATGGCTAATGCTATAGAGGAATAAGAAGTAACATCTAAGGAAAGAGAAGTTTTTGTTTCAGAGACAGAAAATGACTCTAAGTATCCTTTGATTGTTGATTTGAATTGTGCTAACCTTTCTTATCCTTTCAAATCACCTTCAAGTGATATGAGACACCATTTGAAACCATTATACATCTCTGCATTATTCAATGGGATTTTGCTAAATAGGGTTTTGGTTGATAATGGTGCAGCAGTAAACATTCTGCCTTCAAGGACTTTGAAGAAGTTGGGGAAAGAAAAGGTTCGATTGATCCCAACAAGTACATCCATTGCTGGGTTTACTGGCGAAAGTAAAAGTCCTAAAGGAATTGTTTCTATACGCCTGAAAGTTGGCCAAGTAGAGACTGATACAGCCTTCTTTGTAGTGGATACTTTTACGAGTAAGTATAATGCCTTACTAGGCAGGGATTGGATTCATGTTAATGGGTGTATTCCATCTTCAATGCATCAATCCTTGATGATTGTGAAGTATGAAAATGGGAAAGAAGTGGGGGTCGAAGAAGTTAAAGCAGACCCACATCCTTTCAGTACTTCAGCAAATTGTGCAGAGGCTGAAATGTATAAACCTGAAATCATTCCTCTAAGTGAAATTGCACAACCTGCCACCCCTCCATCCAATGTATTGGAAATTGGAGAACTAGCAGAGTTAAAATCTAAGCTCAAACAAGCAGTTGATTATGAATCAGACAATCAACCAGATGAGGCTGCTTGGATGTGAGTCCAAGACAGAATTCGAAGAGGCCAACTCATTGGCCTTAGTTAAATTTATGGCTCTAGAAATAGAGCAGAAGTTACAAGAAACAGATGATTGGGAAGAATTATTGGCTGAGAAATCTGACTGGGGGTTGAAGCCATTTGAATTCGAAAATGCCTATATTGGTCATGTTGATTCCCAAGATCCTTTAGAAGAAGTGGAATTGGGAGAAGGGATTGTTCCAAACACTGTACAAATCAACAAAGAACTTGATGCTGCTTCGAAGGAAAGGTTGATCACACTGCTTAAAGAGAACAAAGAGTGCTTTGCTTGGAGTTATAAAGAATTGACAGGTTTGAATAGAGATTTAGTTGAGCATAGATTACCTATTAAATCTAATTGCAAACCTTTCAAACAACTTCCAAGAAAAATGTCTCCTGAAACCATTTTATTGGTTAAAAAGGAAATTCAAAACCTTTTAAATGCTGGTTTTATTAGAACATCAAGATATGTAGAATGGCTATCAAATATTGTTCCTGTTATTAAGAAAAATGGGAAGATTAGGGTTTGCATTGATTTTAGAAACCTAAACATAGCAACCCCAAAAGATGAATACCCAATGCCCGTAGTAGACATGCTCGTGGATAGCTCTGCTAGCCACAAAATCATGTCTATTATGGATGGACATTCAGGGTATAATCAAATTTGTATAGCTGAAGAAGATGTTCATAAAACTGCATTTAGAGCCCCTGGTAACCTCGGGACCTTCGAATGGGTCAAAATGCCTTTTGGGCTAAAAAATGCTGGTGCTACTTATCAAAGAGTTATGAACACTATTTTCCATGAAATAGTTGGGGGTTTTCTAGAATGTTACATAGATGACATTATTGTCAAATCAAAATCTATTGATGATCATGTAGAACATTTGAAAATAGCCTTTTCAAAGATGAAACATTATCAACTGAAGTTGAATCCTGCTAAATGTGCTTTTGGAGTAACAGCAGGTAACTTTTTAGGATATCTAGTCCACAGCAAAGGTATTCAAGTTGATTACAATAAAGCTAAAACTATTATTGAAGCAAAACCTCCTTCGAATAAGAAAGAGCTTCAAAAGTTTCTTGGTCAATTAAATTTTCTTCGAAGATTTATATCCAACACTGCAGGGAAAACTAAAGTTTTTTCTTCTTTGTTGAAGTTAAAGGATGGAGAAGACTTCGAATGGACAAAGGAGCATGATGATGCTTTCAAAGCCATCAAGGAGTATCTGATCAATCCACCAGTGCTGGTTCCACCTGAAAAAGGAAGGCCTATCAAGTTGTATCTAGCAGCAAACTATGACTCAGTAGGAGTTCTGTTGGCTCAGGACAATGAAGAAGGGAAGGAGCAAGCTACCTATTATTTAAGTAGGTTTCTTAATGATTGTGAAAGTAGGTATTCTGCAGTAGAAAAGCTATGTTTAACTTTGTTTTTTGCTTCGAAGAAACTCAGGTACTATATGATGCCTAGAGTAACTTATGTAATTTCCCAGACTGATGTTATGAAGTATATGTTGTCTCAACCTGTACTTAGTGGCAGAATTGGGAAATGGATAGTATCTTTAATTGAATTTAATTTAGAGTATGTTCCTCAGAAATCAATTAAAGGTCAAGCTTTAGCTAATTTTTTGGCTGATCATCCAAATGGAATTGAGACTCCTGAGATAGCAGATGTTGATACAGTGGCAATTAAACCATGGAAAATATGGTTCGATGGTTCAAAAACATGTCAAATTAATGGCTAGAATTGGGGTTGTGTTGGAATCTCCTCAAGGCTTGAAGACCAAATTTGGATTTCAGATAAATGAAGGAGAATGTACGAACAACCAAGCAGAATATGAAGCTTTAATTATGGGATTAGAGCTTTTGCTTATTTTGAAAGTTGACATAATTGAGGTATTTGGGGACTCTCAATTGGTTATAAATCAAGTGAATGGAGAATTTGGTTGCCATAGTACCGGTTTAAAACCTTATTATCAATATGTGAAGTTATTAATTGAGCAATTTCATATGATTACTTTTACTTACATTCCAAGATTCTTTAATGGAGAAGCGGATGCAGTAGCTCAAAGAGCATCAGGATTTAAGTTTGTCATTGATGAAAGCAGAGAGTTTTGTCAGTTGACTTTAAGGAAACACTTACCAATGCTTAAAGATAGGTATAATGATTTCGAAGTATGTGAAATCACTACTCCTTCTGGTTCGAATGACTGGAGACGAGCATTGATTGATTATTTGACAAAACCTGATGCTAAAACAGATAGAGCAACAAGGCTAAGATCTGTTAATTATGTTATGTATAATGGAGAGCTGTTCAAAAGAGGAGCAGATGGACTTTTGCTCAAATGCTTAAACAAAGTCGATGCCTTCAAAATCATGGCAGAAGTCCATGAAGGTATCTGTGGTGCTCATCAAGCAGGAATTAAGATGAGATGGTTGATTCAAAGGTATGAATATTATTGGCCTTCTATTCTTAAGGATTGTATTGATTATGCAAAGGGTTGCCAAGCTTGTCAAAAGACAAGGCCTCTTAAACGATTGCCAGTTACTGAATTACAATATGTGGGTAAACCTTGGCCATTTAGAGGATGGGCGATGGATATGATTGGTATGATTTATCCTGCCTCTAGAAAAGGAGATAGATTTATTTTAGTAGCCACTGATTACTTTACTAAATGGGTTGAAGCTCAAGCCTTTGAGAGTGTGTCTCAAGAACAAGTCATTGAATTTATCAAAGGCATTATTTATAGATTTGGATCTCCAGAAACTATAACAGTGGATAATGGATCCATTTTTGAAGGAAGAGTAGTGAAAGCTTTTGCAGCTACTCATGGAGTTTCCTTAATTAATTCTACTCCTTATTATGCTCAGTCGAATGGCCAAGCAGAATCAACCAATAAGATTATCAAAAGAGGTATTCAAAGAATGGTTGATAGAAACCCAGAAGAATGGCCAAGCTTACTTTTAAATGTGTTATGGGCATATCGAACCACCAAAAGGACCAGTATAGGAACTACTCCTTTTGCTCTAACCTATGGACATGATGCTGTCTTGCCAATGGAGATTGTGGTGAGGTCTCAGAGAGTTGCTTCTCAAAATAACCTAAACATGGGAGCATATCACCAAGCAATGCACATGGAGCTTGAGGAAATAGATGAGGAAAGAATTAAAGCTTTGAATCAAATTCTACTACAGAAATTAAGGGTAGCCAGAAGTTATAATAAGAAAGTGGTTGTTCGAAGCTTTGATATAGGTGATTTAGTGTGGAAAGTAGTATTACCTGTCAAAGAAAGAAAACAAGGACTTGGAAAATGGGCTCCAAATTGGGAAGGACCTTTCCAAGTTCATAGAGTTCTCAAAAGAGGAGCCTACCACTTAAGAGATTTGAATGGTTATGTTCACAGGAGAAAGATTAATGCAAAATATCTAAAGGCATATGTCCCAACCATTTGGGAATCCTTTAGTAGAAGATAAAACTGGAAAGGAATTTACGTTTATTGTTGCTTGTGCAGTTTAAGGTTGATTATTAGACAAAACAAGATTTGATGATCGAAGTTTGAAAGAAGTAAGATCAACATAATAATATGTCTGAGAAAGGCACAAGTATTTCATTCAGTACTTAAAAACTGTACAATTGTATCTTTTAGATTACTCAATACAAGAGCACCTCTGGTACAAACAAAGCTATAGATTTCTTCTTGATCAGTGGTTCGAAGCAATTGATCTTCTAGATCCTTCATGTTGGTAACTGCTGAAGAAGCTTTGTTCATAGAGATTTGCAGTTTTGAAGTTGTTTGAGTAATCTCTCCTCTGACCTTAAGCAAGGCCTCTTCTAATTGGGCTTCTTCTTCCCTCAAATAAAGTAGTTTAACAGCATCTTGATCATAAGAAGAAATCAAACCCTGTGCTTCATCTTCTGCATTTGATAATGCTGCTTTTAAATTTTGCCTTTGGAGATGTTTTTCTTGAACTTCACAAAGCTGATGAGCTTTCATTTGAAATTCAGAAGCCTGGACCAAGAGCTGCTTATGTAAATCTTGAAGAGAAGGTTTTAATACCCAAGCAGCTTGATAACATATATCTAGATGCATCTTCAAATTTCCCTCAGCTAATATTTCAAAATCCAATTTCAAGGACTGTTGAAGCAATTTTCTCAACTCTTGAATCTCTTCTGGGGTAAAAGTGGGCTTGATTAACTCAGGAAGAGATAAACTATGTCGAGTTTTGAGTTGAATGATGGGAGACTGTGGAGAAAGAGTTGGGGCCTTTGGGTTAGTGATTCTATGACAGAAATAACTTATTTTCACCTTGAATTGCTCTAGTTCAGAAAGACCATCAACATTAGCATCAATGGGAACACCTGCGCCCTGTTGAGAAGATTATACAAACACATATTCTTAAGGGTTCATTAGATAAAGTATAATGACTTTAAGTTTGATTTATAAAGAGACACAATACCTTAAGTGGAGGGACTTGTTCAGATAAAGCTGGTTCTTTTAGAATCCCAGATCTTGAAGATTGACCAAGAGCAGTTTCCTCAATTACCACTTTAGCCTGATCAAAGGTTTTAATACCAAGAGTATGGGAAACAATTTCAGGAAACAAACTTCTGTCATCTTTTGAAACAGAAGTATCAACGTATCGAACAGTAATGTCAGCTTCAGTAGCTTTGCTTTTCCCAATATTCAAAATGGTTTCTGCAGCTTTTAGAGTAGATTGAGTAGGCTCTGCCACCTTCTCAGTTGAAGAAGTTTGCTTTTGAGGAGGCTCTTTGTCAAGATGATCTTGAGCAATAGGTTCAATGTCAGGAGTTAAGATTCCTGCATCAAAATTAGTGTCAGTTGCTGAAGGTACCTCAATATGTCTCCTTCTAATGTCCTCTGAAACTATAGCCCTTGCTACAGTACTGATAATAGGAGGAGACATGCCTTGAGTTATGACTTGTGGTTGAGATTTGAGAACTTTGGTCTTTTCAACAAGTTTTTCTAAAGGTTTATGGGTGGTCCTATGTGTTGCAGCAGCACTAGTAGCAGAAGAGCCAGCTGGTTGTTGAGTTTCAACAGGATTCTGTTGGAGTGGTTTTGAGAGAGCTTTCGAAGCATTAACAGGCTTAGACTTTTCCTTTTTCTCTGAGATGAGATTGGTAATTAAAGATGAGAAATATGAAAGTAAATTCAAATTTTTTTTGATGGAATTGAAGTTACAAAGAGCTTGCCTTTCACAAGTTGACTAATTGGAACATCTCCTGTCTCCTCTTCCTCTGGTTCTTCAATCAGAATTTTCCTTCTTCTCTTCGAAGCCTGATAAACTTTGTCAAACTTTATGGTATCATGGCTGATTGCTTGTTTTGTGGCCCCTTTTCTTGTATCTGACTTTGAAGCTGCATAAGCAGAAGTCTGAGTAGGTTCTGTTTCTTTTTTGGCCTTCTTCTTTGGAGTAGATTCTGTATTTTCATATCATGAGTAAAGAAATAAAATATTTTGAAAAGAAATATCGATTAAGCCATAAAGTTAAAGAATCACCTGATGGAGGGGGAGATCTTTGCTGTTTAGATCTAGTTACCATTTGTGGTACAGATCAAAGTGGTTTAATGTTCAAGGCAACAGGCATTGAGGCAAGAGATTGCACTTCTGATACCTTTTTTGTTCCTTGTAGAATTTCTTGTGAACTTTCCCCAAACCCATCATCTGATATTGAATTAGATTTTTCTTCAGTGGCAATTCCAAGGTCTTCAATAAAAGCTCTGACAACTGCAGACTTGTGATACAATCCTATGGAATTATGCCACCATCTAGAGAATGTTGGAAGAGGAGGTTCTAAAACTATAGAAAATGTATATGGTTGGAATTGTGCTCTAGAGTCTTTAAATTCTGCATTAAGGCGTGCAATATGATCCTTATCAACCTTGCTTCTTACAGAGAGATCGACATTGATTTCACCAGGATAAGGACAAGGGATAGCTTGCACCAATCCAAATTGCCTAGCAAATTGTGCAGGGCAATAGATCTCAGCATGAGCCTGTCTACAACCACCAACATAAGCCCCTATGATGATTTCCCTTGGAAGAAGAATACTTGCCCAAGCTTCATGATAAGTAGGGCTACCTCTTTGTTCCATAAGTCTTCTTAACCACTTCGGCCCAACATCCCAGTTATGAAAGGGAACAAATTCTCCTTCTTCTTTGTCCTCCCTTATTTGGTGAAAATATTGCAGATATCCAACCAAGGTAAGGGGAGTTGAAGCTAGAATAGTAAATTTGTCACCATATACATTAAGAGGAGACCTTTCTGCAACTTTTTGGTCTTGGAAATAAGCTAATAGCCAGATTTGCAGAAACCAGAGAGGGCCTCCCAGGTTATAATGAAGTGGTTTAGCATGATTATCAGACCCCACCTTATAGACGTAGCCTAAAAAGTAAGAAGCCAGGTCAATGGTTTCACCTTTTGAGAGAGAATAGGCTAAGGGTGCGAATTCAAGCATCATTTTCTTACCACCATGGCAAAAGATCATTTTGCACAAAGTATACCAAATATAAGCGAACATTTCTCTTTCAGATACTTCATCTGAATATCTCCTTTCAGTATCTAGAAGCTTGCTGTAAGAAGCATTTTTTCCAGCATACTCGATCTCATTCAAAAAAGGGACTTCCGTAGATGAAGCAATGTCGAAGAAAAGACCATACGGAGGAAGCCCATTAAGGAAAGATACGTCTAAAACTGTGGGAGCCATCATTCCATAGTTAAATCTGAAACAATTGTATGAGGGATCCCAGAAGGCTAAGGCAGCATGAATAAGTGAAGGGTTCTGTAAAATACCATTTTTAAGCAGGGAAATGAGGTGCGATAAACCAACGTCTGCTAACTTTTTCCCTTTAGCTTTGAACATACGGTCAGTCCATTCCTCCCAATCTTTATCACAATTAGGCCAGCAAACAAAATTCTTCTTGGTCCAATTGGGGAAATCTAGAAACCTATCTTTCACAAGGTCACTCTTCTCAAGAATGGGGTAACATGATGTGAAATCTAGAGGAAGATCAAGAAATGCAGGCCCAAGGATGTTCGATGAAGGCACGGTTTTGTAATTCGCCAACGCCGGATTTCGACTTTAGAATTTCTCTGGTCACCAACTTCCTAAGAACGAAGGAAGGAGTACCTTTGAATACCTCACTTTCAGAAGCCATGATCGTAAGAGTTTGAGAACAAAGGAGTGAATACAAAGCGTTTGAAAGTTTGAATGTGTAATGAAGACGTTTCAAGCCCTAAGATTTATACGTTGTGACGAAATGGAGTAGCGGTTCGGGTCAAATATTCAGAAAAGTTAATTGGGCATGTATATTGTTGGGCCCAAATTTGAATTTTTTACCCGTAAATAATGCCTCGTTCCAGTTTTGAATTATCATGACTTCGAACCATTTTATTGGTTTAAATGAAATAAAGTACACCTCATCATGTTTTGTCTATCATAAGTTCGAATTGGTTTAGAGTATCTTAAAGTGCTTCGAAAAGCATTAAGAAGTACAAAGTAAACCATAGAAAAGAGCTGAAATTACATTAATAAAGAGAAATTACATACTACTGAGAAGATCCTATTACATTCAAAAGAGAACTAAACATCTACTGGTGGTGGAACAACTGTTGGGGTAGAGATGACTTGGAAGTAATGAGGAAAACTCCAAGTCACTAAGGCATGAAATCTTGCCCAGGAAAAGCTAAAAAATTCTTTTTCCTTCATCCTAATCCTCTCTTCTTCATCCAGCTTGAGTTTCTTCTCAATCAACGGTCTGATTTTCAGAACCAGATTTTTGGCTTTGATTTCGAATTTAGCCAACTTGAAGGTATTTCTTTTAAAGCAACTCTTGAATCTCCTTCGAAGCCTTTTAGAAACTCCGGATGGGATTTCAAAGGAATCTTCCTTCAGATGTTCAATCTTATTATGAAGCCTAGTGATTCACTCATGAAGTATTTCATACTCATGAAGATCTTGATTGAACACAAAAGCAGCAGTGTTGTTCTTCATCCACATTCGTAGGAGAGGGAGTTGACTCAGAAAAGAATGGAGAAAAGCACCAGCTTGCTCAGAGATGGTACATTGAAGAGTCTTACAAGCCCATAAGAATTTTTTGTAAGGGATATCTTCTTCAAGAATCCCTATCTCTAGAAAAGCAAATGCAGCCAACAATTCTTTGGCTTTAATAGAATCAGATTGCGGATAAAGAGAATAAGAAATATCAGCATGATAAATAATAGGATCAAATTTGATATTCTTTAACTCTTGGAACCAATTTGGGTTTTCTGGAAGAGTTCGAAGAGACAGATTAGCAGGATCAATAAAATTTCCTTCAAAGTGAGGCCTTCGAACCTCATTTAACCAATATATATATATTGTCTATTGGCTTTCTGTTTCAGTTCACCATAACCAGCAAAGCCAGATTTTTCACCCTCACAAACTTTAAAAAACTAAGGAGTGAGACAAGTGGCAATAAGACTGTCAAACATTATTATATTGGGATCACGTCTTATGAAGGGAGTTAAATACCTGCTCATAGCCAATGAACGATACTTACTCCAACCTTTATAACCAGCAGGATCATCCATCTTTACCACCACTATTTCAGATGGTAAACCCCATAGAAAGGGTTTGGGAGTAGGAGAAGTCGAAGGATTCCATGGGTCAAAGGGCTCAGAATCTTCTGCTTCAATTACCACGTAAGAACGATCTCTTCGAATCTCACCAATGATGGGTGAGACAACATTTCTAGTATCAACAGGGATTGGGTCATGAAGAGCCAAGTTTGTAAAGGCATTTTGGGTGTTGAAAATGTCAGCCATGTTTGAATTAGGATCAGTTTACAACAAAGACTGATGATTAATTCTACCAGTAATTGAGCCCTTTTATAGGCAAATTTTAAGTTGGAAATGATTCAAATTCTTGTGAATGGAGAACGTGTGTATTAACTACCCATTATCCTTAAATCTCTCACAGAGAACATAGGAATTGATTATAACTGTATCATTGGAAGTGACGAGAACTACCAATAAACTTCTGCTTTGGAAGTTTACCGGAATTCGAAGCGGCAAAAAGCACATTAACATTCATTCAAATTCCTTGAACAACGATGTTAATGTGGGGGGTATGTTTACATATAAAAATAACATATCCAATAAGTGATTGACACGTAATCACAAATGCCAAACGTTGGTAATTACTAGTCAATCAAGATACACTGGATTAATGACGTAAAGTTGAGTTAATACGATGTCTTATTGCTCCACAATTTAAAAGCAGTTATTAGCAGTTGTGAGCTATTGTCAATATATAGGATCAACTTCGAAGCCATGATATTAACTGCCAAACACATAAAATTCCACGTGTAAACCTATAAAACAGAGTAGTTGGCAGTTAGAACACGTGGAGTACTTCTTGAAAAGCAGTTATCCCCTTAACGTGTAATCATTTGAATTAGTTTAAGCAGTCATGTAGATTTAAAATCAAAGCTTCAGGAGGAAGAATTGGAAGAATTCAAATTCAGACGTGGAGGAAGAAAGAAACTGCCAACTCAAAAAGTAGAAGTTAGAGTTCGAAGCAAGCCAAGTTCAAATTCATTGAGCGGGAAGTTCAAGCTGCAAGCAGCGTCTATAAATAGAAGAAATTGAAGACTAAAAGCACCCGGACAAATCTTCAACAAACAGCTATCAAAAAAATGATGCTTGGTTTGTTCATTGGCAAGTAGTTTTAGGATTTTGAACTCAGTTCGAAGTAGATTAGGAAGTAGTTAGGATTATTCTCGGTTGTTCTTGTAACAATCACCAGTTCGAAGTTCTGTTACCTTGTATTTGAAGTTGAAGACAATTTCGAAGTAAGTTTATCTTTGATTTATCAATCGAAGTATCTTGTTTCTTTGTTGTTCTTTAATTTCCTAAGTTATTGGTTTGTATTTCTTCACTTATAAAGAAAAATCCTCTTAGTTGAGGTAATTGAACCAATAAAACACAATCGCCTGATTAGACTTGGTTTTCCCAAAGTTAATCTGAGGGAGGAGATTGAAACTCTCTCTGGCACGCTAGCACACGATTATTTTGTCACAAAGAAGTAAAAGAACCAGTAAACAGTTACCCAACCTTAAACCACCATTCGATGTCTAAAATCCAATTGGAAGATGCTAAAATGATGCCAAACATCACCACCACAGGCCCCAAGCTCATCAATGAAGAAAGAAACAATCCAGAAAAGTGCCGCAAGACACGAAGATTTGATGAAATTATAGGGGAAGGGAAAAAGAGCATACTTATTATACTTTTTGGATTGTATTGTTTTTTTGCTGGATTAGGATAGTTGTTGGTAATGAAAAAGAGAGAGTGAGCAAGATAATCTGGTGCCTAATGAAAAGAAACCATTATCTAGTTGGAATTTGCTTTCTTAACGATTATTGTCCATCTGCATTTTTTCCAATCTTATTAACAAGATTAAACTTTGTACTGTTCAAAACAAAATTAACAAGATGAATAATTATTTGTAACGCCCCACATTTTGGGAAACGTTAATTATTATTACAACCGAAATACTTAAATAGTAATAATAATAATAATATAAAGTCTAATACAAATAATTTGTCTTCTACATATTACAAAAAGGCAGACCGGGTAAGCTCTACGGCTCCGCAAATTCCTCCGCCTGGTTGATCTCCATCTCGGCAGCTCCTCCGGCTCCGTGTTCTCCGTAGGAGTCCTCATGTCCATCGTGACAATCTAGCATAATACGTCGGAGTCTCAAAGCAACATCGTGGTATTATGCTAAGGTCGCACAAGTGCAACACCGTGAGCGTGGACGCTCAATAGATAACCCTACCCCAACCTTAAACTAGCAATTCTAGAATAATATAATAGGTGGCAGAATATTACAGTAAAATCATGCATGTCCAAACATCAGGGTCAAATAGAACAGAGTGCAACTTAATTAAAACAGTGTCTCGTATCATTTAAAAAAAATCAGAGTGCAGTGTTAGTATCTCGTATCATTTTCTCGTTTAAGCATTCATCTTCAAATTTCATCCATCTCCCATCACTCGAAAGTTATTGGCCCATTCTACTTCCCCTTTTCAACGGTCACCAACCTTTCCGCTCGAAGTCCCGGCTACTTATATCACTGAACTCGACCAGTCTATTTATAAGGTTCGTCCACTTCGCGTCACACACGACATAGTCCCGATCGTCTTATAGCACTGAACTCAACCAGTCTGTTTATAAGGTCCGTTCACTGCATGTTGTACTGCTGAGTTTTGACCACCTAATTCTCCCCGCAGAACTGGGGCGGGACTCAAACAGCCCTACCGTCTCAGTTTTCATCACATCATCGTTTCATCTCTATTTCTCCTCGTGAAATTATTCGTTCATTTTCTCGAAAAACGTGTTGTGTCGTATCGTTTCGTGAAACGTGCACGTACTATGAATCTCGTAAAAAACTTCAGTTTCAAATCGTTTCTCGATAACCATGTCACTCTAAGTTTAAAATCTCGTTGGTGACTTTCTCTAGACAAATGAGATAACCAGGAGAGTCCCAGGCCGGATGGTCGGACGAATCCAGTTACTGTCACCATTCCTTTCTTAGACAGTGCGAAGCTCATCGTTTTTGACAGACCCTCAAGGTTGTTAGCCTTGGGTTATCTCACAGTCCAAATATAGTCAAAACATTTTGAAGTTGCTTTAAGAAAAAAAGTTTAGTCGGCTAATTTCCAAAAATCAGTCGAGCATTATAACGGCATAATTTCGAAAAGTCAATTTTCATTCGGGCATTATAACTGCGTCATTTTGAAAAGTCAATTTCAAATCATGCATAGTAACGTGTGATTTTCAAAGTCTAATTTTTCATAAAAAAATCGCTAATCATCCAACATAATCTCGTCTTGTCATATTTAAGCACATTTAACGGCTAGTCGACCTCCGTTCGAACGCCTTCTAGCTAATTTTTCTACTTTTCTAAGATCGAAGGGTGGTGGTGGAAGGTCGAGTTTCAAGAAGAACTTGAAGAACTCATGGTTTTTCTCCTTAGAAAGCTAGTTTACTACAAAGGTGGCAAGAGAGGATTTTGGTGTGAGCTTCCAAATGAAGTAAGTTGCTATTTATAGGCAAAACAATGATAAAGTCAACCCTCCCCCACCTTCGTGTCCAAAATTACTTTTTGAAATAGTAAAATATAGGTTTTAATGGCTAGTTTAAGGATAAAGTCAACTTCCTCTAGGTTTTGTCCAAAAAAATGGGTTCTTGGTTCGTTAGAAATTACTAAAAACGTCTAGGTTCGTTGGGTTTGTGCGTAGACAACTTGTTGTGGGTATTTTTGGATACTAGTTATACACACGAAACTAGTCACGGGATGTCATAATAATACATACACACACACACACACACACACACACACACACACACACACACACACACACACACACACATATAATCTTTCCCATCAGGTGAAGCCCATCAGGGACTCCTACTTCCCGATCAAATTTTCACGATCCAAACCGTCCAATGTGTTTAAAAGGTGTTTTTAAGGGTCCCGGTGAAAAATCAGTGAAAAAAAATACTGGGAAGGGCTTGATCCGATCAGTTTTCGATCATTTTTATCGAAGATCGGATCAAGCCCTTCCCGGTATTTTTTTCACTGATTTTTCACGGAGACCCTTAAAAACACCTTTTAAACACATTGGACGGTTCGGATTGTGAAAATTTGATCGGGAAATAGGAGAATTGGAAGGTTCCCTGATGGGAAGCCCATCAGGGAGTCCTGATGGGAAGTGTAGGGGGTGTAAATCCACACAGACTTTGGATCACATGTTGTCTTGATTCGACCCTAAATCTGCAAGGTAAACAAGGGTTAGAGCACCTTTGCCTCTTGGTGGCAAAGGCCCTCCGATGCCTGAGTTAGTACTGGATTACTAAATAAACCAAGAACACAATGCGTATAACTGGGTGTTACAGCGTACCTTTTGTCATGGTCATTGCCTTGTATTTATAGGTGTGGATATTCATCATCTTAGGCATCTCGTGCCCCCTGTTTCCTATTCTCTTTAGGAATCCTTCTCCTAATAGGATTTTCTTATTACGAGATAACTTTCCATATCCTGCTAGATTTTGTCTAGCAGAGATCTTTCTTTCCATATAGGACTCTTTCCTATATGTGGTATACTCCTAATCACGTTAGGACTTCCCATATCAATCCCTTTCTCTACGTGGTTGCTCCTTATCTAATAAGGAGCCACTGTAGAACATTCTGGAATGTCTCACTGCCTTATTCGTGGCGGTGTCGTGCTTCCACGTAGCTCGGAATAACTCGTACATAGCTTAGCTTATCATGCCGAGCTGAACTATGTATTCCAGAATGTTGTTTAAACTATACACGTAGCCAATATAGCTCGGCCATGTCAGGGGGATCCCTTAGTAGCTTTCGCCGAGCTAATGCATCCTGGTATATTAATTTATTCTTATTATTCTGGCCTTATTCATGGCCAACTAGCTCGGCACAGGGCTTAAGGACTCCTTATGTGGTGCCGAGCTATTCACCCCCTCGTGGTGAACGTCATAGGTACGTGCTATGCCTATTTGTAGGGTGATCAGACTTTACCCTCTCCAATTGCTCCCCAGCTCTGCCACTACTGTCATTTGTCAGTAGTGCGCAGAGCTTCAACGGCTCTTGATGCACCCCTTGCATGCCTCCCCTCCACGTGGGTAGCAATGTTGTCATTGCATTAAATGCGAAATGACCTGTTGGTGGCTCGGATAAGCCCAAAGGACGATTTTGCTGACGTTTCTCACACGTCACGTTCCACTTTTATGGGGTTTCGGGCGGGATAATCATTATTTTTCCCTCCCAAAACCTTCTAAACCCCAAAAACCTCTCCCCTTCTCCATCACTTCATACTCATCAGAAGCAAAGAAGAGAGAGAAGAGAACCTTTGTTTGCCATTGTCGTCGCTCCAAGCTTCCTGCAACCCCGCTCTTTTCCGGTTTTTGTCGGAAAAACGTTCTCCGCTCTCGTCGGAAAACATCATATTAGGTACATCTTCCTCTCGTAAGTGATCTTTCCAGATTTCCATTTGTATTTCGTGTCCTCTTCGCCGTTTCCATTGTCTGTTCATTTTCCTGTTTCCTGGGTTTCAACTGCGAAACCCTAACTTTTTTAGAAATCAGAAAATGGGTAGGCACAGAGCCCTCCTTAGTACCCATGAGAAAATAGTAGAGTTTCGTAGGAAGTACGAAATCCCCGCCGATGTACAATTCCGGCTAGGCAGGTCCGAGGACCTAGTAAAAGAGGGTCAAGATGCAAATAGCATTTACATCCCCTTGATCTTCATCGTTGAGGGTGGCCTTAGGTTTCCCCTCCACCCCTTTTTTCGTGAGGGCTGTTTTAGGTGCCAACTGAACCCTAGGCAGCTCTGCCCCAACTTTGTCAGGGTAGTCATGGGCACAGTTGCCCTTAATAGGCTGCTCGGCCTCAATCTCGACTGGTGGGACCTGCACTATCTCTATAGTGTAGTCCCTACAGCTGAGAAGAATTTTTACTTTAAAGCCAGGGATCCCAACCAGAAGCTCATCACCGACCTGCCGAACTCTTCAAAGGGAGAGGCGGATGACTTTCTTGTAGTCTCCGGCAACTGGGAGCCCAGAGATGCCGAGGGGAAGACCATCGGCCTTGCCTGCCCCAGAGTTACAGGCGGACTACGTTAGTATTTTTTCTCTAGCTCGGTTCATTCCTTATTACTCCAGAAACTGTAATTTGATCATCCCTTTTGTCATGCTTGTTTTGCAGCGGATAACCTCAATCACGGTGGTCGCATAATTCACGGCAAGCTCCACCGTGAGGATATCGCCAAAGCACTCTGGTTTGACGGTTTCGAACCGACACCTGTTGGTCTTGGTCGTGCAGCTCACCAGCTGCTGGGTTATACCCCATTCTACTGGGGCAACATTAGAAAAGAAGGAGAGCCCAGAACTAGACATGCTTGGCCGCCACCTTTTTCCGTGATCGCTACAGGCCGACCAACCGACCGAGAACGAACTCGTGCTCGCAGAGGCCGAGCTAATAGGAGGGTCACTCGGTCCCGAGCTCCGAGGGAACAACAAATAACTTTCGCACATATACCAGAAATCCCCACTGCCATTCCCATCCTTACCCGAGCTGACCAGGAACCAAGCACGTCTGGGAGGGTGACAGAGGAAGAGGAAGAAGAAATACAAGAATAAGGAGAAGAAGAGGGAGGAGAAGAAAGAGCTAGGTCTGCCCACCGTGCTGTCGTCCGAACTTTGACTGAGCGGGGTACCCTTTTTGCAGACTCGGACGACTCGCCGGGTTACTCTCCTTCTCCAGATCACGGAGAGATGCCTATCCAGCCGATCAATTTGTTGGACGTGCTGAACCTTGGAGGGCGGGCATCTCATGCCCCACCTTCCGTCCCTGCTGCCAACACTTCCCAGGCGCCTGCTGCCTCTGGCTCCGAGCAGCAGAGGGATAAGAGGCCAGCGGAGAGTCCTCAAGATGCCTAGACTCCCTCCCAGAGGAGGAGGACTGCAGTTTCAAGCCCCGGCCAAAACCTCTCCAACTCCCCTCCTCTGGTGCAAACCTGGGCCCCTATCCTGGCTCGCCCTGACGGTACACCCCTCAATATGGTTGACAAGATATCTTCCACCGAGGTGGCGTTTGGGGTGTCCAGAGCGGCTATGCTTCCACTCGATATGGAGAGAGAGAGAGAAGAGGTAAAACGCCAAGGTAAAACGCCTTCTTCCTGTGTCTTTGTGTGCTACTTTCCTTCAACGATACCGTTCTTCCTACCTGCTAGTTGCCTCTTTCTGCAGATCATGCAGAAAGCTGCTGCCGGTTTCGACCGAGCCAAAGAGGTTGAAAAAGACCTTAAAAAAGAACAGAAGAGGGCTGACAAAGCCGAACGAGAGAGTGCCCAGCATGCTCAATCGCTCAAAGAGGCTCAGGAGGAGATAACTAAGCTGAAGGAGGAGCTGGCCGAGCAAAAAGGGAGGTCTGAGGAGAATGAGCAGCGACTTCGCCTCGAATTGTCTTCTGCCAATGCAAAGGCCGCAGCTGAGTATGACAGGGTCGTGCTTGAGGTGACGGAAAACTATAAAGCTCAGATGCCAGTGGTGCAAAATACTGTCTGGAGCGCTGCTTGGCAGAGATGCCTCACAAAGCTCGGGGTGGATCCATCCTCTCCTCACTGGATTAACATAGAACTTCCCAGTGAGGTATCTGCTCCCCAAGTCGTTCCTGATGCTCAACCTGGACCTCTCCCGGAGCAGACCCTCTTAGAAGAAAACACAACTGATGAAGCTGCTGATGGTACTGCTA
This sequence comes from Vaccinium myrtillus, assembly GCA_016920895.1. NCBI lineage: Eukaryota > Viridiplantae > Streptophyta > Magnoliopsida > Ericales > Ericaceae > Vaccinium > Vaccinium myrtillus. Next base: position 33,436,792 of record CM029275.1, on the reverse strand, counting down.
GAGATAATCAAGATCCTACCCCTGCCACTGACGCTCAAAGGCTCAGTGAAGAGGCCTAATGCCTTTGCTATTTCTTCTGACCGACCCTGTGCGGTCCTGCTCGGCCGTCTGTGGCCTGTTTTGATACTTTGATATTTGTTTTGATGATGATACTCTTTAGCTGGTCCTGTGTGACCTTGTTTGGCCGAGTGTGGCCTGATATACTGGTTTCCTTTGTTTTGCTAAGCTTTTCTGTGTTATTTCATGCAGTTTTCGTTGCAAGTTTATTCGTGCTATGTCTTTCAAGTGTCTTCATTCTTGAACTTTCTACATCCTAAGTGTTTTCATACTTAGGAAGGCGTTGCGATTTTCTTGTGCGAACTAAGTTTCTTCGTACTTAGAAAATCTTCGTACTTAGAAAATTCTGGCAGTATTCGTTGCATATTCAAGTTTGTTCATACTTAGAGTTTATTGCAATATTCGTTGCATATCTAAGTTTGTTCATACTTAGAGTTTATTGCAATATTCGTTGCATATCTAAGTTTGTTCATACTTAGAAATTTCAAGTGTCTTCGTACCTGGATTTAATACAATTGGACTCATCCACACTCTCTGCTCCCCAATAGGAATCCAAATTTGATGAAATTTTGGTTCGTATTTAAGCAATGTCATGATGAGGGGAAAAAAAAAACTGAAATCTTGTTTGTGTTTGGAATGAAGATAAAGGACCTACATAGCTAAAAAGGAAAAAACAAATGTGAATTTTCTCTTATTCACCTAAAAGGAGTGTGATTGTATTCGTAATCACATAAACATATTACTGATAGAACTTTCTCAGGTTCTGGACGTTCCATGGTCGTGGTACTGGGTTTCCATCCAGGTCGGCCAGACGATAAGCCCCAATCCCAGCGATCCCCACGATCTTGTATGGGCCCTCCCAGTTCGGCCCAAGCTTCCCATCAGTTGACACTTTGGTGTTGGCCAAGACTTTCCTTAGGACCAGATCTCCGATCTTGAACTCTCTTGGCTGCACCTTCTTATTGTAGCTTCTTCGTAGCTGCTCTTGGTATGCTGCTAGAGTAATGAGTGCACGCTCTCTTTTCTCCTCGGCGAGATCAAGCTGCTCGGCCAAAGCTTGGTCATTACCGCCTGATTCTACAATAGTGGTGCGCATGGTCGGCAGGCCAACCTCCAGTGGTATAACCGCTTCTGTCCCATAAGCAAGGGAGTACGGTGTCTCTCCCGTAGACCGCCGTGGGGTGGTCCGGTATGCCCAGAGCACGGCTGGTAGCACGTCCGGCCATTTCCCCTTCTTCTTCTCCAACCTTTTCTTAAGACTCTTCAGGATAGTCTTATTTGAAGCTTCTGCTTGCCCGTTGCTTTGTGGGTAAGCTGGTGTTGAATAGTAGTTTTTGATGCTGTATTGAGCACAAAATGCTTTGAACTTCTTGCCGAACTGGGACCCATTGTCTGAGATAATGGAGTATGGTACTCCAAATCGGGTGATGATCTTGTTCCAGACGAACCTTTCCACCATGGCTTCTGTGATCTTGGCCAGAGCTTCCCCCTCTATCCACTTAGTGAAGTAATCAGTGCCAACGAGCAGGAATTTTCGTTTCCCTGTTGCCATGGGAAGAGGACCCACGATGTCCAACCCCCACTGGGCAAATGGCCATGGGCTAGTCAGAGGTAGCAGATCCTCCGCCGGAGCTCGAATGAGAGGGGAATACCTTTGACACTTCTCACATTTTTTCACAAAAGCTTTTGCATCTTCTTGCATATAAGGCCACCAATATCCCTGTGATATTGCTCGGTGGGCTATGGACCTTCCTCCAGTGTGTCCTCCACAAGTTCCAGCATGGATCTCGTGGAGGAATTTCTGAACAAGATCTGGATGTACACATAATAAATACGGTCCAAGAAAAGACTTTCTATAAAGCTTACCTTCTGGGGAGAGCCAGAAACGTGCTGATTTGGTCTTGATTTTATGAGCTTCCCTCTTGTCTTCTGGCAAAGTCCCATCTCGTAGGTATGCCACTATTGGGTCCATCCAGCTCGGCCCAAACTCTGTTTCCATCGCTATCTCCACTGCTTGGCCAATGCTCGGTTTCATCAGATAATCCACAACCACTGTACGTCGGTATTCTGTGTTTACTGCTGACCCTGAGCATGCCAATGAGTCTGCATGTGCATTCTGCCCCGAGCTGATTTGCTGGATGTGGATGTTATCAAACTTGTCGAGTAAGTCTTTGGCTTTTTCGGAGTATGCAGCCATCTTCTCGCTCCTTGCAGCGTACTCCCCTGAAAGCTGATTAACAACTAGTTGTGAATCACAGAATACCCTTAACTTACTGACCTTGAGCTCCATGGCACTCCTGAGTCCTGCAAGCAAGGCTTCATATTCTGCCACATTGTTGGTGGCACTGAACCCCAATCGCAGCGCTTGCTCAAACACCAACCCTTCTGGAGAAAATAGCACCACTCCTGCTCCTGACCCCTTATTGCAGGCTGATCCGTCGACGTACAGTCTCCATTCTTCTGGATGTAGCTCGGCCGATCTCGTCGGTGGCTTGGGGTTAATACTTCGCTCCTTCTCGTGGAGAGCTGGGGGAGGTGGGCTACTGTTGGAGCAAATTCTGCTATAAAATCAGCCAAGACCTGTCCCTTTATTGCCGTCCTGGGCTGATAATCAAGGTCAAACTGACTTAGTTCAATAGACCATTTGGATATTCGTCCAGAGAAGTCTGCCTTCCTAAGCAAGGCCCTTTGTGGATGTTCAGTGAACACAGTGATGGGATGCTGTAGAAAATAGTGAGGAAGTTTCCTTGCAGCTATTACGAGAGCGTAGACCAGTTTTTCCAATGGTAGGTAGTGTGTTTCTGCATCTAACAATGTTTTGCTCACAAAATAGATTGGAGCCTGCTCCGTTCCCTTTATTTGTAGGAGAACCGAACTGACTGCATGATCGGATACTGCTAGGTATAATATCAATCGCTCCCCAGCTTCTGGAGTGGAGAGTAAGGGTGGTGATGACAAGTAACCTTTCAGTCCTTGGAAAGCCTGTTCCTGTTCGGCTCCCCACTCGTATCCTTCTCTCTTCTTCAGAAACTTGAAGAAAGGTCTGCAACGGTCTGAGGATTTACTAATAAATCGGTTAAGAGCGGCTGCCATCCCTGTTAGCCTTTGGACCTCCTTTGTGGTCTTTGGGCTTTGAAGGTTCTGCAGAGCCGTGATCTGATCTGGGTTAGCCTCAATTCCCCTCTTGGTCACCAGGTGTCCTAAAAACTTTCCCGAGCTGACCCCGAAGGCACATTTTGAGGCATTCAATTTTAATTTGTATTCTCTAAAAATACTGAAAGTCGCTCTCAGGTCGGCGAGGTGATCTGGCTTCAATTTGCTTTTAACCACCATGTCGTCAATATAGACATCCATGGTTTTGTCGAGCTGTTCTTTGAACATCTTAGTGACCAACCTCTGGTAGGTTGCTCCGGCGTTCCTTAGCCCAAACGGCATAACCCTGTAACAGTAGAGTCCCCTTGGTGAGATGAAGGATGTTTTCTCCTGGTCTGGCTCATGCATGGCTATTTGATGGTATCCTCGATATGCGTCAAGGAAACTCATTCTCTCATAGCCTGATGTGGCGTCTACTAGCTGATCGATCCTGGGGAGTGGAAAGCTGTCCTTTGGGCATGCTTTGTTGAGGCTGGTGAAATCCACACAGACTCTCCACTTCCCGTTCTTCTTTTTTACTACAACCGTGTTGGCTAGCCAGTCAGGATAGCTCACCTCTCGTATGGAATCCGCTTCTAGTAGGCAATCCACTTCCTCAATCACAGCGTCTGCGTGCTGTGGTGTCGACCTTCTAGCCTTCTGTACCACTGGTTTGTGTTGAGGATCCACGTTTAGATGATGGCGAATTATCTCAGGGCTTATCCCAGGCATCTCCTGTGGGGTCCATGCAAAAACATCAATGTGGTCCTTCAGAAAAGTCACCAAATCCTTCTCTTCTTGCTCGGCTAGGGTTTCACCGATCAGGAAATATTTTTTTGAGTCATCCTCTCTTATCGGAATTTTCTTCAGACCCTCCACCACTTTTTTAGTTGGGTCTCCTCCAACGTCTTCCAAGGTCGGCTGATCTGGGACCTCAACTGTCTGCACTAGCTCGGCCTTTGGGGATTTCTTCAGCACCATGTTGAAACACAGGTCGGCCACCTTCTGATTTCCTCTAATGCACTCAATGCCATCTGTTCCAGGATACTTGATCTTTTGGTGGTAAGTTGAGGAGACTGCCCTCATCTTGTGCATCCAGGTTCTCCCTATAATCACGTTGTAGGAGGAAGGGATGTCCACCACGAGGAAGTCAGTTTTCAGGATTACTGATCCAGCTCGGACGGGCAGCGTGACCTTTCCCATAGGCCATACCGTCGGCGCACTGAAACCGACGAGTGGAACCAAACACTTTTGCAATGAGCTCGGCGGGAGTTCCATCTTTTTAAAAGTGTGGTAGTACATGATTTCTGTGCTAGCCCCCTGATCCACAAGGATCTTTTCCACGTCGTAATCGCCTATCCGTAAGGTAATTACCAATGCATCGTTATGGGGCACTAATACCCCATCCAGATCATCATCAGTAAAGGTGATTGGGGTCTCCATGACTCCCTCAGCCCTCGGCCTCTTCATGCTGAGCTTCATGACGTGCTTTGTTTATCCACTGACCCGTTGGATGTGTCTGATTTCGTTGTTGGTGTATTGGGCCACCAGTCCATGTATCATTGTGGACGGCCCACCGGAAAACGGTTCGGTTTTAGCGTTTGAAAAGATTGAAGATTGTTAGAGTCGCCACCCGGATTTGAGGTCCGAACCCGAGAAACCGATAAAAACATGACTCGTTTGCCCATTTGAAAAAGATTTCACTGATCATGGCGGAACCAAAGATTTCTCGGATTCGGGGGTTTGGTTACGAGAGGGGAAGGGTTTTACGGCACCCCTCTCGCCCGGTCCGTGAACCGGTCTCTACTCAACATTTTGTGGGATTTTGGAAATGTTTGAAATTCAATTTATTCATGAAAATAGGGGATCGGGAATGGGAATCACATAAACGATAAAAACATAAAATGTATGTCTAAAGTGGATGCTTGTGCTTGATAATTTACATGAATGGTGATGATGATAACAAATGAAATTGCCACAAATATTTACAGAAAATGAGGAATTACAGAAAGTGTACAGCGATTCCAGAAATTTATGAACATGAAGCCTAATTTAATCAACTTGTAATCTGGATCCCAGAATGAGGCTTGAGCGCTCAAAGATGATGGCTTGAGCGCTCAATGTCCTCAAACCAACTTAAGCGCTCAATGCTTGTGGATTGAGCGCTCAAACCAGTTTCTGACTTCTGTGAGTTTGACCCTTTTTGCAGCTTCTCTTCTCATTCTTTGCAAGATTAAACGTTTGTAAATACTTTTCACAGATAAACAGATCAAAACACAAGGGTTTGATTTCTCAAAGATCGATGAAAAGAGAAGAATCATCACAAAATTAGCAAGGGAAACTCTTGAAAATGGAAGAGAGAGTGGGATTCAGATCATGAACACATGAAAAACAACCCACACACACCAGAAATGAACTAAAACATGATCCATCATCAAAACAGTTAACAATGTGCAAATAAGCCAAGAACAGCTTGAGCGCTCAAAGGTATGGCCTTGAGCGCTCAAGCCATAATGTGGCTTTCTGATTTCTGACCTTGTAGGCTCATTTCAAGTATGAGGAACTTGAATGAGCCCACTGGTCTCCCTCAGCAAGACCAAAACAGTGATTTTCACATGATTTTCTACCTTTTCGGCTATGATCAAGGCTTGAACTTGTGGTTTGATGAATGGATGGGTAGTGGCTGTGTTTATGAACTATAGATGAAGTATTTTGGACAGAGGAGTGTGAGTGTAGGGCTGATTGAGTGATTGATTGAGTGGATGATGGAGTATTTGAGCTTAAAATGGTGATTTTGGCTTGGATGAGGTGGGTTTTGATGGAAGAGCTAGGTTTGGACGAAATTGATGGAGTGTATGGGCTGTAAATGGCTTATTAGAGTGAGAGAGGGGCTGTTGTAGTTGGTTTCTCAAAGACCCATGTGTTGTAGGCCTTTTAAAGAAGGTTTTTGGGTGATTTTGAGGTTGAAGATGATGGAGGATGGTGGCTATGGAGGAGAGGGAGGTTGAAGTGATGAGAGAGAGTGGGTTTGATCTGATGGGGGGAGAAAATGGCAGTAGGGGCAGCCAACCTTGTGAGTGAGGGAGTGGAGGAGGTTTATATAGAGAGAGAAATGGGAGGGAAGTGGGTTTAATCTTTGAATTGGGTTTGGGGGGTGATTGAGGAGATGTTCAAGGGTCTAGGAAGTGTATTTAGGCAGTAGAAAACATAGGTAGACGCTCCTCTTGCAATAGAATATCATTATTAAATGCTCTGCAGAAAACTGATCTGGATCAGAGTTGAGCGCTCAAAGCCATGGGCTTGAGCGCTCAAGGTGGTTTTTAGGGTTTGAGCGCTCAAGGTTGGGGCCTTGAGCGCTCAAGGCTGTTGCTAAAAAACGGTAAAACTTTGCGGAGCCGCCCCGGGTGCTACCGAACTCCGTTTTGTGCGTGGTTTGAAGCGTTGGAAAGCTTGTCGAGTGTACTTTCTAACCCAAGTGGTTTGAACCCAAGATAATTTGTACATCCAAGTATGTGACCATTTTACCCTCAGAAGGTCTGGAAAACAAGTCATTTTGGTAAAACGGACACATCTCCCTCATTTCAAAACAGATTGGGACATATTATATATCAAAAAAGAGGGTTTTGAATGTACTAGAAGGTGGTGCAAGATTGGGTTTATTTTGAAGAGGTTTATGGATGGTTTGAAGGGTATTTTGGTCATTTTGGTTGGTTTAAGGTTGTTCTAGGAGGGTTTAGAATGGTTTAGGGTGGTTCAGTGAGTTCAAGCCTTGTTCTTAGCCTCGAGGTATGCACGATTGGTCTATTTCATCATCGGGAATGCTCGAGCGCATCCTGGGTTCAAAATCGGGGTGTCTACAATCATGTGGATGGTCCCCTTTGGACCTTTCTCGTAGTCCATCTCTTCGATTAGCTCGGCATCATGCTTGCTGTCAGCCAAAAATTCTTTGAGATGACGTTCCGTCACCTTCTCATCCAAGAACTTCTTGTACTCCACACAATCTTCAGTCATGTGCCCCCAATCTCTGTGATAGCTGCAATGCTGGTTAGTAGCCCTTCTCTTTTCTGGACTTCCTGTCATCTTTGTGGGTCTCCTAAACCAAGGTTCGTTCTTGATCCTGTATAACATCTTGTAGATCGGGACGTTGAAGGTCGCCATGACACTGAAGTATGACTTGGGGTCCAGATCAGTTTTATCCTTCCTTTGCTGCGTAAAATCCTTCTGTCCTGTTGTGTACTCCTTCCTGTACACCTTTGACTCTAACGCTTTCTTTTCCGGAAGCTGGGGTTGTCTTGCCACAATCTTCCCTCCAGCTTGCAAGATGTCATCTTCTACTCGTGCATGCTCCTGGATCCTTTCCATAAGCTTGGCCACGATTTTTACTGGATGCATGGTAAGCGATTCTCGTAGCTTACTGTGTATGGGTAAACTTGTCTTGAACGTTGCTAGAGCATACTCTTCACTGTAGTTTTCAATCTCGTTGAAAGTTTCCCAGTAGCGTTTGGAATACTGCCGCAGAGTCTCCTCGTCCCTCTGTCTCATAGAGGTCAGTGTATCAAAGGTCTTTGGAGCCGCTCGGCTAGTGAGGAACCGAGCAGTAAATTCCTCAGCTAGTTGAGCCCAACACATGATAGAATCTTCTGGGAGTTTGTGGTACCAACTCAGGGCCACCTTCCCCAAGCTGGATGGGAACATCTTGCATAGCAGGGCATCATCCCGCTCAAGCATGAACATGGCCTGTTGATAGTGCTGAATGTGGGCCACCGGATCCGTACTGGTTTCGTAAGAGATAAATGCTGAATGCTTCACCCTGCTCGATGTCTTTTCTGCTCAGATCCAATGGGCCAGTGGTGACTTTGAGATCTGGCCTAGGGCTTCCTTGGCTGCTTCTCGTGCAGTTCTAGGGCCTTCATCAGCTCGGCCAGCTTCCCTTCTTCTCGCATGCTGCTCGGGAATATGCTCATTGGAACCAGATCTCTCGTACCTGTCCCTGGCATGCTCCCTTCTTTCTTTCTTTTCAACGGAAACACTTCTTTCTCTCCGTTTTCGTGGAGAGACTGCCCGGTCTGTAGAGACATCCTCATGGTGATGGCTCATTTTTCCTTTCTTATATTGCACTGATCTCGTCCGTGAGCATAGATCTTTTTCCTTCTCTTGGAGTTGCTTCTTTCGGTCATGGATCTCTCGTTCTCGCCGAGTGACTTCACGGGCCAAATCTTCTGCCTCCTGCTCTTTTCTATCGAGGCTATCCTTTCTTTCTCGGTCCTTCGTGTGTCTACGTCCCTCCTTCCTTGGGGGGCTCCTCCTCCGTTCACGTCGGTTGGAGGCTTCCCCGTCTCTGGGTGGAGTCTTTGAGTGCTTTCGCCCTCCCCTGGTTCTTGGGGACTCATAATTTTCCAAGCGTGTATCCCTGAATTTTGGAATCTCAGGGATATGTCCTATGTTGAACCTCCTTCCAACAGGTTTCTTCTGCGGAGCTCTAAGAATTGCAGGAGCCTTGTCCACCCTTGTACTATTTCTTGTAGTATACACAAGGGTGGTTCCGCCATTGTCTTCCACGTCTTCCCTCCTTGGGGTGCACAGAAGAGGTTCTGAAATCACCATTGTTGAGTTTCTTTTTAAAGGAACAAAGCTTTTCGTAAGCGTTTCCCACAGACGGCGCCAATTGTAGGGGGTGTAAATCCACACAGACTTTGGATCACGTGTTGTCTTGATTCGACCCTAAATCTGCAAGGTAAACAAGGGTTAGAGCACATTTGCCTCTTGGTGGCAAAGGCCCTCCGATGCCTGAGTTAGTACTGGATTACTAAATAAACCAAGAACACAATGCGTATAACTGGGTGTTACAGCGTACCTTTTGTCATTGTCATTGCCTTGTATTTATAGTTGTGGATATTCATCATCTTAGGCATCTCGTGCCCCTTGTTTCCTATTCTCTTTAGGAATCCTTCTCCTAATAGGATTTTCTTATTACGAGATAACTTTCCATATCCTGCTAGATTTTGTCTAGCAGAGATCTTTCTTTCCATATAGGACTCTTTCCTATATGTGGTATACTCCTAATCACGTTAGGACTTCCCATATCAATCCCTTTCTCTACGGGGTTGCTCCTTATCTCATAAGGAGCCACTGTAGAACATTCTGGAATGTCTCACCGCCTTATTCGTGGCGGTGCCGTGCGTCCACGTAGCTCGGAATAACTCGTACATAGCTCAGCTTATCATGCCGAGCTGAACTATGTATTCCAGAATGCTGTTTAAACTATACACGTAGCCAATATAGCTCGGCCATGTCAGGGGGATCCCTTAGTAGCTTTCGCCGAGCTAATGCATCCTGGTATATTAATTTATTCTTCTTATTCATGGCCAACTAGCTCGGCACAGGGCTTAAGGACTCCCTACGTGGTGAACGTCATAGGTACGTGCTATGCCTATTTGTAGGGTGATCAGACTTTACCCTCTCCAGGAAGCTCACTGATATATATATATATACACATTTATATGTGTATACATATGTATGTGTACATATACATATGTAGACATATATATATATATATATATATACACACACACCACACTTCCTATCAAGGATCCCGGATTTTAAAAAAATCCACACCTCATAGATCTCGATCGAATTTCAATAATCCGAACTGTCCAATGTGTTTAAAAGGTGTTTTTAAGGGTCCCTGCGAGAAATCCGCAAAAACAAATACCGGGAAGGGCTTGATCCGAGCAATTTTTCATAAAAACTGCATATGTTCGTTTTTATGAAAAACTGCTCGGATCAAGCCCTTCCCGGTATTTTTTTTTGTTGATTTCTCGCTGGGACCCTTAAAAAAAAAAAAAATATATATATATATATATATATATATATATATATACACACACACAATAAGCTTCCCCTCCAAACTCCCGGAAATTGTTAAACTTCGAACCTCTCACGCGAGCCGTTGAATCTGATCCAACGGCTGAGGAAATAAACGGGTTTAAACAGATCTCGCGGGTCATATGGACCGGGTCAATGGGTATCAGGTCTCACAAACGGGTCACTATATTAAATCACTCCCACCCGATACCCCTCATTTCACACGGTTTGCAGAGAGAGGGCGATCTAGAAAGAAGCAGTCGAAGAAGACAACACGACACCACCAGGACTCCACGACCTTAGCCCATCGATCTCCAGGTCTCTCTCTCTCTCTCTCTCTCTCTCTCTCTCTCTCTCTCTCTCTCTCTCTCTCTCTCTCTCTCTCTCTCTCTCTCTGTTCGGTTTGTTTCAAAAATCGAAACTGTAGATTTCAAAAACCCTAGATTTCAATCAAGGTCCATGTCCATCTCTCTCTCCCACCATCCGACTTCCTCTCTCTTTCGTTTGTCTTTGCTTCGTTTGTTTTGGAAAAACCCTAACATGTTTGTCACAGGTTTCAAAAAACCCTAGACGAATGACGAACAACGACGAAGGTCTCTCGCCGACAGGTCTCTGTGTGTGTGTGTGTGTGTGTGTGTAAAGCCCGTAGATCTACGGGATTTGGAAAAAATAATTCGAAATTTTGAAAAACATGTTACGTCATTCCCCACCCACACTATATATCTATTTGAAATTTTGAAATATATTCGAACCTTTTCACGAGATGGGTTTCCATAGATTCACTTGATTCCTGTTGTAAAAGATTCACAAAACACTATCCTAAGCACAAGAATAAAATGGTCTCTTGCAGGGCTAGGCCCTTATGTGTGTATTTGTATGTACTTGTATGTGTACATCCTGAATTTTGCATTTTCAGGTCCCATGTTATTTAGATAGAATTGACTCTGTGCATTACCAATAGTATTTGTAAGTTGTTGTTAGGGTAAATGTGTCAAACCCAACCCATGCTGGCCAGTGGGAAAATGTTAATCTAGAACCTAAAATCTGCAACCACAAAATGTTAAGCTATGCATGTTGTTAGGGTAATTGTAATTATTGGTTCCTAAGCCAGTTTCCTCAAGATTTTGAGGTGCTTTATTGGTTCCTAACTTAGTGTTTATGATGATGTTTCTGTGTCATCTTATTTAGAGAATTTTTTCTTTCTAGAATGGATTCTTTCGAAGATCCATAAATATGTTCACCGTCACCATGTCCACCACCATTGTGTCAATCATCTGCAAGTTTACACTCCTCAAGTTAGAAATGACTTGATATCAAAAATTGGGCAACACTTTGACACATTAGAAGAAGTTCAGACCTTCTACAACAATTACAGTAGAGAATCTGGATTTGGTACGAGAATTAACTCTAGCAAAAAGAATAGGGCGAATGTTGTCATTAGGAAGGAGTATTGTTGTTACAAAGAAGGGTTGAGAAAACCTAAGGCAAACAATGCTGAACCTAGTACCCGGAGACGAGGGCTTATTAGAGAGGGTTGTGGGGCCAAACTATCAATTGTGAAAGACAAAGAGGGTGCGGGGTTTGTTGTCTCCCAATTTTTTGAGGGTCATAACCACCCTCTTACAACACCAAGGAGGGTGCATTTGTTGCATTCTCACCGGGAAGTGTCCAATGCCAAAAAGGCTTTAACACAACAATTGTCTGCTGCAAATGTGCCAACATGCCAACAAATGGGTATTTTGGCGGTGCAATCGGGGGGTATTGAAAATGTTGGATGTTCACAACAAGACCTTTATAACGCTGAAAGGGATAGGAGGAAAGCGTTATTGGGACAAGACGCCAACATGTTGTTAGAGTACTTTAAGCTTGAAAAAGAATAATCCAGCTTTTACATATGCGATTAAGGAGGATGATGAGGGGAAATTGACTCACTGCTTTTGGGCTGATGCCACCTCCAGGAAGTCGTACCAGTATTTTGGGGATGTGGTGGTCTTTGATACCACGTACAAGACAAACCGATATCAAATGATGTTCGCACCTTTATTAGGAGTTAATCACCACGGGCAGACAACTCTTTTCGGGTGTAGTTTTTTAATTGATGAACTCATTACTTCTTTTGAGTGGCTTTTCCAGCAATGGTTAAATGCAATGCCAGCATGCCCCCCCAAAATGATCATTACCGATCAAGATCCTGCGATGACAAAGGCAATTGCTACTACTCTTCCAAACACTCATCATAGGTATTGCATATGGCACATTGCCAACAAATTTTCAGAAAAAATAGGTGCAATAAGTTATAAAGAACATTATGATGAGTTCAAAAGTTGTATATGGAAATCCGAAACCCCACAAGAGTTTGATGCAAGATGGGTAGAAGTAGTGGAGAAAGCTAAATTGACTTCCAATGATTGGTTAAATGGCATGTACAAAATCCGTGAGAGATGTGTTCCGGCTTACATGAACTATATGTTTTCTGCCCACATGACTAGCAGCCAAAGGGCTGAAATTTCACATGCTTTCTTCAAGAGGTATCTATCAATACATAATTCTTTGTGGGATTTTGTCACGCGGTTTGAAAGGGCACTTGCAACTTTACGTCATAATGAATTGGATTTGGATCACAAAGACATCAATGAGAAGCTGGTCTTGAAAACCCTATGGGGCATGGAGGAGACAATGAGTCAAATTTATACACGGAAATTGTTTTACAAGTTTCAAGACGAAATCCATCAACTCTTAGCATATGAGGTCACTTTAACATTTGAGGATGAACATCGACGCTTGTACAATGTTAAGAGGGACGTAGAGAATGCTCCGAAGGGTCGCGAGTTGTCGGTAAAGAAGTCGTCAAACTACGTTACGTGTAGTTGTAAGATGTTTGAAACGGACGGGATTGTATGTCTGCACATTTTTTCATACTTCAATTTCATGCATATTAAAAAACTACCTGACAATTACATCTTAAGGAGGTGGACGAAATCTGCAAAAGCTGGTAGAGTTAGAGAGGACTCGGGTGGGGGGAGTAAAGAAATATGTGACACTTCGGTGTTAATGAGGAGAAGTAAGCTTTTCCTTCGTTCTTCGAATGTAATTGATGATGCCGTATTAACTGAAGAGGGAGTTGAAATTTACAATGAAGCGTTGGATTTTGCTAAGAAGAAACTCGCAGCCCTGAAGATAAGTAGGGGGGAAGATGCCGAACATAGTGCTATTGAAGTGTCTATTCCTCTTCGTAGCGAAGCTTCTACTTTGAAAGAACCAAATGTTGCTAGGACAAAAGGTAGTGGTAAAAGATTAAAGGGAGGAAAAGAGGAGTGTCAACAAAAAGAAGAGGCGTTGTAATGGTTGCGGGTTGGTAGGAGTTGACCATGACAAAAGAAATTGTCCCACACTTCTAGCCATGTAAGTGTATGAATGTAAATATGTGCACTTATAATTTACATCAACTTTTGAAATGAACTTTGTAGTAATTTATTTTTTTCCCCGTAGGTCTTCGCAAGGTGTTAGCTTCAATGACAACGAAGAGGATGACGAAGGGGATGACGAAGACAAAAGCATGGATACTGTGTAGAGAATTGTAAGTGTGAATTTCATTTGGTCACTGGTTTTTATTTGGTCACTGGATTTGGTCTATATCAAACTTTTTTATGCTCGTTGGAAATAGTCTACTGGATTTGATCATTTTGATTTGGTAACTGGTTTTGATTTGGTCACTGGATTGACTGTTGCTGCTGCTGCATGTTACAGGATTTGCTCAAGTTTTCTTGGGTTGATGACTTGTTGCTCACTGGATTTGCTGACTGTATTGGAAGGATTAGGTTGCTCACTGCCCCTGGATTAGGTTGCTCACTGACTGTATTGGTTGAATGAACATTACCACTGATGGTTTGTATGTTGAATGAACTTGTACTCTAAACTTGTAGTCTGAACTTGTAGTGTAGTGCTGCGTTTATGCTGTTGGTTTTCCTGTTGAATCTGTATGGAACAATCTGGTATGAGGTTGTGATAACTCAGCTGCATATTTATGCATTCTGATTCTGGATTTTATAATAGTAATGGTGGTACTTCTTGCATTCAGTATGGATACTGTGTAGAAAACTTTTCAGATGTCTTTGCTGCTCTCTGCAAGTGGAGGATTTGGAGTAAAAGAGCAAGGCTTTGGATCAATTGCAATTTAGTTATACAGATTTTTTAATTCCAAAAAAGTCATACAGTATATTTTAGTGGGGAAGGGAGGTTCCACTTTTTAAATCTGGAATTGACTTCAATACATTTAGGCTTTTAGCAAGTCTAAATTCGATGTGGCTACTCCTTTGTGACTTATTTGTACGACAATCAGTTTCTGCTAGAAGAGATGATAGAAGGAAAGCGTCAATGTTTTGGAGTGGTTTCCAATACTTGAAACTTAAATAACAAGATGAAATTGAATCTTTTGTTCACAATATGTGGTGCTTTGTGTAAGCATGGATATTATGTGCCTGTTAACTTTTTCATTCTTCTTAACCATCCCTGCTGAAATTGGGTGTCTATCGACTTTGGAATACTTGTTTTCAAGGCAGTAGAAGTATTTTCTGAATTCTCAATAACCGTCTTCATATAAAAATGATATTATCTAGCCTGTAAAACACAGAGCAATGATTAAAATAAAAAAGTTGAATAAGTTCCTAAATTATACAAGCTAAAAACTTAAAAGTTGGTTCTATTAGTCTGTTCAAAAGGAGGGGATCTTGAAAGGTACCATCCAATCTTATACACATCCTAGACCAGTCAAAAATTAGTTTCAAATGAAGCATGAAGTACCACCTAATTTCGTTCCACTTACAAAAATTAAAGTTACAACTTCATGGCAAATAGTTGCCATGAAGTACAGTTACATTCTTCCTTGTTAACCACAACCAAACGCATGCACATACAAGAAACAAGCACTTCCATTTGTATGAGACCACTACACCTTCTACTGCTATTAACTTCTTCTTCAACTTCTTGTTCTCTTTCACTAGTTCTTGCACGAAATTTTCCATTTCTTGACACTTCAAATGCAGAGCACGTTTGTCACTTTCTAAAACTTCAAGTTTGTCCTCCATTTCTTTGTCTTTAGGGTCTGGATCAATCCAATAGAAGTAATCACAATGTTTTTTCCCTTTCTGTCAAAGCATAAGAATCAAATTAAAAAGAAATTTCTTTTACATAATTACCATTCATAAATACATGGTGCATTTTTTACCTCATAGTTGCCACCGCCTAAGAATCTCCTTCCAGGATTTTCTTTAGTCTTTGACTTCCGCATGGGGGAGGGCTTCCCACAATTGCAAGTAGGATATTCAATCTGGAAGGTTGAAGAGGTAGAGGAGGACGACGGCATGGCTTCCCAATTCCACAGGAAATCACAGGATATTCAATGTTAATGTAAGCAACTCACAGGGTATTCAATCTTAATGTAAGTAAATATACAACAAGAAATCCTGAATAGCCAATCCACTGTAAACCTTAACAACTGCTGAAAATAATTGTAGATCATTCAACACTTGTACCAAAGGCTAGCCAGACCTCGACAAGAGACACCCACTTCAGCAAATACCAAAGGCATGCTCTAACAGAAGAGTAGATAGAACCTATGATGCACGGACACGGAAACGGACACGGACACGGGGACACGGCAATTCTAAAAAAATGGGGACACGGACACGGCGGGGGACACGCCATGTGTATATTTATTTATTTATTTAATTATATATTTATTTACATATTTAAAACTTTTAGGGGTCAAATTGAAATTTTTTTAAACTTTTAGGGGTCAAATTGAAATTATTTCAAACTTTTAGAGATAAAATTGAAATTTTTAAAAACTTTCAGGGGTAAAATTGAAATTTTTTCAAACTTTCAGGGGTAAAAATAAAATTTGTTAAAACTTTCAGGGGTAAATTTATAATTACTAAAAAACGTAGGGTAAAAACTATAAGTTATCATAGATATATACCTTCTTCTTCCTCTCATCAGCCGACAAAACCAATTTGAACCCTAAAAATTTTAGATCTGAGCAGGAACAGGTATGTCCTCTCTCTCTCTCTCTCTCACGGCTTCTCTCTCTCTCTCTCGGCTTCTTCTTCTTCTTCGTCTAGACAGCAGCAGCAGCTGCGATCTTCTTCGTCTGCAACAGATTCTCTCTCTCTCTCTCTCTCTCTCTCTCTCTCTCTCTCTCTCTCTCTCTCTCTCTCTCTCTCTCTCTCTCTCTCTCTCTCTCTCTCTCCCCCGTGTCCCCATCTGTGTCCCCCCATGTCCCCAGCCGTGTCCCCATCCAAACCGTGTCCCCGTGTCGGGACACTGCGGTACGGGGTTCCGGAGAGATGTCGGTGCTTCATAGGATAGAACAGAAAACATTTTACATGCTAACATGTTAGCCTAATTTGAATGCAGCCCATTTGGTCATAACCTTTACACCAGACAAGGGAGGCAAGAGCTCAACTACTGCACAACTAATGGTGTCTTTAGCAATAGCTTTAGAAGCTGCCACACCACAGGACTCGCTACCACCACCGCAACAACAACTTGCTATTTATGGTGTCACTGTCACCCTAATCTTCCTCTGCAGCAAGAGTTCTTCCACCCAGGCCGCTTGGATCTGCTGTTAGAATCAGAGCTTTGTCCGATGACGGCAATGAAGAAGAAAAAGAGGATGAGCCGCCGGTGTGTCACCGGCGCCGGCTATTGCAACAACTACGAAACTACTCCATCTCCGACTCATTCTCAGTCCTCATCTCCGGCGTCTCTCCTACGGCCCACATAGATCAATAGGCTTCTCCCTCTCAGTAGCGTGGGTCTATTTTGCTTTTGTAAGCTCCATAGACCGAGCTCCTTTTTTGGTTGGCAATTCCATGACATAATATACATTTACATGTATCCCTATTATCCAGTTGTATTTTTTTATTTTCATTCTTTTTTTAGATGCATCTGTTTAGGGTCGTGGAAGGAATTGAATGTGTCTTGTAACGAGGGACCGTGAGTGTGTAGTCAATCAAAGTGTACAACTTTAATTTGGATGGGCCTAATCAAATTGGATAATTTGGGAGCTAATCAAATTGGACCGCCTCAATATGGAATTTGTCTTGGCAGTTACTAAAAGGGAGAAGACAGCAAAGAAGGGAATTTAGAAGGCACGTGATTTTTGTGGCATAATTCTTCTTGACTGCAAATTTAAGGTATCACTTTGGGTTTGGAAAGATTTTTCTTTCTATCAAGGAAATTGTTACTTAGCAAGTGAATTTGTGGCAATCTTTTTAAATGGCTGGGCCATGATTCTCTCGAGCAAGATTGAAGGCAATATTCTTTTTAAAATGACAAGGCAGTGAAATGGGATTTGGGGGATTACAATATTCCGACGTGTGCTGCAACTTTTAACAATATATAGATATCAACTTTTTGGAGCCTTAGTTGAGCACTTAGAGAAAAGAGAGAGCAGGAATTTTTCGGGCATAAATTTGTTTTGGTCTTGGAGTATTTCTACCATCATGAACCATTGAGCCTCATGTTCAATTACTCCAAGAATTTTTCAAAACTTGATTCAATTTATTGAGTTGCTATTCCAGTGGATTTCTGGGATTATTCGGAAGGCTTGAGTGAGTCAAGGCACGCGGCAATCAAACACTTGGTGTGGTGAACGAGGATTCGGCAATCGTCCTTTGGTCAATTGTGAGGAGTCATAATTGTAAGTTAAGGTCGTTTTGTAACCGCACAACATTATTTTTTAGTGTTTGATTCCTTCCCGTGGTTTTTACCCTTTTCGGGGTTTTCCACGTATATTGCGTGTTCGTAGCTTATTGTTTATTTTCTGTGATTGCATTAATAATCGTGTGATTAGCTAAATAAGTTTTTTCAGCTTTTGTACGTGAGGGTATCTTTGGAAAGCGGAAGTACAAAAGGATTGGACAGGTTGCAGAAAGTTACAATGGACTAATAAGGGGTTGCACTTGGTAACCAAAAATGATATGGGTACACCTAACTTGTCCTTTTAAACAAGGTGCCCATGATTAAGAAATTTAAGAATAAAACATTAAGATATGTGCCTAATTAATTTCTTGTGCAATTAATGTAGTTAAATGACTTCCAAGAATATAATTCCTGATGCAAATAAGGGAGAGAAACTCAATGTTATCAACTATGACATCTGGCACAGGAAGGTTCAATATCTTTTCAACGAACAAGAGTTGCTTGATCACTTGACCAATATCATGACCCCACCTGAGACGGGTGTTCGAAATTTATACCAAAAGACATCCTTTTATGGAATGGATTAATATTTAATTTATTAATTATTAATCAGTGTCATCCCTTTTGACGAGAATCTTTTATGGGCAATGTTTGCATGATATTATTGTATGTTGAACATGTGTATCTTTTATTCCTGAAAGTAGATAATCTAGTTTGTAGAGTACAGCTTACAAACAAAAGATTGGATCATCTGTTCTTATGGAATATAAGTTTTGGTTCACAATCTTTGATGGAATTTGACACTCAATCACTAGGATTGTAGCGCAATGCTTTAGCAGGCTGTCTTGACCACAGGAAATGGTTCAAGTTCCAATTCATTGTGCTAGTACACTTTGTTTGTATTGAACATGACCGCTCTTAGGTAATTGGCTTAATACTGATATTATATGATAGTTAGACCTAGAGGTGGAAAATGGACAGGTTGGGTTGGGTATGAGCTGGTTGATATGGGTTATACGTTGAATTTGGACAGGTTGAATATGGGCCAATATTAGGCGGGTTGAATATGGGTCAATTCAGACCCACCCAACCCAATCCCTTTTTTTTTCACAAATTCTCTGTCTCTCTCTCTCTTCGAACTTGGTAGATCTGCTTCTCGGTATATCAGTCTCCCTTGGGATTTTCTCGATCTACTTCGGCTTGATTTTCTCTCGATTTTCCTGCGCTTCTTGTTCGTCATTTCTCTCAATCAACGCCAGGGAAATTTTTTTTACCTGCCGCCATGGACTAATTTGTTACTCATATTGTCGATCCATTTGTGTGAAGTGTTTCAACATGTCATTCTTTCATCCTCTCTCTCTCTCTCTCTCTCTCTCCATATATATGTATATGTATGCATATATGAAGTTAAATGCTACAATACACAACCCTATTTCAATGTGTATGATAAACACATCTACAAATGTTAAGAATTATAGATCTAAGCATCTCTTACACAAATCCCACTTGCATTTCGAATTTCTCACTCAAGAAGGTAAAACCCATCTTTTTTGGCCAAAACCTCTCCTCTCTCTCTCTCTCTCTCTCTCTCTCTCTCTCTCTCTCTCTCTCTCTCTCTCTCTCTCTCTCTCTCTCTCTCTCTCTCTCTCTCTCTAAATACTTATTGATCCTTACTCTTGTATCTTGTTTTTGGGAAACTTATTCAAATCTCGTAGCAAGGCTAGGAGGGAGGTTGTTTTGGTGGGATTAAGGCAATATCTACTTGATACACTTAGGATTTTTCTCAAAACTCATTTTGGTAGGAATTACTCTCTCTACATGTCTATGGATTGTGCTTGTGTTTAATCTTCCTATTTTTTACATTCTTTGATTGTCACGTTGATTTTAGTTGTGATCGAACAACACTGAGTTTGGAGCCTTTTTTTTTCTCATCTTTGGTTTACTATGTTCATGGAGTTGGGTTTATAACTAGGGCTGCTCAAAAAAACCGGTGAACCGTGAATCCGGACCGAACCGATCCGTACCTTTTGGATTTTAACCGTGGATTAATGGTCCGGACACGGATTCAAAAAATAAAAAACCGTGACTTTTGGATCGGACACGGATTTTGATTTTGAAACCGTGGATTAACCGATCCGGACCGTGAGATTTTTATTATATATAATTTTATCACTTTTATAATTATAGTTATATAAATATTGTTAATTTAACAGACTTACAGTTTGGTTGTACTGTTGTAGGAGTTATGGTGCGAATATTGTTATCTCTATAAAATCTAGGGGGTAAAGTATTAAGTACGTGCTACTATATATACTCTCTGTTTGTGAGTGAACTGGAAGTAACCATCTCCATCCTCATCGTGCGACTCAAATTTGATTCACGGTCAAATTTGATTTCTTTAAGTCTGCATGGATGAAGTTATGTATTTCGACAAAGCTAGGAATTTTTCAAACCTATAACAGGTTTTGGTGGAGCATCTCTTGGGCTCTTGGAACCACTTTGGCAGACGATGCTTGCATTATCAGGACTAAAAATCAATTTTTTCTGAATAAGTTGAAAATTCGCGGATTAATCCGGAACCGATCCGTGACTCGCGGTTCGGATTGAAACCGAACCGTGAGACTTTTGGATCGGACACGGATTGTATTTTCAAAAAACCGTGACTCGCGGATTAGGATTGGATTCATGCCAATCCGGACCGATCCGGACCGTGAGCACCCCTATTTATAACCATATTTTTTAGCGTGTTGAGGTTGTTGATGAAAGTTGGAAATAAATGAGATAGCGTGAAGTAAATGAGTCTTGATTGAGCATATTAGGCGTATTTGGCACATTGTGGTACATATAGTGATTTAGATGATGCTAAGTGTGACATATGAGAACAAATAGTGGAAAGAAGTAAAGTTTGAAAATGGCAACATGGATACTCAATACATGTGTAGAGACCCTTGATATTTTTTTTTTCTTTCTTGTTACTTTTAATTTTATTGTACGAGTAATGTTGTGGGGGCGTAGTGTGATTTTGAGTTGATTAGGCAGTGTGTAAATGTTTGAGGGGGTGTGGTCTAATTGGTATTATAGATGGGTGTGTATTTGCGCGCGCGTGCGCACCAAGAGACAAAAAGAATCACTTTCCCCTTCTTCTTCTCACCCTCACGGCCTCTTTCCCCCATTCACCCTCTCTCACTCATGTCTCCTCTGTCACTCCAAACCCAAGAGGACCTACTAAATTTATTCCTACCTTGTCATTCTCAACTTGTAAGTCATTCTCAACTTGTAAATCGCATGATCAAGCTTGGAGGGAGCATTTCTTGGTGGAATTCAAGTTTTAAAGTCTAGGGCTCGTTTGGAATTTGGAGGTTTTGCTCAAAAACTCATCCAGGTAAGGATTTCTCCCCTCACTCTTCATGCTTATGTGTTAAATTTTACTATACCTCGCATTTCTTAAGAGTCTATTGAACCTAGATTTGATTAGGGTAAGTTTGGCGTGTTGGGTTTTGTAACCGGATCAAGTGGGTACTAATAATGAAGCTTAGTGAGAAATGAACAATAATGGAACGTGGTTGAACTGGTTTAGTTTGGTGTGTGATCTTCTCCCCAAACTTGTTGGCTGAAATCGTGTTGGATGTCAAGTTGTTGTAAAACCCAGGCGGTACCGGTACCAATGTTTTCTCGTTATCGGTACCAGGTACGTAGAAGTGGGTTCTGAACATTGGGTACCGGTACCATTGTTTTCTCAATACCCGAACCGAACCGGTTGTTTTGTTCGGTTTTTTACTTCATCCGGTTCGTGAAATTTTTATTTTTTGAAATCCGGTTCGGTTCTCGGTTCTGCAATTTTTGGGGCCGGTTCGAACCGAACCGGTTTTAATTATATATATATATATATATATATATATATATATATATATATATATATATTTTTTAATACATCTCGTATATAAACGTTTTTTTTTCCTCCCAAGTCCCAACCCCAACAGTCGCCCCCAGCCCATTCATCATAACCCTAATCCCCAACCCAGTGTTGCGGCGACTGAGAGTTGCTCTCTCTTGAAATTATGCGGAAGCGTTTAATTTACTCCTAGAGGGGGGGTGAATAGGAGTTTAGATAAAAATTACCAGTTTTTAAGAAGAATAACCAATTAAAAATTATCAAATAAAAAACTGGTTAATTTTCTTGATTAATTCAATTTAACCAAATCACAAGTAATGCAATGAAAATAAAATGGAGACAAGATACGCATGATTTACGTGGAAAAACTTAGGGTCCTAAATAACCCTAAGCCAAAACCACGGCCTAACACTACTGTTTTATTCTATTAATCAAAAAGAAGTACAGATTGCGAAATAGTAAAAACCTTACCCCAAGCCTTTACCTATTCTCGCCAATCTCCGATGCTCCCAGAGCTTCTTCAAGATTCAATAGATGAACCACAGACTTCACGCCCGATCTCCGGATTCAACCGGCTCCGAATCAATCTCTAAAAGATTCGGCCACAGCAGTTCACGGCACCACGAAACACGAACACCAAATGGATGAAATGATGTGATACTAAAAATGCGAAGCTTGAAAGTATTAATGCATAATGAAAATTTTAATAGGATAAACACAGCTAGATGTTCATAGAATAATCAACGTGGACTGCATGCTAGCAAAACAAGATGAAGAAGTTTTATTCCTTACGTTAAATATGAGTTTCTCTCTTCGGGAAAAAAAAATGTCCAGATTACCAAGGCTTGTGCTCACATATATATAGTTTAAAAAGAATGCCTTAAGAGTGGTCCCCAAGAAAAACAATCTCACCCTTTATTCTCTCCAAAAAACAAATGTACATTGACTTATAAAGGAGGTGCTCCCTTATATAACCAAGGAAAATGCCGCCCCCCACAAAATAATACCTATCTGATGCTTTCCAAAAAATAAATTAATAATAACCTTCCAAAGATACACATATGGAAAGTCATAAAAGAATAAAACGGCTCTTCATATAAATATACCTACAATATGGAAAACAAAATTTTCGGAGACTTTAAAAAGACAATTGTTTACTTGATGGAAAACACAATTTTTCGGAAAGGTAAAGAAAATCATTCGCTTGATATCAATATATTTATATGAGTACGGCAAGCGAATTTTCGGTGAGTTAAAAGAAAATCGTTTGATTGATATGGAAAGCAAATTTTTGGAGAGTGTTATGGGAAAGGAAAACGTGCAAAAATATAATCTTTTATTAAAAAAAATGCATGATATGTTGTGCAATGCATTTACCTCTCACACAAATAGATGGACTTCGCAGCGGTCAAATTGGCGCAGACAATAGGAGGAGCATCGAGCGAACAACTACCCCTAAAATGTCTACCCATTACAATTCAAATGAAGTCGATATAACAATTACACGAATGATGGTTTTTGTACAACCCCGGAAAGTGCCAAAATATCTAACATCTCTCTCTCTCTCTCTCTCTCTCTCTCTCTCTCTCTCTCTCTCTCTCTCTCTCTCTCTCTCTCTCTCTCTCTCTCTCTCTCCGTTCGGCATCCAAATCAACTTTAATACCTCCGATCGGCAAGCCTCATCCATCTCTCGGTCCGATCGGCAACCTGTTTGACATCAACATCTCCCAAGTCCCATATGTGGTAATCTCTCTCTCTCTCTCTCTCTCTCTCTCTCTCTCTCTCTCTCTCTCTCTCTCTCTCTCTCTCTCTCTCTCTCTCCGTTCGGCATCCAAATCAACTTTAATACCTCCGATCGGCAAGCCTCATCCATCTCTCGGTCCGATCGGCAACCTGTTTGACATCAACATCTCCCAAGTCCCATATGTGGTAATCTCTATCTCTCTCTCTCTCTCTCTCTCCGATCTGTGGTTTAAAACCCCCTTAATGGAATTTTTTTTACACTTAGCGATCTCTGCTCTGTGGTTTAAAACCCCAAATCAACTTCAAGACCTCCGATTGGCAAGCCTCTGGATTCCACAAATATCACCAAGTTACAAGCCTCTGGATTCCACAAATATCACCAAGTTACAGTTCTTCCATGATAAAGTAAATATTTTACACTTACCGTAGTCCTTCTGGATTCCACAAATATCAGTATATCACAAATAAACACCCCCTATCTGTGTAATAATGGCTTGTTTATTTGTGTTTTTATTATGGTATTTGTTAGGACGGCTATTGAACTTCTATTGACTTCGCCAACCAGGCAACCACCAGTGATCGTTGTTCACCGAAGGTATAAATCTTCTCTGCCTTCTGCCCGTTTTTGTTCATTGTTAGAATCGGTGGTTTCTGCATTACTGGAAGTTTGGATGGCTTGTTGTTGGCTTGTTGCTTTACATGTGTTTGTTTTGTTTATAATCTAGCTTTAATTTAGCTTGGAGTGCAAAATAAATTTGACTAAAAAAAGGTAACATTTTCCTGTTAAGATGGATGTATCTAGGGTAACTGCCATTGGATGTAATAGGGTTGATTCCGTTGATATTGATGATGAGAATGAACCCATCTTAGTGAAGGATGAGGATGAAAATGAACCCCAAAAGAAAAAACCAAAAAATAAAAATGCGTCATTGGTATGGGATCATTTTTTAAAAGGACAAAAGGTGGGTGACAAGCAAAAGTCTACTTGTAACTATTGTGGAACGGAATTTACTTGCAATAGCAATCAAAATGGGACATCGTCAATGAGAACCCATATTCTCATTAGATGTAAAGTATTTGAGCTTAGCGAGTTTAATTTGAAGAAGAATAAAGGGGATAAAAGGCAAACGACCCTAGGGTTTGAACCCATTGGTGTAGGAGATAGTACATTTCCAAAGCTTACCGGCGCAAGCTTTAGTGTGGAGACATGTAGAAAGGCCTTGGCAGAAATGATTATTCTTGATGAATTGCCCTTTCGTTTTGTTGAAGGTCAAGGTTTTAGAAAGTTCATGAATGTGGTGCAACCAAAGTGGACCAAAATCCCATCTAGAATAACGGTTGCAAAAGATTGTCTTGAATTGTACAAAGATGGGAAGAAAGCTTTAAAGAAAGTATTTAAGAATCAACGAATTTGCCTCACCACGGACACTTGGACTTCTCTACAAAATCTTAACTATATGTGTCTTACGGCCCACTACATTGATGGTGATTGGAAACTAAATAAAAAAATCATTAACTTTTGTTTAGTTCCAAATCACAAAGGCGAAACACTTGGTAAGGAGGTAGAAAGATGTTTGGTGGGTTGGGGAATTGACAACATTTTGACAACCACAATTGATAATGCAAGCTCCAATAATGGCATAATTGATTTCATGAAGAAGAAGACTTCGAAAAGTGACTTCATTATTCTAGGCCATGAGTTTTTGCATGTTAGGTGTTGTGCTCACATATTGAATTTGATCGTCCGTGAGGGGTTAAAAGATGTTGATTTGTCAATTGCAAGAGTGCGCAATATTGTGAGATATGTGAGATCCTCGCCCCAAAGGTATGACAAGTTTGCAAAATGTGTCGTTACCAACAAAATTGATTCTAAACTTAAGCCTTGTTTAGACGTGGCCACTCGTTGGAACTCAACCCTTTTTATGTTGGAAAGAGCTTTGATATATCAAAAAGCTTTTGAGAGATTAGAAGAGGAAGATAATCTCAATGTTGTTGTTGGTATTAGAGAGGATGAGATTGGTGTAGACAATGAGAATGAACATGTATTGGAAGGGGAAGTACATGGGTCAAGTGACATTATGGACAGAGGGATAGGCCAAGGGAAAGGGAGAGGGAAACATCCAACACTTGGCACTCCTCCTAGTGATGATTGGAATATTGTGGAGATGTATGTTGAAATTCTTAGATTGTTTTATGTTGTAACGGAGAAATTTTCGGGTTCTTTATATGTGACTTGCAATACATTTTTCAAAGAGGTCATGACTATTAAAATTGCAATTGGCAAATTGGAAGCGAGTGAGGATGTTAACTTGGTGCTTTTGGCAAGGGGTATGAACAAGAAGTATGACAAATATTGGGGTCAATTTGCAAAAATAAACCCTTTGTTGTTGTATGCTAATGTTCTTGATCCCCGTTACAAATTTGAGTATGTGAGATGGAGCTTAGGCAAATACAATGAAAAAAGAGAAGTTGAAAGTAAGATTGTTGAGATAAAGGATGGAATGAAAAGACTTTATAATTGGTATGAGAAGAGAAGTATGGAAGATGGGCAAGCACCAAATGTTATTGAGTCCTCTAGAAACAAGGATAAAAGGGGAAAGCGGCGGTTGGATTTATGTGAGGCAATGGATTTGGAATTCTTGCAACACATGGAAGAGGAGACTAATATGGTGAGCAAATCAGAGTAAGAAAGGTATTGGATGGAGGGTAATGAAGATGCTAAAAATGAGAACTTTGATCTCTTGACTTGGTGGTCCATTAATTGTGCCAAGTATCCCATTCTCTCTCAAATGGCACGGGACATTCTAGCTATTCCGGTATCTACCGTTGCATCCGAATCCGCATTTAGCACCGGAGGACGTGTTCTTGATCCATACCGGACCTCTCTTTCTCCCAAAATGGCGGAAGCCCTTATTTGTGCACAAAATTGGTTGAGGTACCCATCCGAAATATCTCTTCGAGATGCACTAGATGAGGTGGAGGAACTTGAATCGGGTACTACTCTTTAACTATAATTTGTTTGTTTGAGTATTGTTCCAAGTATTTCATGGTTTAAATTGTTTCATGTTCTTCGTTTTTGTTACTTTTTAGTGGTTTCGGAAGTGTTGGAGGATTCATGTGTCACCGAGTTATAAGCATTGGAGAAGAAATAGGTAACACTAAATGGGTACGTTTAAATTTGTCTTGTTCCTTTTAAGTTTTAACGTTTTTAGTATTTTACCATCACTACTATTTTATTTTTTGGCTATTTTAGGAGCTACTGTTGGCTGCCATGTTGCTGCCTTGCTGGGACTTGAAAAAATAAATGGATGTTGCTAGGATTTTGCTACTGTTGGAAATGGATGTTGCTGGGATTTTTTGGCTAACATATGGATGTTGCTTGGACTTGAAAAAAGAAATTGATGACTGCCTAGTGCCTTATTAATTTGCTACTGTTGTGTTTGAGAGATTTTAATTATTATGCTACTTTTGTTGGGAATTTTATTATGCAATACTCTATGTTTTTTAGTTGAGACTGTATGCTCTCTGTTGGAGACAGGAGATTTGTGGAGTTGTTGTGTAACTTGTAGTTGTAGGGACTATGCTGTTGGGTTTGATTATTCTGGGTTTTTACTTGTAGTTGCAACTTGCAGTTGTAGCCTTGTAGGGACTATAATCGGTTGGATTATGCTGCTGGGTTTGCTACTTTGCTGGGTTTTTTTTCATTATTGGGCTTGGCCCAAAACTCATTTGAATGGGGTTTATTATGTTTGAATGGGCTTAATGGTTTTTAAATGTTTGAATGGGCTAATCATGTGTTTCAGTGGGCTTAGAATGCCTTTTAATGGGCTGAGAATGCCGTTGGGCTTGGCCCAAAAACTAGCCCATCCAACCCAACCGAACCGAACCGACGTCCAAACCGAACGGAACCGACCTTGAAAACTCGGTTCCGGTTCTCTATTAGTCCCGAACCGGTTTTCTCCGGTTCTCTAAATAATGGCCAAGAACCGGACCGATTTCACCCCTAAGAAGAAGAGATAAGGTGTCTGGAAAAAACAAAACAAGATATTTGGAGAACCACAAATTGGTTGTCTAGCACATTTACGGGAAAGTCTCACAAAATTAAATAGAATAGTCCAAATGTCAACAACATCTGGCCCACGTTTGGGAAAAAACACTACTCTCTCCGTCCGAATTTGTTAGTCCCACAAACATACTTTTTCAAGTCTTAAAATGTTTGTCCACTTTCAAAAGTCAAAGCATAAAGTATGATAAATTTACTTTTTTGCCCCTTTTCTAAAACATAAAATAACAACACAAAAACTAATTTTTTTTTAAATAATGTGTTTACATTTTTGAATTTTTTTTGCACCGTATTAAAGTTTTTAATGAGATCTATCAAATAAGATCCATATTGATAAAAAAAAATTAATTTTTGCAATTACATTATTTTTTAGTTTGAAAATTGCACGTAGTTTCGTAGTGGGCTATCAAATTGGAATGAAGGGAGTATTAAATGGAGGGATTAAGGATAAAATAGGAAATTAACAAACTTAAAATGTAATGGAAAAAAAGTTGGAATCCCCAAAACGGGCCAACAAATCCGGACGGAGGGAGTACAAGACAACAGAAAGGTGTGAAAAGTAAATAGCGATTCGGAAGAGGGGCACAAAGGCCATAAAAAGAAAGGCCGAAGGAGGATCGACGTTTTTTCTTTTATTATTTTTCTTTTATTATAGGTAGGATGCTAGTTGATCTCTCAATAGGTGTGAATAGAAAAGGAAATGTGGAAAGAGAAAAAAAGAGGGTTTATTTAGAATCTCCCAATTTGAAACACGACGACCACATGTATAGCAGCAATCTATCTATCTCTCTCTCTCTCTCTGCGTGTGTGCATGTGGCTGTAACTCTTGCTGGTTCATGGCTTCGCAGCTCTCATTCACTCCCGTAACCGACTTTTCCCTTCCCTCCGAAAAATTCCCAAAACTCCCACAAAGAATTCCTATTTTTTCTCACCTGCCACTGAATTCTTGCTCTGGGTATCACTGCTTTAAGAACATTTCAAGCTCTATTAGAGTATCAGTTTGTCATGCTGTGAAAGAACAAGAAGTGATTCAATCTATAAATTCAGATTCGACCCAAAATTCCCAAATTGACCCCCCTGCTTCTTCCAAGTTCGTCCTCGTTGTTGGCGGCACCGGTGGCGTCGGTATGCACTTTTCCTCTTCTCCAATTGTTGCCTCTTGATATTCATATTATTCCCAATACGCATAACTATGTATGTTTATGCATAATGGGTCCGTTTGTTTGACCCGATACGGGCATGGGTTGGACTAACTTGACTAAATATTGAGGTTTGGTCAAAATATTTACGTCCCAGAATAAACATAGCACGCATATGGAATCCCTCGAAATGTAAAAAGAAAATTCTACCCTCCGCCCAAAAGTGCTCTTTGACCTGGACAATAAAAGTGTTCTTTGACCGGTAAGAGTGCACTTTTACCAGTAAAAGAGCTTTCTTACCTATATACCGGAAAAGATAAGGTATATCCTTTGGTTTACTTGCTCTTGACTTTGGCATTACTTCTGCCGGTTGCAACTGCTACAGTCGAACGGGTATTTTCAGCCATGAACATTGTCAAGAATCGTTTGCGTAACAGGATGACTGATCAATGGTTGAATGCTAGCTTGGTTGTATACATAGAGAGAGATATTTTTGCTGGCATTGATAATGAAACTATAATGCGGTACTTCCAGAATATGCAAACCCGACGAGGTCAATTGTGATAATGCACGTCAACAACATTAGTGAGAAATGATTAGCTTTTTGTGCTTTTGTTTAGGAACTTTTGAAAGCATATATCATAAATGCTTTTTTACATATGGTGTAAGTTTACATTTCCCTTTTTATTTATAAATGCCGAAGTTTAATAATAATTACAATTGCATTTGATTGTGAATTCCTGTTTAGCCTTGTGAATAATTTTGTGGAGGATCAAATATCAATGGATCATTGTGCTAAGCTCCTACTTATATGGATTTTGCTTGTTTCCGGTAAATAAAAAAATTTTGTGCCCCCACTGTAGCAAATTCCTGGGTCCGCCACTGCCGATAAGAAAGCATTTTTATTGCCCGCCCAATGTAAGTGTGGGGGTGGCTTCGCCGGAATAACCTCTTTGGTCCTTCTGATATAGAATGGAGTGTGGTGGACTGAGTGAGCTCTGCCTGAACCCTAGCTCCTTGACTGACTGAGAAGAAGACCAGCATACGTGAACAACCACGTTAGTGCCTAGCTCGGACAGTGGTGGTCCGGGAAGGCACTCCGATGGCTAAGTAAGTGATTGGAGAAGGAGAAGTATGCCGGAAACTAGAGAGAGGAGAGTTCAGAGGGTATTGAATGAGGAGAGAGAGATGCCCAGCGTGGTAGTTGGGCTTTGTATTTATAGGCAGAGGGGGGCGTGCCTATCACGCCCTCCGTGCCCCTCACGCGCGCACCATCCTTACCAGGAATGACGGCTGATGTGACCTCAATCTCTGCTGCAGACGCCGCGTTTCGGCTGACGTCATGTCACATGGGTCTGAAGGGTCAATTCGTATAGGGATATTCTCCATCACCCACGTGCTCGTGCAGGCGTAGAAGACAGGGTAGGTGACTGCCGCATTCAATGATCCATCATGAACTGTCCAGCGTGTCAGACACGCCCCCGCCGACTTTAGGAGATCCCCGAGCCCCACAAGACCGAAGTCAACCGACTCGGCTCGTGGGACGTTCGGCCGTGCGGATTACCAAAAAGCCGAGCGGTGAAGCCCCCGAGGGCTGTCCAAGCGCTGTGCCGAGAGTCATACGTCCGTGACACCTCCGGGCGCAGAGGACCACCTTCAAACCAATATTCGTCCAGATCCGGACCTTCACACCGTGAGCCGAGAACATACTCTGTTCGGCGAGAGCAGGACAGTTCGATCCACATTCGCTTTTGCATATTGTGAGGGGGTGATCCCTCACACTTTTGGGGAGAGAGCTGGCCCCCATTGGCCCCTTGTAGACCCGGCCGCTACTGTAAGAAAGCACTTTTATCATTCGCCCAATAACAATAGAAGGACTGAATGTAAAATATACACCACCATGGATGTATGCATATATAATACCAAGAAATATGAAATATACAGCACCATGGATGCATGGTATTATTAATCCTGTTAATCTGGTGTAAGTAAAAATCCACTAACTATTAGTCTAGTCTAGTCAAACTGGGCACATTTTGTATATTATAGTTTAGAGTCTGTGCCCTGGGTAGTGCACAGGTTCCTCTTTTGAATGCCCTGACATTTTAACTAAGTACAGGTATTCTTTCAATCGAAGTGAATATATATATTATTTTCACGTTTTGTTGTGGACCGTTTTGAAATAAAGCAAAAAATCTTGTAATTCAAAACGCTGAGGGATGGCTGGTGAGGTGGTCAATGTGGAACACAGGAAGATGGTAGGCATTTAGTTTGCATAGGTCAATGGAGGTGGAGGAATTGAGAGCTGAGGCAACCATAAGAGAAAGGATGGCATGGAGACTAATAATCTTTGCTGGAGGGGAGGGAGAATATGAAGGGACCCTCTACTGTGGAGCTCTCCTTGTGTCAAATGAACCGTGGTCCGTGGGGATAGCTCAACCATGGGCGGGGGCTCAACCCATTTGGTTAAACATCCCGAGGTTTCAATCTTTAGGTTTCTCAACTACCTCTTGTGCAGATGCTCATAGTTCAAGAAACGTATCACTGGGGCTACAGTGGATTAATACGATAAATCTCAGAAATTGTATTAGAGCAGCTGCATAGTTGTTATTCAGGGAATCACATGTTGTCTTGGTATAGCACTTGACAAATGAAGAAGAAGAAGAAATAAGTCAACTATCTTACATGCTAGTCTAAGATCATCTTGAACATCTAAGGTGCCATCCTTGGTTAAATAAGTTGATGAGGAACTGCAGCCAATATGAAACATGTGCTGGACATCTTCCAAGATTGGCTCCAATTTTTCAATGGATCACTCTTGGCCTCTTCCTTGACTTTTGTGCACTTGGATTAAGCAAGAAGAGAAATAGTCACGTAGCTATGCCTATTTAAACTTTGCTATAACTGACCTTCATTGAGAATCAGAGAGAAAAGGGAGACCGAGGAATGTGGGTTCAATTGGGGTTGGAGTTTCAGCTAATTGTTATGCTCCTCCATATAGTGAAAGCTGTTTCCCATGGACGTAGGTACTTGCCGTACCCATTACATTGCTCACTGTGTTTTATTACATGCTGGTCCTTGAGTCTGGTTGTCCTGGGCAGTTGATTGTATTTGAAGGTGGCGCTTAAATTGTGCCTTGAGTTAACTTTATTAACTTGTTCCCTTCCTCCTTGTGGGGGCTTGTCCAAGCCCCTATGGTGCACCACTCTTGAAAAGTTGGGCCATTTTTTGAAGGTGGTGATTGGATTGTTTCTTAGTGTCTAGGCTCTACCATGTCAACTCCTTGTATGCAACTTCAAAAAATGGAACTGAAAAAGAATATAAAAGTGGAATAGAAATTTCTCTTGGACTTCCACTATCCACACACGTTAAGTAAAAGAACCAATTGCTAGTTTTCATGGCTTGGCAATTCCCAATTTTTCCAATTGAGCCCCTTCGGGGTAGATTATTACTCTTGCTTTTTGGTCATTTTCGTCTTTTCACATTCGATAATGATGTTTTGCACGATTATTGCATTGCCTTTACCAGACTTTCAAGATTTTCCATCTACCTCCTTTTATTAGCCTTGGTGTTGTCCATTTCTCAAAGGACATTTCTGGGATTTTGTGGGGAGAGAAGAGTGAAAGCTCCACATTTAATGCAATCCCTTTCGACAGAAGGCATTTATTGCATGTGATCTCCTTCTCCCTCCCATACGGTACACATGGTTGTGTTGGGCCCACTTCGGGCACCACACAATTAATCCAAGCCATTCAATAATTTAAAATAATTATTTGAGTGGCCTCATAAAACATCAATGTCCAATATACCATTGATCCGAACTTATAGGGCTTATTGAGGAAAGCTTGCAAGAAAAAAATTATCTTATTTGGATATTGGTATATATCAAACGAGCTATTTCCGTGGGCATGAGCTTGATGTGCGAAGCACATAGGATTGCTTGCTAATCATCCATCGAAGGGCTTTTCTGGGATTTGGGGGATACAAGTGTGAACGCTCCACATTTACTTGCAATTCCATTGCGGACAAAAGGCATCTATTGCTTGCGATCTTCTTCTCGCTCCCGTACAATACACATGGTTGTGTGGGGTACACTCCAAGGCACCACACAATTGATCCGAGCCGTTTAATAATTAAAAAAATTATCCAACCTTTCAAGTATTCATTCGAATTTAGGGTTCTAAATACTTGAATGAATTTTTGAAAAAAGTTACATAATTGTGTGTTCAATATACCACTGATTTGGACCATAGACATTGTGGGGCTTATTGAGAAGAGTAGATAGAATGCAACAAAAAAAAAAATTATTGATCAGATATCGATGGGTATCAAAATGAGCTACTTCCACGGGCATGAGCTTGGCATGCAAAGCACGTAGGAGTCTTTGCCGTGGAAAAAATAAAAACATGACGTTGGTTCCAAGCCAAGTATCTTATAGCAAAGTGCGGAATTGTCTCGGTGGCTTGCTTTATTATAGGTTGTGTACGGAAAATCTCGGTCTTGCTTAACTGTGTTCTTGGTTGTCTTTTGGGATGGCTTTGTAGTGTGTATGTATCGTGGTTTTTATTGCAACTTTTGAGTGCTTTGGTTGGAGCCTTGCCAACATTTTGTCCTTGTTTTCACCTTCGTGGCACGTGATTGTCGGGCGCGGGTGCCAACATAGTTGGGATACGCATGTTCCGTTGTGATGCCTTTATGCCTTGGGCCCATTTAATCTTTTTAATTTGGTTCAAATATTAATAGAATTTCCTTTTTGCTGATAAAAAAGCTATAAATCTGGATAGGATTATTATGATTCACGAATCGACGGGCATTATCTTTCGGGCTGTGCCCGAAGCCGTGAGCCAAGTATGGTATAAACTATAAACTCTATGGTTTTAGATAGATAGTGATTCGTGCAACAAAATACTGATCTCTATGCATTGCAAGCAAGTCAAAATGGTCTTAATACCGTCCATGAACCTACTTCTGTACTAATTTAAAGTTGATTAAAATCGGTGATCCGCTTGGTGCGGCAAGTTTACATATTTCACTGGTCATGTTTTTGGTGGACTTACTTTCATAATCTTCATGCAGGACAGTTAGTTGTTGCGTCATTGCTTACCCGGAATATCAGATCACGCCTTTTACTCAGAGATCCTGAGAAAGCAACTACCCTCTTTGGTAAACAAGATGAAGAAAAATTGAACGTATGTTTTCAATTTCACTCTAAACCACACTCTTGTTGAAAAGGAAAGAATATTGTAGCACATGTTGTAAATCAATTAGGCAATTAGACAATTAGGAAGATTGTAATAGTCTAATTAGGTAGATAGCAATTTCCTTATTATTTCCTTTCCTAAATTATCTTGTACACAGTCTATATATTGTGCCTCCTAGTGAGAAGAATATACATCAATTATAATCTTTCAACATGGTATCAGAGCGGGTTCCAGGAACCTGACTTTTCTTTCTCGTTACCTCTATCTTTTTTCGTCAAATTCTCTCTCTCTCTCTCTCTCTCTCAAATCGACCACAACCAAAACCTCTCTAACCCCAATACACAACCCTCGATCCAAAAAAAAAAAAAATCCAGCCGTGAACAGTGCTCGCGTACACTGTAGCAGTCGTGAACAGTGCTCGCGCGCACTGTAGCAATCGTGAACAGTAACCCTAATCTCTTTCTGGCCCTCGATCAATCTTTCTGGAACTCGGTTTGTCTGTTAAGGGTGTTCTTCAGGCTCTAAATCAACCGGGTACCCTCTCTTTGCACTTGTCAATCCTCTGGGTAACAACTCCTCTCCTTTTGGCTTGTGTCTTTATCTCTTGAATCTATTATGGGTGATAAACCTAAGCAAACAGACACTGCTGAAACCTCTGAAACTAAGGATATTGTTAGGGATTATCGCCGGTCTCTAACCACAATCAACTCCGCCCTAGCTGCCCCCACATACTCTCCTGCTTTATCTTCTGGACATTTTGGGAATCGCAATCCCTCCCACAATCGTGGTAGTTCTTCTGAGCGGGGTGGTCGTCGTGGAGGACGTGGGGGGCGTGGTGGTCGTGGCACCAAGAAGTGTACTCATTGTGGTGCGACCAACCACGATGTTGAATTCTGTTGGAAGCTGCATGGCAAGCCAGCTTGGGCTAATCAAGCTACACTTGAAGGGGAGCCATCTGCTCTTGCTCCTACTCAGATTACTATGTCCAAGACTGAGTATGATTCTATGATTCAAAGGGCCAATGCATCTTCTTCTTCTTCCACTGCAACTCATGTCACCTCAGGTAATACGTGTCTTCATTCATCTTCTCGTAGCACTCCTTGGATTCTCGATTCTGGCGCATCTGATCATATGACAGGTGATTTGTCTCTTTTGACTGATGTTGTTACTCCTTCTGTTAAGACTTATGTTACTATTGCCGATGGCACTAAGGTTCTTGTTCAAGGCATTGGTACATATCGTTCATCTGGTCTTGTTTTTCATCCTGTCTTATATTTGCCACAATTCCGTTTAATCTTCTTTCGATTCATAAAATGTCTCATACTCACCAGTGTTCTATCCTCTTTTCTCCTTCTCATTGTGAGTTTCAGGATCTCAAGACAAAGAGGATGATTGGTGGGGGGTATGAGAAGAATGGTCTGTATTACCTTCAGGAGCAGCAACAGCAGCAGTCATCTAGTCCTTCTGCTTTACATTCTACTGTTACACCTTATCAGTGGCACTGTCGTCTTGGGCACCCATCCTCGGCCAACCTTCGCAAGCTAGTTCCTAGTTTACCTAGTTTTTCTCCTTTTAATTGTGACACATGTGAACTTAGTAAACATCGTAGAGTTTCTTTTCCTTTACGAACTGAGTCACCATGTGTAGAACCTTTTGCATTAGTTCATTCTGATATTTGGGGACCTTCACGCACTACGAGTTTGTGTGGTGCGCGCTATTTTGTCACATTTATTGATGATTTTTCTCGTTTAACATGGGTGTATCTCCTCAAAGATAGGTCTCAATTATTTTCTGTTTTTTCAGTCTTTCATGCTGAGATTGTCAACCAATTTAATGCTAAATTACGTATTTTGCGAACTGACAATGCCCAAGAATATCTTTCTCGTCCATTTAGACAGTTTAATGAAACTCATGGTATTATTCATCAGACTGCGTGTGTCACTACCCCTCAACAAAATGGGGTTGCAGAACGGAAGAATGGGCCAGTTTTAGCCGTAACTCGTGCCCTTATGCTTCACATGAACGTTCCAAAACATTTTTGGGGATATGCTGTTCTTACAGCGAATTATCTAATAAATCGCACCCCTTCTCAGGTTTTGCATGGCAAAATTCCTTATCAGGTCATGTTTCCTGACAAGGATCTTTACATTCTTCCCCCAAAACTTTTTGGTTGTGTGTCATTTGTTCATAATCTCTCTCCAGGTCGTGATAAACTTGATCCGCGTTCTTACAAATGTATTTTTCTGGGTTACTCTCTGACACAGAAAGGATACAAGTGCTATAGTCCCTCATTACGGAAGCACTTTGTAAGTGCTGACGTGACTTTTTTTGAAAATATCCCATATTATTCTCTTGAGGGTACTCAGTTGGCACCACCTTGTCTTCCTGAGATTGCTCAGTTACCGGCTGACCATGGTCTTTCTGAGACTGCTACTCGACCATCAATTACACAGGTATATGTTCGACGTTCTTCTGCTGCCGCTACTCCTGTTGCACCTCCGGATACAGCTTCTGTGCCCACACCATCTCCTCAAGCGTCTTCAGATCCGACACTCGATCTTCCTATTGCTCACCGTAAAGGTATTCGCTCCTGCACTTCCCATCCTATCTCTCAATTTGTGTCCTATGATCATTTGTCTCCCTCTTTTCGCGCTTTTTCTGTGTCTTTGTCCTCTGTTACTGTTCCTAAGTCTTATCAGGAGGCTCTTTCTCATCCTGGATGGCGTTCTGCTATGGAAGAAGAGATGCGCGCTTTGTCACTGAATCATACTTGGGATCTTGTTCCCCAGCCATCTGGAGCACATATTGTTGGTTGTCGTTGGGTGTTTGTCATCAAACACAATCCTGATGGTACTCTTGATCGTCTGAAAGCTCGTCTTGTGGCCAAAGGTTTCACTCAAACCTATGGGCTTGACTACACTGAGACTTTTTCTCCAGTTGCCAAACTCAATTCTGTTCGCATTATTATCTCTCTTGCAGCCAACCTTGATTGGCCTCTCCATCAGCTTGATGTCAAGAATGCTTTTCTTCATGGAGATCTCTCTGAGACAGTTTATATGGCTCAACCACCCGGTTTTGAGTCCAAGGGGGAGTCTGTGTGTCATCTTCGCAAATCTATTTATGGCCTCAAACAATCTCCCCGGGCTTGGTTCGATAAATTCAGCAGTACCGTCGTGTCTCATGGTATGACACGAAGTCAAGCTGATCACTCCGTCTTCTTTAAAAGGACCACCAGTGGTATTGTGATTCTCGTAGTCTATGTGGATGATATTGTCATTACAGGGAGTGACAATGATGGGATTCAGGTATTAATTCGTCACCTTTGTTCCAGTTTTCTCACCAAGGATCTAGGCAAGCTTCGGTATTTTCTTGGCATTGAAGTGGCTCGTTCTAAAGCAGGCATCAGTTTATCACAATGGAAATACACTCTCGATCTCTTGAAAGATACAGGTTATCTTGGTTCTAAACCTGTAGCTACTCCTATGGAGACTAATCATAAGCTTATGCCTGACGATGGTGAGTTGGTTGACGATCCTGAGTTGTATCGGAGACTTGTGGGTAAACTTATTTATCTCACTATCACTCGACCCGATATCTCCTATGCAGTCAGTATTGTCAGTCAATTTATGACTTGTCCTCGAGTTTCTCATATGGAGGCTGTTGTTCGCATCTTGAAGTATCTTAAAAATGCTCCTGGACGTGGACTTCTCTACAAAGCGTCTGGACATCTTCGTATCGAAGGGTATACGGATTCTGACTGGGCAGGATCTCCTGCTGATCGTCGTTCTACCACTGGTTATTGCACCTTTATAGGTGGCAATCTTGTGACTTGGAAAAGTAAGAAACAGTCTGTTGTAGCACGTTCTAGTGCTGAAGCAGAGTATAGAGCAATGGCTCATACCACTTGTGAGTTGACTTGGTTGCGTACACTTCTACATGAGTTTGGGTTTCCAGTACATGATCCAACTCCGTTATATTGTGATAATCAGGCTGCTATCCATATTGCTAATAATCCAGTATTCCACGAAAGGACCAAACACATTGAAGTTGATTGTCATTTCATTCGGTCGAAAGTGGAGTCAAAAGAGATCAGCACGCCTTTTGTTCCTTCAGGCTCTCAACTTGCTGATATTTTCACGAAGGCTCTTCCCAAGGCTTCCATTGATTCTATTTGTCGCAAGCTAGGAGTATACGATGTATACGCTCCAGCTTGAGGGGGAGTGTTGAAAAGGAAAGAATATTGTAGCACATGTTGTAAATCAATTAGGCAATTAGACAATTAGGAAGATTGTAATTAGTCTAATTAGGTAGATAGCAATTTCCTTATTGTTTCCTTTCCTAAATTATCTTGTACACAATCTATATATTGTGCCTCCTAGTGAGAAGAATATACATCAATTATAATCTTTCAACAACTCTAATGGTGGTGCAACATTATTTATCGATTTCCAATTTAGTTTTAGCATGTCAGGCAAATCTTTGCTTCAAAGTTCTTCCTTCTTCAGCATATGCATTTTGAAAATAGATGCTAATATGGCTAGGTATGGAAAGGGGACACTCGGAACCCAGGGGATCTAGATCCATCACTATTTGAGGTTTGTGTTTGATTAACCTCCCCTCCTATTAGAAGAATCCACAATTGTATAAGAGGTAATACAAATTTGCGTAAATGAGATTAATTCTTGTGTTATAGGGTATCACTCATGTTATTTGTTGCACGGGAACAACAGCTTTTCCATCAAGGCGATGGGACGGAGATAATACCCCTGAAAGAGTAGGTAAGGACCCATACCTGGTGGAATGAATTTGCAATCAGTATTTTCTCCAATTATTTTTCCGTAGTATTTGTTTTGAATTGTGATTTAGCATTGCCAAGGCTTCAAACGGCTGCTGTTGTCCTGGGGATGACAAAGCAACCATAACTGCCGCAAAGTCGCAAATAGATCCAAACTTGACACTTGACACCTGACACCAACCAAGTCCATTAATGGAAGAGTCCTTTGAAGTCAATCGTTCAGAAGTTTTGTTCTCAGATTTTCGAGATCTCGCTATTGGACGTCCTTTACTTGCATTTGTTGGATAAAGTGCAATTACATAATGTCTCCTAAAGGGTGCATTATTTTTAGCGATACAAACGATTCACTTAACAGATAAGATCCCCAATAATGGAATCAGTATCAAATAGGATCCACGTCATCTTTGCACTTCCTTTTCTCAAATCTTGGGAAATCTTTTATATGTTGCTTTTCAACTTGTTTTCTATACTAGTATTATTATGGAAAAACAGCCTGATGCCTGTTCAAAGTTTTCAGCCTTCAAAAGCCCATTTGTTTCTTGTGTGTGACATGTATTTTAATGCCATCATTGATACTACATCTATATCTATACCTTTCAAGATTGGGAAGGTGTGCGGAATCTTGTATCCTCTCTGCCTTCGTCGCTGAAAAGAATTGTTCTTGTTTCATCAGTTGGAGTAACCAAGTTCAATGAACTACCCTGGAGGTACTGTTATATGTGATACTGAGTAATGATTGGTTATGAATGTTATTTAGCTGCTTTTGGCTTTCACTTTGAAATGTCAGTTTTATAGAGTTACGCACAAGTCGTTGGTAAGTGTTCTACAGTCCCCGAACTTGTTCTACTTGTCTACAAATTCTTTTGCAGCCCTTTTGGTTTGTGGGGTTTGGTGAGAAATGATAAGAAATGGAGGGAAAAGTTAACCCCTCACTTGTTTGGATTGTGCAAAATGGAAAGAAATGATGATAGACATAAGGTCCCCATTACATTTCTCACCGGAAGTGGTGAGAAACGCCGACTATTTCTTTGCTTTTCTCACCTGCATTCCAAACGTTCCCTTGCTGAATATTGTTGAACTACTTCACGACTCACTATTGCTGTTGAGCTTTCTACTTAGATGGTTCACTTATTCTGTGGATGGTGGATTTTTGTCTGTAGTAGCTTTAGTCTCCCTTAACCCTGACTTGATTTAATCATTTTAATGGGTATTCAACTTAAGGAAGACATCTGAGCTAATCTATTTTCATGTTGAGGGTATGGATGAGCCCTGGTACGAGAAAGGGGAATGAGCAAGTTCTCATTAGAAGGTTCAGTGATTACACTGTAGTTTGTCTGGGGTTTGAACTTGATTTGTATTTATAGCGATTATATGCTTTGTACTCTTACTTTAAGCTTGCAACTTCTTGTTGTGTAATCTTTTCATTGTTTAGAAATTTGTGAAAACAATAAATGGAAAGCTGTGATTGAAAGGATACTAGAACGAAGAAAAATTAAGAGAGGTTACAAAGGAAAAATAGAGACCATCTCCGAGGATATCAGGTTCTGTTGACACGGTGTTTCTCGGTGTGCAGTTGAATTCTAGAAGTAATATTCTTTCTAAGTCTCCAGTTTTGTATTAGATGATGCAGCCAGTGGCTATTCTATGATCTGCTGGTTCTTCTTGACCCCACTAGAAGCTCTTTCCTATCCTTTATGTGGGACTCCTTGATTCAACTCATCTAGTTGAACAACCTGTTTCAAAGACTTATTATTGTACACAAATCGGTTGTTCAATAATAGGTGGTTGTGTTATTTGCTAATGGCATTGCTCTTCCTAGTAGAAGCACATTTTACAGCACATCTTTGACATCTTTTTTTTGTGCTAAAAGTATTTCTTTTATGTGCTCTCTAAGAAGGACTGAAAATTTTAGTGAAGGAAATAATTTGGTTCAAGCAAATAGCTCTTTTGGTTGCTTCCTGAATCTCATTTTTAAGTATAACTTAATTAGAAGCCATTGTGCTTGTATGCCTAATTCAAACTTGAAATTTGCTTCACTGCACATTTGGGCTTCGAAATTTCATTGAATGAATACTGTTAGAATAGTTAATGTGTGCTAGTCCCACATTGCTTAATTATGTTATGTAACAAGTTAAGTGATAATATAAATAAGTGTCTCTTGTGTTAAGGGTTAATCAACATTTAACACCCTTACACTTCTTCTCTATCTCATAAGATGTTATCAGAGCACAACACTGATCCACCATAGCCATGATAGCTGCCACCATCCAAGAAACCCTAAATCCACCATAGCCACCCACCTGTTAACTTCGAAACCCTAAATTGAACCATCTCTGTCCTCCAAAACCCTAAAACGTCACCTTGTAAACCCTAAATCATACCCAAAATCGAAACCCCTCTCCGAATCCCTGTTCAATACCCAAAATCGACGTCTGGAAACTCAAAGAGAATTCCAATCGATCATAACCGAGTTCGTACGGACCCCAATCGACCCTATTCGATCACCACCAAGTCCATACAAACCCTAATCGAGCCTTCGAACCCCATACGATCTGTGTCGAAGAGCCCTAATCCAACCAATCGAACCATACGAACCTCATTCGATCCCCATACGACTCCTACGAGACTTGTACAAACTCCAGTGCTGCTCGAAATCCCCAATTGCTGCTCGAACTCCACCCAGTGCTCGTTTGGTGATTATCGCAGTGTCTCATACTTTGGTTTTCAGTTGTTGTTCTGGTTTGTTCCTACCCCATTGATCTGATGAGGTAATGTTCTGCCTTCATTTGTTGCCTTCCATATCACTGTTCTACTGGCTGGTTCTATGTTCATTGTTGGTATGAGAATTGGTTGGTGGAGGTCATCATGGTCGTCGATAGCTGTTGGTTGGTGGCTGGCTTTTGTTGAATTCGGGGTGGCAGGTTGTTTTGGATGATCAAATCAGGTTCTTCGTAATTGATTATTGTTCGTAGTTGGTTATTTTTTGGTTGATTTAGTTGATTTCTATGCAATGACGTCTGAATCCAGTTATGTTTCTAGTTCTGTCTCTGCTACTATTAGTTCGTCTTCTCGGTTTCGTGACAGAAGGGTTATTACCTCCATCCTTTTTAATGATAAGAATTATGCTCTTTGGGCCAAGGCTGTTGAGGTCTATTTTAAGGGTGAGTCAACCTCATAGTGGCTCAATGATGATCCTCTTGCACAAGGCAGTTCAACATTTGTTGCATGGAAATCTGACGCCACTCGCATTCGCACTGGCTTGTGGAATATTATGGAACCCCAGATTAGTGGTCTTTTGATGTTTTTACCCACAGCCAAGCTTGTATGGAGACAGGCTCAGGAGATGTATTTTGGGGTTAACAATCTTCGTCGGACATATGATCTTCATCATGAATTTCTTTCTGACCATGGGTGAACAATCTTTGGAATCTCATTATGCTAATTTTTGTAATCTTTGTCAGATTAAGATTGCTATTTTTGCTGATATTCAGGTTGGAGCGTCAGCGACAATCTCTTTTTGTTGCTTGGTTTTTTACCAGTTTGCCTTTTCCTACCGATTCAGTCCGTTCGCAGATTTTGGGAGAACGGACGTTACCAGCTCTTGGTGAGGTTTTCCGTTGTATTCGTCAAGTCACTATTTCTGATATTGGTTCTACGTCTGCATCTCAGTTACCTTCTGACTGTTCCACTTTAGTCACTATGGTTTCCTGTGGTGGTTATACTCGTGGTGGTCCAACATCAGAGGTGGCTTTAGCCGTCGTGGTTTTAGTCGTGATATTGGCCGAGGTTTTGGTCGTGACTCTGGCCGTGGAGGTCTTGCACTTAGAGGAGGTGGCTAAGGCCATGGGCGGATG
The DNA here is from genome assembly GCA_016920895.1 of Vaccinium myrtillus. Lineage (NCBI taxonomy): Eukaryota > Viridiplantae > Streptophyta > Magnoliopsida > Ericales > Ericaceae > Vaccinium > Vaccinium myrtillus. The sequence goes on along the minus strand of CM029275.1, from coordinate 33,394,348 downwards.
CCTGTCACTGCAGTTGGTGCGATGCTAATAATCATACTATTGACTATTGTTGGGATCTCCATGGTCGCCTATCCGCTCACCAGGTCATAGTTTCAGAGGATGATGCTCCGCAGGTTTCTTTTAGCAGCGCCCCTCGTGTAGTTACTATTCCAGAGGATGAGTATCAGCAGTATCAGCAATATCGATCTGCTTAGACTTCTCATGTTATCTGCCTCCACTGCTATGCTTGCTCAGAATGGTCCACCATCTGCATATCTTGCTTCCCATACCCTTAGGTCATTGATTCTAGTGCTTCTGATCATATGACTGGTGTCTCTACTATCATGTCTAATTGTCGTCCTTCTGGGACATCTTCTCGTGTTACATTGGTTGCTGGTTCCACCACACAAATTGCTGGTTTGGGTTCTGTTCAGTGTTCTAAAAGTTGGTCAAGTCGGCCGACTAGTCGGCTCAAAGTCGAAATCGGCGATTAGTCGGCCAAAAGTCGCTAGTCCGCAGCCGACCGACCTGGGACCGACTAGTGTCTTTTAGAACCTTGGTTCTGTTACATTAAATCCATCTCTTTCTTTAGACACTGTTTTACATGTTCCTCACTTTCCTTTCATGTTAGAATAGCTTATTAGTGCTTATTAGTATTTGTCCCACATTGGCTAGCTAAGTAATGTATCTAGTCGTCCCATAATATAAATAAAGGTTTCATGTGTTAGGGTTTATTAACACCCTACACTTCTCTCTCTCTCTCTCTCTCTCTCTCTCTCTCTCTCTCTCAAACAACATGGTATCAGAGCATTCTGATCCTAATCCTTCGCTACCGTCTTAACCAAATTTCCAGAAACCCTAACCCAAAAAAAAAAAAAAAAAAAAAGTCATCATCCTGGTCTGCCATCTCCAGAAATTCTAACCCTACCAGAAACCCTAGCCACCCATCATCTCTAACCCTAGCCATCCATCATCTCTAGCCACAACCCACCAACTAAACCCTAAATCGACCTCTCTACAGTACTATACATCTCAAATCCATACCTTTAAAACCCTAAACCGACACCCCATACCCAGTCCAGTACTCGAATCCTAAACGGCATCGCATATCCTTCCCTGAAACTCTAAACCGACCTTTGAAATCCCATAAATATGCCCCAAACGACCTCTGAAACCTACTGAAAACTGTAACCCAGTTCACGTATGATTTAGAAACTCCATATGTTGCACTCGTCTGGCCTAGATTGCTCTTATCCTGCACTCGCATTTGCTACTCAGTGGATTTCGAGCATACCCAACTGGTCCTTCAACATCGTTAGTTGATTTCATACCTCGTTGGCTTGTTTCAACATTGTTTGACTCTGTTTCTTCCTCGTGATTGGTATATTGCTGGTTGATGTCTGTCGTTTGAAGTGGGTTTCTCATCTCTGGTATTTATTGGGTTGCTCCTGTGGCATTTCCCTCATCTCGGATTTGATTAGCTTCGATCACCTCTCTGTGGTTGCGTTGTGGTATAGTAATCTGATGAGGTACCTGAGTTCTAACTTGTGATTATAGTTCCGTTACTGCTATTTGGGTTATGTTTTCTATCATATTGATGGTTGGTCTAGTCGATTTGGTGATTTTTGGTTCACATGTTGTGATTTGTGGTTCCCGGTGTTAGTCGTGGTTAATCGTGCGATGTCGAGACTTGGTTGATTCGTGGTTCGATACACATCTTGGTAGATACAGTTGTTTCCAGTTTATTTGACAGGGTTGGTGGTTGATCAGTTGATTGATTTTGGCAACATGTCTGAAGACAAGTTTGCTAGTTCTGGTTCCAGTTTTGACTCTATTATTATTTTATGTTGATTTCATACGGTGGCTAGTAACAAAGTTTGTCATCACGGTTGTTTGGTTTGGTTGCTAGTGGATTCCGAGTTGGTGTTTGAGTTTGTTTATGATGAAGTCTCGCTTGCTTGTTTCGCCCCTGGATTTGGTGGTCGTGGTTCTAATTTTCGTGGTTGTGGTGGTTTTGGCCATGGTCGCATGTCGTGGGGAGGTAGTTCTCGTAGTTCTCGTCGTGGTAGCTCTAGTTGTGGAAGTTCGATTATGGTACTCGACAAAGGTGTACCCATTGTGGGGGTACCAATCATACAAAGGAGTATTGTTATGATCTTTATGGTTTTCCCTGGTCTCATCAAAGTTGCTATTTCGAGGATGTTAGACAGCTTTACTCATTCTTCGCCAACAAAAGAGGGTGACTATCTCAAAGAAAGGAGTATCGGCCAGTTAAAGCCTACCGTCACTTCGCAAGTTCCTCCATTGCTACGTTATCTCGCAGTTCCTCCGCCGCTTGCATTGCATCTTCTCATTCTTCTAATCATTGGGTTATTGATTCCGGTGCATCCGATCATATGACCGGTACTCCTTCTATTCTTTTCAAATCAGTAAGTCTCTCTGGTAAACCATCTCGTGTCACCTTAGCCGATGGTTCTACCACCAATGTTACTTGGTTTGGGTTTTGTTCATGTTACTTCCTCTCTTACTTTGGATTCCGTATCGCAAGTTCCTCGTTTTCCATTAAATCTTATGTCTCATTAGTAAACTTACCAAGTCTTTGAATTGCTCACCACATTCTTCCCTAATGGTTGTGTGTTTCGATCTCAAGACGGGGAAAAAGATTGGTGGCGGTGTGAACGTGGTGGCTTGTATTACTTTACCGATGATTTTCACCCTAGCTCGTTGCTCTTCACTCATCGGTGTCACCGTATCAACATCATTGTCGTCTTGGTCATCCATCACTTGAGAACCTTAAAAGGCTAGTGCCTTCATGTAGCCGTGTGGATGCTTTGCCATGTGAAGTCCGTGAGTTTAGCAAACATCATAGAGTATCTTTTTCTCCTAGAGTTGAGAGTCGGCCGCGTCCTTTTGAGTTAGTTCATTCTGATATTTGGGGTCCAATGCATGTTCCTAATATTTTTGGCTTTCAATATTATGTTATTTTTGTCGATGATTTCTCTCGTGTTACCTACATTTATCTCATGAAAGCAAGGTCCGAGTTATCTTCTATTTTTAAGTCATTTTATATGGAAATTAAAACCCAGTTTGATACTTGCATTCGCATATTTCGTTCTGATAATGCCCGTGAATATTTTAAAAATAGTCTTTCTCAGTTCTTTGATGATCACGGTATTATTCACCAGTCCTCTTGTGCTCGGACTCCACAACAAAATGGAGTTGCCGAACGCAAGATTCGACATTTATCAGAAGTTATGCGTGCAATGTTATTTCAAATGCAAGTTCCTAAGTCTTATTGGAGTGACGCAGTTCTTACCGCCTGCTATTTAATTAATCGTATGCCATCTACTGTTCTTAGTGGTCAGATACCCCATCAGGTATTGTTTCCTGGTCGCCCTCTTCACTCATTACCCCTTCGGATTTTTGGGTGCACGTGTTATGTTCATGCTCTGGATTCTGACCGGAGCAAACTTGACCCCCGCTCCATTAGGTGTATTTTTCTTGGTTACTCTCGGACTCAGAAAGGGTATAAGTGTTATTCTCCATCTTTACGTCGTCATTTTGTGTGTGCTGATGTCACATTTAATGAGTCGCTCCCGTTTTATTCGGAGCCTGTCAGTACAAATGATCGGTTTGCATCTGAGTCTGTGTTTCCTATAGTTGTCCCATCAGGTACTGGTCTTCCTCCACCAAAACCTTTGCAGGTATATGTTCGTCGGCCTAAACTTCCACCAGTGCCATCTCAGCCAGCACAATCTCAGCCTGAGCCATCTGAAGAACCAGCTCCACCTTCGCCCACCGCTCCGTCTTCTCCTCCGTTGCGGGATCTCACCGACCTTGATCGTCCTATTGCCCATCGTAAAGGTATTCGGTCATGCACTATACATCCTATTGCTCGGTTTGTTTCCTATAATCATTTGTCACCGTCCCTTCGTGCTTTTACTACTTCGGTCTCTTCCGTTTTTGTTCCTAACACTGTTCAAGAGGCTTTATCTATGTCTGAGTGGCGGAAAGCTATGGAGGATGAGATGTCTGCTCTTCATCATAATGGCACTTGGGAGTTGGTTTCTCTTCCTGCTGGTAAAACTACTGTTGGTTGTCGTTGGGTATTCACAGTCAAGTATCATCCGGATGGCACTATTGAGAGGTATAAGGCCCGCCTTGTGGCCAAAGGCTATACACAGACATATGGGGTTGATTATGCAGAGACCTTTTCCCCAGTTGCCAAGATAAACTCTGTTCGGATTCTTATTTCTCTTGCTACTAATCTAGGTTGGCCCTTATTTCAATTGGATGTCAAGAATGCCTTCTTACATGGTGATCTGCTCGAGGAGGTCTATATGGAGCAACCTCCTGGGTTTGTTGCTCAAGGGGAGCGTTCTCGGGTTTGTCGTCTTCGCAAAGCCTTATATGGTCTAAAGCAGTCCCCTCGAGCTTGGTTTGGTCGGTTTAGTGATGCTGTGCTGCAGTTTGGTATGCGTCGTTCCCATTCGGATCACTCTGTTTTCTCTCTTCAGTCAGAGCGTGGAAAAATAGTGTTGATTGTATATGTAGATGATATCATTATTACTGGAGATGATCAGAAGGGTATTGAGGAGTTGAAGCAGTTCTTACAGCGACAGTTTCATACTAAAGATTTGGGTACGCTACGGTATTTTTTGGGTATTGAGGTAGCAAGATCCAAGGATGGAATTAGTTTGTCCCAACGGAAGTATGCATTGGATATTCTTGAGGAGACAGGTTTATTGGGAGCAAAACCTGTGGAGACCCCAATGGATCCTAATGTGAAACTTTGTGTTGATCAGGGGGAGATATTTCCTCATCCAGACCGGTATCGTCGCTTAGTCGGTAAGTTGAATTACCTTACCAATACACGTCCTGATATCTCTTTTGCTTTGTCGTGGTGGTGAGTCAGTTTATGTCAGCACCTCGACTTCCACACTGGGAAGCTTGTCTTCGTATTGTGAAATATCTTAAGGCTCATCCGGGACGTGGTCTGTTTTATCGGTCTAATGGACATTTACGGATTGAAGCCTTTACCGACGCTGATTGGGCAGGATCACCATCTGATAGACGATCCACTACTGGGTACTGTACTTTTGTTGGAGGCAATTTGGTCACATGGAAAAGCAAGAAACAAACAGTGGTCGCAAGGTCTAGCGCAGAAGCAGAGTATCGGGCCATGGCACACACATCTTGTGAGATTGTGTGGTTGAGAGCTTTACTCAAGGAGTTAGGTTTTGATGTGGAGTTACCTATTCCTATGTATTGTGATAATCAAGCGGCAATACATATTGCTTCAAATCCAGTATTCCATGAGAGAACGAAACATATTGAAGTTGATTGTCACATTGTTCGTGAGAAGATAGATGGTGGTGTGTTATCTACTCCATTCGTTTCTACAGGAGCACAGTTGGCCGACATCTTCACAAAACCATTGTTTAAACCGCGTTTAGAGTTTTTATGTAACAAGCTGGGATTTTGTGATATTTATTCTCCAGCTTGAGGGGGAGTGTTAGAATAGCTTATTAGTGCTTATTAGTATTTGTCCCACATTGGCTAGCTAAGTAATGTATCTAGTCGTCCCATAATATAAATAAAGGTTTCATGTGTTAGGGTTTATTAACACCCTACACTTCTCTCTCTCTCTCTCTCTCTCTCTCTCTCTCTCTCTCTCTCTCTCTCTCTCTCTCTCTCTCAAACAACAAGTCTTATGTTTATTAGTAAGATTATCAAAGCTTTAAACTGTTCAGTCACCTTCTTTCCTAATTCTTGCGTCTTTCATGATCTCAAAACGAGGACAAAGATTGTTGGCAGAATTGAACGTGGTGGTCTATACTACTTTTTGGATGGCGAGTAGTCTACCTCTGTTGCATTCCAATCCACAGTTTCACCTTACCAGTATCATTGTCGTCTTGGTCATCTGTCTCTTCATGTAGTGTCGAGTCACTTTCGTGTGAAGTGTGTGAGTTTAGTAAACATCGTCGTGTGTCTTTTTCCCCTCAGTAAGAACGTCATGTGTCGAGTTCTTTTCACTTAGTGCATTTCGATGTTTGGGGTCCTATGTGTGTTCCGTCACGATCTCACTTCAGTATTTTGTGGTATTTGTGAATGATTACTCTCAGGTTATTTATATTTATCTCATGCATAGACGTTCCGAGTTGTACTCCATTTTCAAATCTTTTTATGAGGAAATAAAAACACAATTTGGCATGGCTATTCGCATTTTTCGTAATGCTCTATCACAGTTTTTGGATGAACATGGGGTTTTACATTAGTCCTCTTACGCTCGAACTCCACAACAAAATGGAGTTGCCGAATGCAAATTGGGACTCATATTGACAGTTACCCGTGCTCTCTTGTTTCAAATGAACGTTCCAAAATCTTATTGGAGTGGTGTGGTACTTACTGCTGGTTACCTTATTAATAGGATGCCTTCTATTGTCTTATGGGGTCAAGTACCATATGCTTTATTGTGTCCTGGTCGCCCACTTTACTCCCTTCCTCCTAATGCTTTCCCGTGCACGTGTTATGTTCATGAACTAGACCCTGATCAGGATAAACTTGATCCGCGGTCCATCAAGTGCATGTTTTTTGGGTTATTCCCACACTCAAAAGGGATATAAGTGTTATTCTCCAACTCTTCGTCGTCAGTTTGTGTGTGTTGATGTTACTTTCCATGAGTCCGTATCGTTTTTTGCTAGTTCTACTCCTTTTGAGGACCTCCCAGACTACATGCATATTCAACAACCCTTACCCCCACCCCCTCCACCGTTGCAAGTATGTGTTCGCCGTCCTAAAGGTGCACTGGCTCCGCTTCGGCTCACCGCTCTCTCTTCTCCTCCATTGCGAGATCCGGTCTCTTCTTCGTCTATTGATTTGATTTTATCCAAAGATTCTTTACCCATTGCTCTCTGTAAAGGTAAACGTATTTGTGCTACTTATCATCCTACTACTCAGTTTGTCTCTTATGATCACCTTTCCACATCCCTTCGCGCATTGCTACTTCTGTGTCTTCTGTTTTTGTTCCTAACACTATTCAGGGGGCCTTGTCTATTTTGCTTTACATCTAAGTTTCACCGACTCTGATTGGGCAGAATGACCATCTAACAGGAGATCCACTATGGGATATTGTATCTTTCTTAGTGGAAACCTTGTTAATTGGAAAAGTAAGAAGCAGACGGTAATTGCGCGGTCTAGTGCGGAGGCAAAGTACAGGGCTATGGCTCACACGACATGTGAGGTTGTGTGGGTACGTTCATTTCTTGAAGAGATAGGGTTCCCTGTGTAGGAGTCTATGAATCTGTATTGTGATAATCAAGTTGCAATCCACATAGCATCCAATCCGGTGTTTCATGAGAGGACTAAGCACATTGAAGTGGGTTGTCGTCTTGTACGAGGAAAGTTGACAGGTGGTCTGATTGCTACTCCGTTTGTGTCCACCAGTGCCCAGTTTGCCGATATGTTTACTAAGCCATCGTTCAAGCCACAATTAGTGTTACTTTGCCACAAGCTGCGATTTATTGATATTTATTCTCCAGCTTGAGGGGGAGTGGTAGAATAGTTTGTGTGTTAGTCCCATATTGCTTAATTATGTTATGTAACGAGTTAAGTGAAAATATAAATGTCTCTCTCTTGTGTTAAGGGTTAATTAACACCCTAGCACTTCTTCTCTATCTCATAACAAATACAACTTTTTCTGGTTTTCTGATCCTTCAGTTATTTTGTTCTCTCTCTCTCTCTCTCTCTCTCTCTCTCTCATTTTTTGCTGTAGTGTCATGAACCTTTTTGGTGTTCTCAAGTACAAGAAGATGGGGGAGGACTTTGTTCGCAATTCTGGTCTTCCATTTACCATAATCAGGTCTGCAACACCTCATTGCTCTCTTTTTCCAAGTCTGATTGAGGATTTTCACATTCAATAGCCCTTTTTTTTACTTGTTGGTTTTGGTTTGAGTATCGAACACCCAGGCCAAGGGTTCAAAAACTGGTGGACAAATGAAAACATTGTCATCCATTGTTGGCTCAATGAACTTTAATGCTTCTATGCTATTTAAATACTTCAGCTGCTACTTATACTATGACATTTTTAGACCTGGGAGATTGACGGATGGACCATACACCTCATATGATCTGAATACTCTTCTGAAAGCTACCGCTGGAGAAAGGCGTGCAGTTGTTGTTGGTCAAGGTAGAAGACAATCCTTTTTCTTTTTGTGTGGAATGAGCTAAACATGTCTTTATCATGGGAAATTCTATGTGTTTCTGTTTATCAATAGTCCATGTGATCATAGTTTGAGTCTGCTAAATGCCTAACATTTTGCTTTACATCTAAGTTTCAAGAAAGATAAAAGTCATAGGAGCTGCAGCTTGTTTACTCTTTTGTAGTTATCCAATATGCCATACTAACTTGAATTCGTGTAATTTAATGGTCAGTGAAGTAAATCTGAAAGTTATGTCCTCAAAGGCGCAAAAGTTTGAAATGATTCTTTTTTCATGACGTACACTAGAGCATGTGTTTTAATTCTAGTGGCAGTTGCAGCTGTATTGATCTGGGGCGGTTATGATAGGAAAGCTTTCAAGATATTAGTTGAAACCTGGGGGGATAGTGTCTGAGTAGGGTATGCGACAAGTAGTGGTGGGAAAGGATGTATTACAGTCATGTCTGACATTGAAAGATAGACAATACAGGGGACGACTCTAAGTGGCATGTTCGACATGCATGCGAATGTATCTCGTGGGGTTCTATGTTGGCATGTGCCTGTCACTGCTACAACTGATACCGGATTTGGAAAATGGGAAGGAAGAAAAAAAATGATAAAGGGAATAAAGCTCACCACCTAAGTTAGGAAGCCAACGGGATACAGATTAACACCACCCGAGGGTTAAACGAGGGATACAGGGCTGGATAACACTTGCCACTCAAAGGAATCCACGGTCCACCTAAGAGATAAGAGCAATAAGAACAACTAATCTTCTCACAAAGCCAAAGGCTATCAAACTAAAAAACACTCACTGCCCATTGTATTCATTAGCAAAGGATTAAATAGGACTTGTTGGAACATCCCTCCAAACATAGGTAGAAAAAAACTTAGACTTCCAATGCTGGAACTTCATGAAAATAAAGACTTTTGACTACAAAAAACTAGGTAGACTCTTGAGAACTTAAAAGAAACTTAGGAACTTGAAAAGAACTTAAATGATTCAAAAGAATTTCAAACAACAACTTGATTTTTGGGAACTCAAGTTTTCGGAATTCTGGTGTCAACAACTTATGTTCTTTTGGACACTACAGGCTTGGGTAGTGTAGTGGGCCGAAATCTAACCGTCCTAATGGGCCTCGGTGAAGGAGCCCGTTGAACCCAGGCCCAAGCGGATCTCCAGGCCCGCCAAGGGACAAAAGATTGTGGGCCGCCCGAGCTCGAACAGTCCGAGACGAACCAGTGTCTCGGCCGACATACCGTAAACCGGACGAGCCATCCATGACGGATTGTATCCGAGATGGCTCGGAAGGATAAATCCGAGATACCGGTGACGTCTTCCGTGACGTCGCTCGAGGCGGTTAACACCCGTAACAAACTGGGCGAGGGCCCATGTGCACTTTGCAAACGGTTTCTGTGTCAGCGTGAGCCCCGCCGAGCGGTTATGCCACGCGTCGCAGCCCTATTGGAGGATGGATAAACGTAATACTCGTGAGGCCAATTCGTGATGCTCGGTGACGTCACCCGAGCCAAAATGACTAGGTTGCCCCTGTCCTAGGGAAGCCTATATAAGCGAAGCGAAGTGGCCCTAAGAAGAGGACAACTCTCTCTCTCTCTAAACTTATTCTCTCAACTTACATCTCTTCTTCTCCGATTTCTTACTAGATCGTCGGAGTGCCTTCCCTGGCCACATTCCGGCCAGGTTTGGTGCTAACGGCGTGCTCTACTTGTGCAGGAGCTCGCGAAGGCTCACGGAGTGCTCTCTTGCCATTCACTCGAGTCAGGAGCCAAGGGAGAAGGCTCTACGGATATTTTGAGGACACCACAATTGGCGACTCTGCTGGGGACGACAACCCAGAAACTCCGGTGCTCCTCCCTAGATCCACCCTTTTCTCACCCTTCTCAGTGAATCCTTGACTCACAATGGGTGGCGAACCAACTCAACCACCACATCTCAGCGACCCCCTCCACCCCTCTGCCTCCAGGGATCCCAAGGGGACCCCTCACGTCTCCGTCTCCATCCAGCCAGGTCACCTCGGACTCACTCCGAGCCCGGATCCACAGCATCTAGCCATCCAGCGACTCACTCACCACCTAGAGGAGCGAGACGCAGAGATGGAGGCGATGAGAGCCCAGCTCTCTAAACTAACCGAGACGGTAAAAAAGAAGGCTGCTGCAGAGACCACCGCAACATCTCATGGTGGCCTCTCCGGCCAAAGACGCTCGGCCAAGGATCGAACTGGTAACCCTGACAGAGAGAGGGCTCAAAATAAGGCTCTCGTGCTTCGGCACGAGAACCCGTCGACCGAGCACCTCTCAAGGGGCCACCAGGGAGATTCCTCTCGGCATTACTCCTCACAGGTCTCGGAATCAAGTGCTCGTTCGCCATATTCACAGTTGTCTGCATCTCACGAAACGGTGTACTGCTTCGAAGATGGCGAATATAAACCAATCTATCTCCGGAAGGATCCCAAGGAGACGGCCTTCACCGAGCGTTCTCCTGGCCAACGCCGCCATAAGACCCCTCCACAACCAGCTAAATCCGCTGATCTCCGAGCTCGAGTAGAGCAATTGAAGAAAGCCTCTCCACAAGAGCAAAATCTGGTCGTCTTCCGAGATGGCGATACAGGAAAGCGTCATACCTACCGAGCTAACGAAAAAGCTCACCATGACGACGCTGGTGGAAAAAGAAAGGAGAAAGATCCCGGGAGCAAACCCATCACCACGAGCATCACCACGAGCGTCACCACGATGAGCAAGCGCCATACTTATACCGAGAAGCGCTCTCGACCAAACGACGGATTTATCATACCGTCACTTCCCCTCTATCATCTCTCCCTCCCTTGCCGAGCGTCGACGAACGCCCGAAAGCGCTTGGCAAAATCACCTTTCACAAAGGAGATCGCCTCAACAACTTTACCACTGATTCTCGCTCCCGGTTCAACTGCTTACGACGCCCTCACTGGACGCGTACAACCATCTCATATACTTCGACATGATCATCAACCTTTATACCTCGGATCAAGCCTTGATGTGCAAAGTGTTCCCCACGAGCCTAGGGACTCTCGGGTCCCTATGGTTCAATAAACTCGACGAAGGATCCATTGGGAGTTACGGGCCCTAGAGAGAGCCTTTCTCTGCCTCGGTTTGTTACGAGCAATATACGTAAGAAGGAGGTAGACTTTCCTCGGCCTCGGGAAGGCCCGGATGAAACACTACGCCAGTACGCCGCTAGGTACTGGGAAATGTTCCACCAAGTCCAGGGTTGTGATCATACCCTTGCTGCAACACACTTTAAGCATGGCTTGGAGAGCAAGAGGCCTGTGTTCACAGATCTGATGTTACATCCACCAAAGAACATGGACGACCTGATGGAACGGATAAACAAGTATATCGAGCTGGAGGAACTTTTAACCGAGCGTGACGCTCCAACCTCCTCCTCCGTTCCGAGGGTTATCCATGTCTCGGGTAATCAGAAGAAGGCGGTAAACACCATCAAGACGGATGCAGCAAAGAGACTTCCGAAGGCAAGCGACTTCGCCGCCGAACGCACGGTGTTCACCGAGCCAATATACATGCTTCTACGGAAAATCGAGAATGAAGGTTTCTTCCATTGGCCGGACCACAAGATGGGCACCCAAGATAAAACTAAGGATAGAAAGGTCTATTGCACCTACCACCGAGAGCAAGGTCACTACACGACCTCGTGCAAGCACTGCTCAAAGCATATTTGGAAACCCTTGTCTCTACTGGGAACCTGGACGCTTACATCGACCGGATAAAACTCGCTCGGGCACAAGGACAGGAGCGGCCGCAGAGGAGGCGCCCGGAAGAAGTGGTAATGCACGTGATCCACGGTCCTAAGTTACGAGAATGATGGAGGCTCGGGTGTTTAAGGAAATCGAGCAAGCTACCAAGGCATTGGAGGTGCTCTCGGTCAAGCCACAAATAAACGCAGCCTCCCGACTAAGGAGTCTCAAAGGACGATCAATTTCACCGAGAAGGATTTGGAGGGTGTGCACTTCCCACACAACGACGCCCTCATCATTACACTCAAAGTGGGCAAGAGCAACGGTGGAGAGAATCTTGGTAGACCAAGGAAGCGCCGCCGCCGAGGTAATGTACTATTCCTTGTTTAAGCGATACGGATTCACTAGCAAGGACCTTAAGCCCTCCGAGGTCCCCCTCGTTGGCTTTAGTGGTACACCGGTGTATCCACTCGGTACCATCACTCTTCCCGTTATCACGGGCTCCTGGTAACTCAACAAGTGGAGTTCATTGTTGTCAACTCGCCGAGCCCCTATAATATTATATTGGGAAGAAACTGCTCCATGCAATGAAAGTCGTGGCATCCACGTACCATCAAAAAGCCGCGTTTATCGGAATAAAGGAAAGCAGGAGAGTGTTAAAGGCGATCGATAGCCGCCAAGAAATGCTATATCTCAACCAGAGGCGTAAAGGAGAAGATTAAGCCGGCAGTGCAGTGGGTGGAAGTCCCCGAGGCACCGCCTCGAAGACGCTTGGCGACCGGCCGAGGCAAAATCGGTTGAAGATCTCATCACAAATTCCCAATCAATGAGGACGGAGCCGCTTTCTTCCTTCTCGGGGTCTACACTAACCGAGGCCGAAAAGGAGGAGATGGTGACCTTCCTCAAGGCAAACATTCAGGTGTTTGCCTGGACACCGTATGAGATGCCAGGTGTTGACCCGAGCTTCATCAAACACCAGCTCAAAGTTGACCCATTGAGACGCCCGGTCATCCAGAAGCCGAGAAGGTCTTCACTGCTCATGCCGGGCGCTTGAGTCGAAGTAGACAAGCTACTAGAAGCCCAAGCGATCCAGGAAATCCAGTACCCTACTTGGCTGGCAAATACGGTGGTGGTTCCCAAGAAGAACGGTAAGCTAAGGGTCTGCGTAGACTACACGAACCTCAATGATGCATGTCCAAAAGACTGTTTTCCAGTCCCTCGGATAGACAAACTCGTGGACGCTACGGCAGGTCACGCTCGGTTAAGCTTTATGGATGCGTACAGGGGCTACCACCAAGTCTTTATGGATGAAGAGGACAGGGAAAAGACAGCTTTCATCACTCCGAGAGGCCTCTATTGCTATCGAGTCATGCCCTTCGGGCTGAAGAACGCCGGGGCCACCTTTCAACGAATGGTGTCTCGGATGTTCAAAGATCAGCTCGGGGACACGATGGAAGCATACATCGACGACATGGTGGTGAAAAGTGTGCAAGAAGGAAGCCACATTGCAGATCTCGACAAGATGTTCACGGTGCTGAAGCAGCATGGCCTAAAGCTCAACGCCGAGAAGTGCTCTTTCGGAGTCGGATCAGGAAAATTCCTAGGCCATTTGGTAACAAGAAGGGGTATTGAAGCAGATCCGAGCCAGGTAACGGCAATACAACGGCTCGTTTCACCAAGCACGATCAAGGAAGTTCAAAGGCTTACAGGGATGGCCGCAGCACTCAACCGCTTCATCAGCCGTTCGGCAGACATATGCCGACCTCTTTTTCAATCTATCAAGACGAGCAAAAGGAAATTCCAAAGTGGACAGAGGAGTGTGAGAAAGCTCAGCAGCGCCTAAAAACCTATCTAACCGAGCCTCCTTTACCGGAGACGCCTCGAAAATGAAGATTTATTTATCTACCTTTCGCCTCCACACGCAAATCGCCGATCCTAGTCCGAGCAGAGGAGTCGAGCATCGACTGCTGTATTATGCGAGCAAGACACTAACCTAAGTGCCGAGACAAGGTACCTACCTCTTGAAAAATTGCCTTTGCTCGTAATCGCATCTCGAAGCCGCTCCCTACTTCCAAGCTCACACAATCATCGTCCTCACCGAGCATCCACCAAGGCACTTTTCCGAAGAGCCGATCTCTCAACACGGGTCTCGAGTGGTCATGTGAAATGGCCAACTTTGACATCCAAAGATCGACCAAGAACAATGACTATTAAGGCGCAGTGTTGGCCGACTTTATAGCCGAGCTAACACCAGAGCGTAAAAAACAAGGAAGAAAACCCTACCTAACCCCTCCCAAGCAACCTATTGAAGACCATGACGCACCCGTGGCGATTGAAGATATAACCAACAAGAATGTCTCTGAGGAAGAGGCTGACGCAGCTGACTTAACACCAACGCCTCTCTCGGAAGGAGAACCGAGTCCGAGCGCGGATGAAGAGCAGGCAACCACGCCATTCTCTACTTGGCACATGTTCCACGGTAATGCTTGGAAGTTGCACGTGGATGGAGCCTCTAACCAACGAGGAGCTGGAGCAGGCGTCGTCCTAATCTCCCCCGAGGGAGTCATTCACGAGAATGCAATATCAATCGAGTTCCCGGCCTCTAACAATGAGGCCGAGTACGAAGCCTTAATCGCTGGCCTTCGGTTAGCCGAAGCAATGGCAGTGAAGACTCTGATGGTTTATAGCGACTCTCAACTCGTTGTGAACCAATTCAACGGAGAATATGATGCAAGGATGAAAGAATGGCCAAATATCTAAACATAGCCAGGGTATTAACCGAGCAGTTTGAAGAAATCGAAGTACACCAGGTGGGCCGAGAGCACAACGCCCACGCAGACGCACTTGCAGGATTGGGATCTGCATGCAAAGCTTCCGAGCAACGAAGCATTTCTTTCGGAACAATCTCTGCACCGAGCTTCGACCCCCCTCGGACTCAAATGATGAATATTGAGCTCGGACCTAGCTGGATGGATGAACTCGTGTTTTATCTTCGAGACGACAAGCTCCCCGACGACCGACGAGAAGCCCACCGGATCAGATGCAAGGCTGCAAACTATTGGCTCTCACCAACGGGCTCCCTATACAGACGCTCTCGGACCGGACCGTACCTCATGGCAATCCATCAGAACCAAGTCCATTCAATACTCCACGAACTTCACGCAGGCAGTGGAGGCTGCCACTCAGGAGGACACTCCATTGCCCATCGAGCCATCACTCAGGGATATTGGTGGCCCAAGATGAAGAAAGACGCTGAGGAATTTGTTCGGAAATGCCACAGGTGCCAGTTGTACAAGCCAATGATCCATCAACCTGCCGAGAACCTTCAACCGATCACTAGTCCATGGCCTTTTGCCCAATGGGGCTTGGACATTGTCGGAGAACTTCCACTCGCTCCAGGAGGATTTCGCTACCTCATAACTGTCACAGATTATTTTTCCAAATGGGTTGAAGCCGAGCCTTTGGTTTTCATTACCGAGGCCAATGTAAAGAGTTTTCTGTGGCAGAATATCATCTCTCGGTACGGGGTGCCATATGCAATTGTCTCGGACAACGGGAAGCAGTTCACAGGGAAGCAAATGAAAGAGGTATGTGATAAGCTCGGGATGCGGTTCTTCAACTCCACACCTGTCTATCCTCAAGGTAACGGCCAGGCCGAGGCGTCTAACAAGACGGTCGCGGCTGGACTCAAGCGAAGGCTAACTGCTAAGAGAGGAAAATGGGCTGAAGAGTTACCACACGTTCTATGGGCATTCCGGACCACCCCGAGGCGCTCTACGGGCCAGACTCCCTACTCTCTCGCGTACGGTATTGAAGCTGTAATCCCCATTCAGAAGGGGCTACCTACTATCAGGACCGAGTACTTTGATGAAACCACCAATGACACGGCTTTAAGTAACGACCTGGACTTGGCCGAGGAGAAGCGTGATGCAGCTCGGGTAAAATTGGCAGCTTATCAGCAGGAGGTTGCTAAGGGGTACAACAAGACGGTTCGGTTGCGGACATTCTGCCCGGACGACCTGGTCCTCAAGAAGGTTACGGATAAGAACAAGAAAAAGAAGCTGATGCCTAATTGGGATGGTCCCTTCCGAGTCGTGAAGAAGGTCGGAAAAGGAGCTTATCAGATTGAAGACATGAACGGGAAGCTCGTGGACAAGCCTTGGAACGCTTACAACTTGAGAAAGTATTATGCTTAGGGTGGAAGCTCTCGGAAGATTAATTTCAGACTTAGCACAATTATGAAGACATTTTGATGTATTATATTCTCGGAAGTTTATCAATGAAAAGTCTTTTTATCTCAACTGTTATCCTTTTAATCCTGTCTCGGTATTCGTACCCAACGGCTTCGGCTAAAGACAGAAAATCACATATGGGTCTCACCCCATAAGACCGCTCGGTTTAACCAAGCCAATCAAAATCAAACACCATCGTGGTGGTACTAACATCAGAAGTCTCGGTATGTTTTCACCGAGCAACTTAAACTCTTATTAAGGGGTATTGTCTCAATGATAACTTATATTTATAAGTTACACAATTGACTCGGTTTACCGAGCAAAATAACCTCTTTTAGGGGTATTGTTTCACTGATAACTTATATTTCTAAGTTATACAACTACCGAGACATATGATATCACTCTCGGATATGACACTTGTGAAATTTTTATATCTTATAAACATTCAATTGACTCGGCAAAATACCCGAGAAGATCTGTCAACTGCTTTGGTTATTTTTCATGCCTTAGCAAATTTTCTCAAAATTTTTTTTTACAACCCTTAATTGTGAACGTTCAATTGACTCGGCAATATATCCGAGAAGACCTATCAAGTGCTTCGGTTATGTTCCATGCCTTAGCAAAATTTTTCAACATCTTAAATACGTCATTCAATTGACTCGGCAAAATATCCGAGAGGATCTATTAATTGCTTCGGTTATTTTTCATGCCTTAGCAAACTTTCTTACAACATTCATCTCGACTTAGGCCAGGGGTATTTACTTGCCCTAAGCCGAGACGAAAGGGGGCAATACTATACAAAAACCGAGACAAACACTCAAAAACAATACATAAGACAAAAACCCCGTCCATTCAATCAACGTAAGCGACTCGGCATAAAATTCCACCGAGCCGCTTCAAGGGAAGAAATAGTTTGACAAAAAGTATAGATTCAAGAAGCAACTACTGTGACCCGGCATAAAATTCCACCGAGCCACACCACAAACCACAGAAATTGTTCGGGGAAGAAAGAGAGATACAGTTTAAACAAATCAAAGACTACGAGTAACTAAGCATCTTTCCCGAGCTCATTATTTTCAGACTCGGCAACAGTGTTCGGATCCTCACCAACTTCAGGTTCAGCTGCCTCCTCGTCTTCTTCAACCTCCTCCTCCGGGGGGATCTCGATTTCAGGGGTCTCGACCTCGGGTAGAGCTCGGAGAGCAGATTCAGCAGGAACGCTGCCAGCTTCCAATCCGAGCTCGTAACCTTTGGCCACCCCTTTAAAGTAATAAATCTTGGCACCCCTGCGGAAGCCCATATTTGTTATCTCCTCCACCTGCCCCTGGTAGTGCGCGATGACCTTCTCTTTAGCCTCCTGAAAGCCGGCCGAGTGCGCAACGCTGACAGCCTCCTTTGACCTCTGCTCCTCCTCGGACAGTTTTTGTTGCAGCTCTTTCACCTGCCCCTTCAGGGTTTCCAGCTCGGAGAGTTGCTTTTTTGCCTCATCCAGTTCCGAGAGCTGGAGCCTCGCAGCTGCAAGTTCGTTCTCGGAGTCTCTCTTCTTGGTAAGAGCATCCTTGTACTTTATCTTTAGAGAGCTGAAGGAGGAGGAGAGGTTCACAACCTTCTGGTGGTAACCGAGCAGGGATTGGTTGGCCTACAAAAAATCCATTACAACAGTTATAAATTGTTCCAATACAAGAAAACAGAAGACGTTCTCGGAAGGGATTATTACTTACAAGGGTCAAGTGAGAAAACATATCCACAATGTTCCCTTCCAGATCAGCAGGGACCTGCTTCATATCTTCAGGAAGACACACGCCCTGAAGCACAGGCAGTCCGAGCCTAGGATTGGCTCGGACGCTGTCCGTTAATAGCACAGGTTGCCCCTGCTTGGTCTGAGGGGCGAAAATGAAAGGGATTGGAGAGGAGGTTTCGGCAGTTGAATCTTTCTCGGTAGGAGTTTTCTCTTGGGGGGTCTTATCAGCGGCGGCTTTGTTCTTCGGTGTGTCTTTACCCGAGCCTGATCCAATCACAAGCCTCTGCTTCTTAAGCTCGGCTGTATCAGTCTCGGTATTGACAGGGGCTCGCTTTGCCTGAGCTGAGTTGCCCTTGGCAGACGGAGTAGCAGACTTCTTCGGTTTCTTTAGAAGGCTCGGGAGTTCACCGAGGTTACCACCCATATTTTCGTCTTCTTCTTCGAAATCCTCTTGAAGTGGCTCTCTGATCATCCCAGCCAAGTCCTGGATTCGGGCCCTGTGAAGATCGACCTCGGTATCCGAACTCAGCTCAACGGCCTCCACCGACTTCCCTTTGAAAGATACCCTCTTCCTCTTCCTGCTCGTCTCTGCCCGCTCGGCCTCAAGCTGCTCCTTAGTCTTCTTCTTCCTCTTTTGGAGGTAGGAGGTATAGGTTGGCTCGTAGCCTAGAAGAACGTGGGCGAGCCTTTCCCCATGAGGCACGGAGTAAGCAGCCCTGATGTGATCGTCGTTCTTGGCTTTGAACAGTCGAGCAGAGATCGGAGAAGGTTCTGCAAAAAAGAAGATAAGATCTCGGTAAGTACAGTTCTACAAAAGTTATGCAAGTATAAAATTTATAGAAGATCAAAACGAAGCAAACCTAAAAGCACATTGAGTCTCGGTATGGGGTAAAGACCGTCGTCCTCGGGACCGAACTCAAAATTTCCCCGAATCTCAACGAAATCGTTGGCCCCGCGATCGGAGTCAGGAAGATGGTCAATCAGGTACTCTCGGGGTTCCTTTGGCGTGCTCCGCAGAGAGAGGAATCTTCGACCTAAGGGGCTACTCCGAGAAACGTTGTAAACCCCAATCAGGTCGAAAAGATTGAAAACTAAACCATATTTTTCTCGGAGGTAGTAGATCCCGTTGATTATCCTAAAGGAGTTCATGGCCAAGAACCTCGGGGGCAACTTGTACTCAAAAAAGAATTGTCGGAGAAGAAGGTTCATAGGGAACCGAACCCCCCCCTCGGTAATCGCTATTAAGGGGAGGGTAATATGGTCCTCGGAGAATGTGATTTGGTCCGGGGACACCGAGCGGATCTCAACGTCGCTGGGAATGTCATATTCCTCACAGAATGCCTCGTATTCACCGGGCTTCCCGCTGAAGAAATGCAGGTACGGATTAGGCTCTTTCTCGGAAGGCTTCGCCTTGGATTTACGGGCTACTCGGGGTGGGGTCTCGGAAGCGTGGGTCGTAACGGGAGCGTTGGCAGCAGGTTTGAATGGCGAGCCCTCGGTGGAAGGTTCGTACACCGAACCAGAGTGGTCCGCCCCTCGCTGAACGACTTCTACAATCTGAACATCGGGGATCTGAGCCGAGGCACCGTTGCCGTCCCTCCCATCCCCGAGGTTGGCTGAATCAGTATGGTCGCTGCTCAGCTCCCCCTGGTTTACCGACCCCTGGCTACCGGATCTGACAACTTGATGAGCACCGACAGGGTCGACAGGATTGAACTCATCACCTACTGGACCTATATCTGCGGACGCCATTCCGACGTCCGGATCAAAGAAGGTCTGTGCGAGACGGTAGCTGTAGTGATTATAGCTGTGCACTGGGGACACGGAGCCTGACCTGTTCGAGCTTCCCGAGGAGAAGACGTAGGGCTCCAGGGTTACCGAACCTGAAAAGTGCACGGGTGAACAACAGTTAGCTATATAACTGATAGTGTCTCAAAGCGTTTTACTAGGTGAAAAGATCATCTCGGAAACATTCCGAGCCAATATCCTAATCGACCTAAGCGCAATCTGTGCGCCTCGGAAATCCTAGACCGGGGAAGGGCTACTGATGGCTCGGGTTTCAAACTCGGTCAAGGTCCGGATCCCTTGTCTCGGTTATGTCTCGGTTGACAAACAAAACTAAAACCTAAAACGTGAGGTTTGAAGGATCTGGAAGCGACTTGAAGAGTCACGTGGATGGTTTTAACTAAGAACACGATGAACAGCGAACCGACTGGTTCAAACTGTTCATAGTGTTTTCTACAATCTCTCAACAGGATCACTCAGTTTAAATCAACTCAAAATGGCAAAATGGGGGTGAAAACCACAATCAGAAGAAGAAAAAGAATGAGTTTTCAAAGAAAATTCGTTACCTGAGTAGCACTGAAAAAGAATGGATAACGGCGGCGGAGATGAACAGTTGCGGTGGCAATGATGAACAGTTGCGGTGGCAATGGCGAAACAGGCGGTGGCAATGGCGAAACAGGCGGTGGCAAAGATGAACAGGCGCGGTGGCTATGGCGAAACACGGCGGTGCAAGGCGGTTGAGGCTGCTGACTTTGCTTCGATCGTGAAGAGAGAGAAAACGAGAGAAAAGTGTCTCTCTCTCTACGAGTTTCCCTTTTATAGGGACAAGATGGGTTCAAAACACGGCGCGAGAAACGAGACACAACCGACGGCGTGATCTGTCGCATTAAACACGTGTCGCCTGATGGGATCATCCGAGACGATCCTCTCTCAGGAAAAAGACCATGATCCGCGTACGTCTCCCTCGCCCTGTTAACATCTGCCACGTGGTGCAATCCGAATCCATCCACGAAGCAATCAAAACTGGGGCTCGGTCAAAAGAAAAACAAACAGAAGGCGTCCTGCCTTCTCGGATGCATCTTACTTACACCTCGGTTTAATGCAACGGCCCAACAAGAAATGGTCAACTCCTTTCTCGGAACCATATGTCTCGGAAGAAGTTGAGGGGCTATTGTAGTGGGCCGAAATCTAACCGTCCTAATGGGCCTCGGTGAAGGAGCCCGTTGAACCCAGGCCCAAGCGGATCTCCAGGCCCGCCAAGGGACAAAAGATTGTGGGCCGCCCGAGCTCGAACAGTCCGAGACGAACCGTGTCTCGGCCGACATACCGTAAACCGGACGAGCCATCCATGACGGATTGTATCCGAGATGGCTCGGAAGGATAAATCCGAGATACCGGTGACGTCTTCCGTGACGTCGCTCGAGGCGGTTAACACCCGTAACAAACTGGGCGAGGGCCCATGTGCACTTTGCAAACGGTTTCTGTGTCAGCGTGAGCCCCGCCGAGCGGTTATGCCACGCGTCGCAGCCCTATTGGAGGATGGATAAACGTAATACTCGTGAGGCCAATTCGTGATGCTCGGTGACGTCACCCGAGCCAAAATGACTAGGTTGCCCCTGTCCTAGGGAAGCCTATATAAGCGAAGCGAAGTGGCCCTAAGAAGAGGACAACTCTCTCTCTCTCTAAACTTATTCTCTCAACTTACATCTCTTCTTCTCCGATTTCTTACTAGATCGTCGGAGTGCCTTCCCTGGCCACATTCCGGCCAGGTTTGGTGCTAACGGCGTGCTCTACTTGTGCAGGAGCTCGCGAAGGCTCACGGAGTGCTCTCTTGCCATTCACTCGAGTCAGGAGCCAAGGGAGAAGGCTCTACGGATATTTTGAGGACACCACAGGTAGTTGTACCCACAGGTGGGTCGGGTCATACTGGCAGGCTTGGTTGATTTTTAAGAACTATGGTTTTGGACCAATAAACGATGAAACTTAATGTTTCTTGGACCAAGGATCATTCTGGTACGAGGAATGATGTGAATGTGGTACGCACATGCCCTAGTTTGTGGTACGGTAGTGGTAGGCTTCTATAAATTTCAGTACAATATGTACTCTTTGCAAGTAAGCCAAAAAAAAAAGTTTCTACATAGAAATTACGAGATACTTTTTCTACATTGGCATTCTATATGGACATATTATGGAAATAGAAAGTAAAAACTTTGGAATTGGTCTGGATATCTAATTTCACTATTTTGACCCATACTTTTGAACTGTTAGGATGCCAATGGAAGACAAAAGCTGCATATTCCATATCAAAAGATGAACTTTATAAACTACAATTAATATTGTTTTAGGGAAAAACCCTAATAACGCCAAAAGGACTAAACTGCCCCAATGTAAATGATAAAAGAAAACACAATAAAATAAGCAAATTGTTTTTACTTTCACATGAACATGTGTCCCACAACGTAAATCGGCAGGATATTAGGATCTTTTTGGTAACCAAAACCTTGAACTCTAGCATTCATGTAGGCGTGTTTGAGCCATTACCCAACTTTGGCATGCCTGAGCCATAGGTTACCTTTGGCGCGCTTGAGCTCTTCCCCTTGGTTTAGGTTATGTCACATTAGCTCCTAATAGGATATACCCATGGACAATATACAGTTGAGGGAGTATGTCATGACTTCACTAGCCTTTCAATTGAATTAGAAACTAAGCTTTAGGATGGCTAACTTTGGAGGGTGTCTTATAACCTTGGTTGCAGTTGGCATCAGTCTATTGATCGTAGATATTAAAGTGTTTCTTGGTTAATAAGAATGCCATTGAAAGAGCAAAAAAAAAAAAAAAAAGAGATGGAAGGTATACCTTCCAAATACGTCAAGAACTATCTAACTAGACACGGCAAGGACTTCGAATGAAATTTTCGTGAAGTTACAGATCATAGAGTGTGGGGTTGGTGATTCGTTTGTCTCTATTCAGGTCGGATCCGAACAAGCTTGCCTTCTTCTTCCTTGGATTTGTCTTCAAAACAAGGAACCGGTAGGCGGCATTCGGCTGAGTTCAGGTGGAGGGCACTCCAATGCCCAAGTTAGACACTGGGAAAGGAGGGCAAAGTACAAAACTTAGACTAGAACGACGTACCTCCCTTAGGGTTTATCCCTTAGGCTTTATAGTGAGCTTGTACTTGCTCCCCAAGTAAGTCTGTGCTAGGCACGAGCCCCGTGACGCCACACGTAACTGCCTCGTGTAAATGATGTCATAATGACACCCGGAGTACACCTGGCCAGATGCACATGTTTGGGACATGCCATTGGGACGCCACGTAGATCGTAGCTTTTGAGTCACCTTTTGGGTCGGGCGTGCTCCTGCCCTGCCCTACAGTTTCCCCGTAATTTTATGGACTGGACTCTCATGTCATGGGCTCCGGTGCACGGTTTGGGCCACCCTACCCAGTACATGAGACATTCAGCCCAAGCGAGCACAAGGAGAGGGCTTCCCCTATTGTCAGGCCCGTTAACTCTCTTGGTTCGGCCAACTACATAGAGTTTTGCGGGAACTGTTTTACAAGAGTAAATTGAGGCCCCTAGTGCGAGTATCAAAGCAGATCTTCTCATCAAAGCAGATCTTCTCACGGTCAACAGAGCGAGGGCTTTGGATGTCTTGACATTCCGTAGTTTCTCTTGCCAAAATACGTACCAAAGCAACCCAAGCAATTTTCCTCATTATGGTGCAGAAAGAATTCTCTTGGAATTTGCTTGTGAGCCATGATACTTCATTGCCCATGAAAGCTGAACCTTAGATATACCACATAAGATGCAAAAGTGCTGTGAAACTTCTCTAGAGAAAGGGCAACTGAAGAAGAGATGGATATTGGTTTCATTATCTTGCTGACAGAGAGAAGAGCCTGGCTTTAGTTTTGAGTTTCTCGTTGAAAGCAAGGACAAAGCTGTCTGGAAATGTATTTGGGGAACCACATGAGTTACACCAGTGGGGTATAATAGGATAATGTGGCCTTATGGCATCCCAAGTAGCTGCAGCATTGTACGTACTTAGAGGAGGAGACACTCTAAAGGATTAGATCATCATTGTTGCTGGGTAGATATTACAGTTTACCTTAACAGGTGGGCAATTCACCGCGTATCCTATATCTCATGACGGAAGATCTGATGAATGCCAATATTTATATCCACGATAGATAAGAATTCTGCTGGTTTAATTTCTTTCTTGATAGCTATATGCCTATATCATTTTCTCTAATAGCTCAGTGACAGCATTATTCTCAAACTCGTGCATTTTTCTTTAGTTTTTATGGTTTTGAATATTGTTACCAGGAGATAAACTTGTGGGCGAGGTAAGCAGGCTTGTCGTTGCTGAGGCTTGCATACAGGCATTGGACATAGAGTTTACTGAAGGCGAAGTTTATGAAATTAACTCAGTCCAGGTAATTCTTTTGAGATGCTTGAAATATATTTCAATTTCATTGGAGTTTTTGGACTTTCTATGGGCATGCCATATGAACACCACGTAGAGGTTATTCTGTTTAAAGCTTTCATACCATTTAA
The DNA here is from genome assembly GCA_016920895.1 of Vaccinium myrtillus. Lineage (NCBI taxonomy): Eukaryota > Viridiplantae > Streptophyta > Magnoliopsida > Ericales > Ericaceae > Vaccinium > Vaccinium myrtillus. The sequence goes on along the minus strand of CM029275.1, from coordinate 33,370,111 downwards.
TCCTGGAATCCTTCTGTGAAATAACCTTTCCCTTCCGTTGCACGTCAATATTTTCCCAACTGTGAGATATCAATGCTTTGTTTGTATCTTGGATATGTGGAGAGGAAGACAATGTAAAAGAAAATTAAGTGAAAGGAGTATAGTATTTCTTTTGTTTTGACGGGTTACGTAAATAAAAACAAAAACCATTTCTGCAGTTGGTTACCCAGAGAAGATGTATATACATAGTGATCTCATTTTCTTGACAGTCTGATCCTCAAACGTATGGTCAAGGTCAATAGCTGGGACAAAGGATAAATTGGCATTTGATTTAGTTCGAATGTATACAACTTACACACAACTATATAAGACAGCCCCATCTGTTAATGAATGTATCTGTATGTGTTCTTGTAATGCACTTGATGGTTTTCTTTCTTGTTTACAACTGGAATGGACATGATTTTGTTAACCATTTCAGATGATTTCTATGAAAATTTTCCTCATTCTACAAGCTGTAGACTGATTAATTCAGAACCGTGTAGGGAGAAGGACCAGGAAGTGATCCACAGAAGTGGCGCGAGTTGTTTAAAGCTGCTCAAGTTCAAGCGGCTCAAGTTCAATAAACTGGACTCCTATGTCTATCCATTTGATTGCTATGTATATAACAGACGAACAGTACATAAGCTGCAACTTAAAGTAAACATTTCAAAAGGTTTTTGGTGTTGACAAATAGCCAGTTGTTAGCATCAATGTTGGAACTATGTTCTTACGAATTCGACTGTAGTGACTTGTTTTTATCATTCTTGCTTGCAAAATAAAGGAGATACTAAACCTAAAGAGGAAAAAGACACTACTTTTTTCTTTTCAAGCACCGCATTCAAGCTTCCAAACACAACTTGACTTCCACCATGGCTGCTGCAGATGCCGTCCAAGAGAACTGCCCTTCTCCAATTAGCATGCTTCAATCATCAAAAGGGATGAGGATCCTATCCGGTCCCAGTAAAGGGACTCGACGGTTTAATCTGGCCCTGTTCAGAGCCCAACAGGACGGAAGCCAGTCCTTTTTAGGGACGAGAGAAGCTTTAACTCATCAAAATCCATTGATGCCCAACCAGCCCTCATGGAAACCGGATCCCAGCGTCCAAGATCCTAATCTCAAAGCAAAACTAGTACTCTCTCTGTCATTTTTTAAATGTGTTGCTTCGTTAAATCTAACTTATTAAAGAAACATCATAATTACTTCTTTTCTATTTTTCAAAATTATCCTCTATTTTTACCAATTAACTTTTTAAAAAGAACAGTTATTAAGGGACAACCCAAAATAAAATACTCAACTACTCGCTTTGTTCCTTTTTAAGTTTTGCTTTGTAAATTCAACTTAAGTATTAAAGAGACATCATTGTTACATATTCCACATGTGGGGGGCGTTTCACCGGAATGACCTCCTTGGCCTTATGGTACCACACGAAAGGGGGAGGAGCTGGGATGGACCTCACTGGAACCCTAGGGACTTGTCGGAGAAGAGGGCTGGAGCTCCTGGGGTACGCCGGAGTAGGACCTGCACAAGGGAGCAACCACGTTAGTGCCTGGCCCGGACGGTGGTGGTCCGGGGAGGCACTCCGATGGCTAAGTCAGCAACGGAGGAAGAAGTTTAGTGGAGAGAGAGAGAGTGAGTCAGACAGCCAGCCCCCAATGAAGAAGGTGAGGGCCATATTTATAGGCGAAAAGGCGCGTGTCCCGTACGCTCCTCGGGGGGCTCACGCGCTCCGTCCTTACCATCGCATTAAATGCATGGATTGACACATGTCCCTCAAGCAGCGTCTCGCCCGCTGCCTTCCCAGAGCCGTCACATGTCACTGATATCCCCGTCAATCAGGTCTACGCCTGCAGGGTTGGTGGCTTGTTATAAATGCATTGTATGCGAGGTGGTTGAGACCATTAATGAGCCGCTCAGACTGTCAGACGTGCCTCGATCGAACCCCTGACATCTGACGCGATCCCCCGGGGCAACGAGGTCAATCGACTCGGCCCGAGAGGCGCTCGGGAACAAGCCCCCGAGGACACTCATCGAACTTCCCGGCGCAGGCTCTCGCGGGGGGGAACACCCGAGGCCCCGGGCTCTCCGAGACCTGCGGTGATACTTCCACGAGCCGTTCCCGAGGGGAGGTGTTCCTTCCGCGGACGACCTGGCCGAGGGCCCGGGGGCCACGCCCCTGGTCATCGAGCCCCCGGCCCTTGGCAAACGTGGCCCTCCCCGTGGCACCGTTCGGTCGGAACAAGGAGTCCCGGCCTCCTTGAGCTACTCGGGTGAGGCTAGTCCCCTGGACCCCCAGTGGGGGTAGCCGAGGTTAGCGAACCCTAGGTCACCGGCCGCTACACCACATAAACTTTTACCTTTATTTTACACCTTTCACATCAACTTTTACTTCCACTTTCCAAAATTATTATCCATTTTTACCTATTAATTAATTTCGGTATCTATATAATTATTTGATGCATAATCTAATACAATATAGGGTGAATTGCTGTAAAATGGTGGTAGGGGCAAAAATTTGCTCTGCAATGGTGTACTTATTCAGAATTAGAGATCAATGGGAAGAAGAATAATAATTGCATTGACATGGAATGACAAATAATATTGGACAAAATTACCCTGGACTTAAATTACTGTCCCATAAGAAACCCAAACTTCAAAACCTCGCTGCCCCAACCCCAAATCACGTTTTGACGATGAGTCCGCCAAAATTCCCAAATTCGAAACCCTTCTCTCTCCCTGTGCCATCTCTCCCTCACGATCCCTCTCCCCTGTTGCTCGTCGGTCCCTCTCTCTATATCTCCCTCTCCATCTCTCTGGGTCAGTACAACCCTAAACCTCCATCTGCCAGTTTGCGTGGGAGGGGAAGGTCGAAGACAGGGCTGGGAGGGTAACGGGAAGTTCGAAGAAGAAGAAGACCACAATTTCTATCCCCCAAATCGACTCCACTTCCCAGCTAAGGTAATACATTTTTCCCCGAATCCGTCGTTAAATTTTGTATCTGGGTTATGTTTATTTCAACCAAATAAGCCCCATTGAAAAACTTGGGTCTTGTTCTCTCTGTCTTTTTCACCGTGAAATTTGCCTAAAATGCCATTTCAGGGGAAAACAATAATGGGTTCAAATTTCAGTTCTTGATTTTGTTTTTAGTCATGATAGTAGCAACCAAATGGCATATTTGTTCAACTAGTGCTTGGGCACGCGCAAAGGAAAAGTAAGGAGGAGAAGAAAATAGTAGCACAGACATTCCAATTATAGCTTTCACCCGTAACATTTTATAGGCATTATTGGCCCATGAGTTTCACTACGAATTATACTCTAATGATTTGGCAGATTAAATATGATGTAGTAGTTACGTGTGATTTTGAACTTAGGCAGAATTTTATAGAAAAACGGAGCTTCTTAGTTGAAGTGGGCATGTTAGTAGGTTATATACCATGCAAGTCAGGTGGATTTAGAATGCAAGTCTGTAATACTTAATCTTTTGGAACACTTTAGACGGCCTAAGACTTGTTATTCGCATCCTAAATGTTTTGTTTTTCCAATCAATCCTTAGTTTCTTATTAGGTCTTTAGTACTTTTGTTATCTTACTATACACAATACATATCCTGCTACATGCGTAAAATGATAAAAACGGTATGTGATATGTATCCCAATGTGAAAGCTTCCATATATGTAATTTCTTGCACAAGGTGTTCCCTTTCTTCTCTTTAATTTTGGAGAAGTGAGAAGTATAACGATATTTTGAGATTCTATTTTATGAAGGTCCGACACTCGGACACACATATGAATTTCTTCCAACTCCAATTTGCCTTCAAAAGCATCCAAATTAGTTTACTTGATTTAACTATTAACTCCATTTTATTAGCTGCACCTAAAGTTACAGAAGAAAAATATATCACTTCATAATGTAGTGCATATGACAACTTATTGCCCCAAACACTAGCCATCTATAGAACCAGAATGTTGACATTCTGTTGCATCAAAACCACGTAACTGATTTATTTGATTGAGTTGAGCAATTTTTATTTTTATGAGTATCTTAACTTTATACTCATATATGTGGGTTGTTGTGCTCTTTGCTAGGATCGAAGGCGACAACAAGTATCTCAACTCTGCTTAAGGAGTGACTTTGTGTCGGTACCTTTTTGCAAGGATTCCTTGGTATCAAACAATCAAGCATTGGTGTCCAAGGTCCAAGAGATGGTCATCATCAACCATGAACTAATCGCAAAGAATGAAGAGCTAATTCAACCAGTTGACCCGATCTCAAAATAAAGAATGGTGTATCAAGCAATAGTTTTTTACTCTTATTGCCATGTATTGTCAGATTTTAAAGGGTGAATCAAAAGGAAAATGATCCACCTCTTGTAACCTATGTTGAAGTACTTGGATGTATTTTTTGTTTGTTATTGTGACTACTTTGTTACCAATTGGGCTTTTGTATGACTTTATAATGTGACATGAGCAACTTGTAGTGCCATTGCTTGGTTGATTTACTAGGATGAAATGTGTCATTCACTTCGATGAAATGTGTTCATTTATTTGATGATAGTTTGAGACGCGAGGCGTCGGGCTAGGCCATAAAGTAGGGTAACCATGTCAAATTTTTTCCGAGACTAATATACGTTAAAGTGTGGTCAAGTCACACTTTCTAGAAAGATTTTCTGACCATTGCACCATTCGTCCACTTTTGTTGCACCCTACATGGAAAATCATTGCACTCCTCAGCACATTCATTGCACCTGAGTTGGTCCAAATGTGGTTGCAGTGTGTGGTCAACTCTCACTTTATGGAAAGATATTCTCACCATTGCACCCTTTATCCACTTTTGTTGCACCCTACATGGCAAATCATTGCACGCCTCAGCACATTCATTGCACTTGAGTTGGTCCAAATGTGGTTGCAGTGTGTGGTCAACTCTCACTTTATGGAAAGATATTCTCACCATTGCACCCTTTGTCCACTTTTGTTGCACCCTACATGGCAAATCATTGCACTCCTCAGCACATTCATTGCACTTGAGTTGGTCCAAATGTGGTTGTAGTGTGTGGTCAACTCTCTTTATGGAAAGATATTCTCACCATTGCACCCTTCGTCCATTTTTGTTGCACCTTGCATACAAAACTGTTGTACTTCTAAAAAAATTCATTGCACTCGAGGAAAATCTTTCTAGAAAGTATGAGTTGACCACAAATTGCAACCCTATTTAGACCAACTCGGGTGCAATGAATTTGTCGAGGAGTGCAATAGTTTTTCATGTAGGGTGCAACAAACATGGACAAATGGTGTAATGGTCAGAAAATCTTTCTAGAAAGTGTGAGTTGACCTTAGACCAACTCGGGTGCAATGAATTTGTTGAGAAGTGCAACAGTGTTCCATGTAGGGTGCAACAAAAGTGGACAAAGGGTGCAATGTCAAAAAATCTTTCCAAAAAGTGTGACTTGACCACACACTGAATCACATTTGGACCAACTTGGGCAGTTGGGTGCAATGAATTTATTGAGGAGTGCAACTGTTTTTGATGTAGGGTGCAACAAAAATGGATGAAGAGTGCAATGATCAGAAAATCTTTTCAAAAAGTGACTTGACCACACATGGATTGTTTTTTCTGGATTGTTTTTTTTTTATCGTACACAAACCATGGACTGACTAGACAAATTCATTTATTTTTGCTGCGAACAGTTTTATAAAAATAATACCAGTATAAACCATAAAGCAACCTGGATTGGCATCAAGGCCAGCTTCAAACTTGGTAAAGACATTTTCCATTCGTTCACTTAAATAGTTATTCTTAGTCTGTTAAGCAAGTTTCCGCTAACAGAGAACTATTTTCTCAATTGAATGTTCAAGCTCAAATTAAAGATGGAGATGCAATCCAGTTTTGAATCAGTTTAAAACATGATCCCTTTTCGGCCTCCCAAAATCCTTGGTAGTGTATGGTGACATTGGTGACAAGGTGCTCTAAATCTGATGGATGTGCATAGTTTACTTAACAACAACATAAACTTCCATTAGAGAAGCGATCAACACAAGCTCACGATAAAAGAATAAAGAATTTTTTCCAACTTCAACCAAGACAAAGGGGGACAATAGGCATCCACAAATTTGAACATATACATCTCAAAATCTATGGCAGTACATCTCAAAATCGTTTGGATGTTCATAAAACCATCAAAATCTATGGCAATAATCCCCAATAACTTGGTATCCGACCCTACTCAAAGAAGAAAATCTGGTGGTGTGCAAAAATCCCCAATAACTTGGTATCCAAAACCGACAAAACCGACTGAGCAAACCCCAAAACCATCAAAATCTCGGCGTACGAACCAAACCCAAACAACGTGAATAAGAAAGATTGGGGTTTTAGCCGACTGAGCAATATTTATTAGCGTTCGAACCAAACCCATTCAAAAAAAATTCATACCAGTTGCTTTGATGTACGAGTATGGTTGATCTTGTCGTAGCCCTTGCTTCTTTTCGTAGTGAGAAGGGAGGGGAAGACGACTGGAGATTGAAGGAGGTGGAGGTAGTAGAGAGATGTTTTAGATCTAGGGTTCCTCTCTTCTTCAGCCGGCTGTCTCTCTTTCCTCTCTTCTTCAACCGTCTGTCTCTTTTTTACGTTGAAAGTGACGAAGGAGGAGGGAGAGTGAGGGCTCGGTTTAGGGAGAATTTTTTAGATGAGGGTATTTCGGTCAACACGAAAATGGGTACCATGTATGTGCAATTAAAATTTTCCTTTTCATGTTGGGAGCAATTTCCGGAAAAGTACACCATATCTTTGCATTTAATTGCCCCTACTTCCATTTTTAAGCAATTCACCCTACAATATATCCATTAACAAATGCAAAATAGTATTTTGACAGGGTTTTACATCATCTACTATCTCTATCCTCCCTTTTTAAACCCTCATCCAAAACATAGATTATTTAATCTCACATTCTTAACTATCACATCAATGTGATTCTACCATTCTTATTTAATTCCCCCACTATTTTATCATCTCCTTACTATTTAATCCTTTCAAAACTAATACGCCATCCGAACGGTCGTTAAGGGTTTACTACCCCCTGATTCGATTCCCCTTTGCTAGCAAACTCTACAGGCCACTGGAGGTTTTGCCCGGTCGTTACCTACAGAGCTTAGAAATTAGTCGAAATGCGCTCAAGCTGGCCCGGATATCCAATTATAAAAAATAAAATAAAAAAAGAGCATAATAGTATTCAATATTTAATTATTTTAAGTTTGTACGTGACTCATATTCTCGGTGAGGACTTTTATTAAAGACACACTACACCACACCAACGTGCAAACCCTCTCTAAATATATATATCTGCCTTCTCTTCGGGATCCAAACCCTACTGCTTTCACAGCCAAACGTCGCTCTCTCTCTCTCTCTCTCTCTCTCTCTCTCTCAACCAACATACTCGATGGCTCCAAAGATTGCTCCGAAGCGAGTTCCTCCTTCCGCTCCATCCTCGTCCTCATCAGAAGAAGATGAAGAACTCACCGACAAAGAAGAAGAACACCAAAATCAAGAACAACCGAAAGAACCTGCAGAATCTGAGCCAGAAGAAGAAGAAGAAGAAGAGGAAGAGGAAGAGGACGAACAGGTAAAGAACAACAGACCTTCTGTTCCGAAACCTACCCCAACATCAACGACGAAAAACCCACAACCCCACTCGTCATCGGACTCCGATTCAGATACCCACTCGGGCCAAACCCAACACTCGCCCACCGCCTCCGATTTCACCATCAAGCCCATTGCTTCAAAGCCAATGAACGGGTCTCCCAAGTCCAAGAAACCCACCGAACCCATTGCAAAACGTCCCTTAGAGTTTGAAATGAACGCCAATGAGTCTAAGAAAAAGAAGACCAAGGTTGAGGAGGAGGAGAAGAAGTCTGGTGGGGCGGTTAATCGGTTGTGGAGTGAGGATGATGAGGTCGTGGTATTGAAGGGTATGATTGAATTCCAGTCGAAGAAAGGGATTGACCCGTATTCGGATACAAGTGAGTTTCATGAATCTATCAAGAAACTGCTTAGTGTTGAAGTTTCGAAGAATCAATTGATGGATAAGGTTAGGAGGCTGAAGAAGAAGTATGAAAACAATGCTGAGAAGGGGGAGGACCCGGTTTTTTTGAAACCACATGAGCACAAGTGCTTTGGACTTTCGAAGAAGATATGGGGGAGTGGTGGTGGAAATGAGAGTAATGGAGTTGATGGGAATGGGTATGGCAATGGGAAGAGTGGGAGTAAGAGAGCAAGAAAGAATGTTAAGTTTGACGATTCTTTAGCTTTGCCTAAAGAAAATGAGAAAGGTGTTGTATTGGAGGAGGGATTGAAAGGAGGAATGAAGGATGTAAAGGCTGATAAAGTCGAAGATTTTTGGTCTATGCACCCATACTTAAAACAGTCGCTGGCGATGAAGATGGAGACGCCTTTTGATTTGTCAATGAAGGAGCCTGTGAAGAGTTTTATGATGAGAAATATGAGTGTGATTGGGAACGTGAAAGCGAAAGAGTTGGAGAAAAAGTGGAAGAATTTGTGTTTGGATGAGGCTGCTTTATATCTGAGGCGGGTGGAATTGATCAAGGAGCAGACGAAGCTGGCGTTGGATGCAAAAAAGGCTTCAAAGGATTAGGGTTATGTGGGAGGTAATTACTGGTGGAGTGTTATGCTTTTGATGAAAATAGTTTTGAGTAGGATTTTTTGGGGTTAAATCCACATGGCTTTTGGAATTTTGGTTAAAAGTTACTACTACTTTTGTGGTTCCGGGTAGCAACTTTTATTTCTGTTTATTAGAATATTACTATCGTCGTTACAGTTTAATAGCCATGAAATTGTGTTGGATGAACATGTTTATTTCCGTTTATCTTAATATTACCATCGTTGTTACAGTTCAAAACACTGTGTTTGGACAATGGTTGTGATATTTCTAATTCTTGTTGTCTAGATTCATGGTTGATACTGTTATCTCATGAAGTTATGGTTTAACCAGGAAAAAAGAAGTGGAGCTGCATTGGCTTTAGTCTTTGTTATCTGCACCCTGTTTCTTTTGTTGCAGGTTGTATTCATACAGTTAATGGAGTTAATCCTTGTTGCTTTTTAGTCTTGAAATTTACACTGTAGGAAAGCTTTGAAAGTTCCTACTTCCTCTTCCTTTTTACACCACCTACGCACAAAACCAGTACATTTGAGTGGTGATGGTGACTAGAATGGTATTGGGCATTTGTAGTTTAATGGAATTTGGTGTCCCAATTTTTGTTTCATCTCTCCGGGTCATGTTCTTGACTTGTTTTCAAATATCACTAGGGGACTTACTTATTCCTCTCAATGTTGGGTGAGCTACTCTATTACCGAAAACTTCTACTTTATTTGTCCAGGTCTACGAAGCACCTACACCTCTCCGGGACCCCGTATCGCAATGTCCCGACCCGGGGACACGGCGGGACGTGTCCCGACACGCCACGTGGCATGGGACACGGCGGTAGTACTTTTTTGGATGGGGACACGGGGAGAGAGAGAGAGAGAGAGAGAGAAGCCGAGAGAGAGAGAGAGAGAGAGAGAGAGAGTACAGACGAATGGACGACATACCTGCTGGCTGCTGCTGCTGCTGCTGCTGGAAGAGCAGATCTGATATTTTAGGGTTTGAACATGGTAATGTTGGCTGATGAAGAAGATGAGTTATATATATGTGTTAAATTATAGTTTTTACCCTAGATGTTTGAGTAATTATAAATTTATCCATTTAAGTTTTAAAATAATTCAATTTTACCCCTGAAAGTTTTTAAAAAATTCAATTTTAACCCTGAAAGTTCTAAAAAAATTCAATTTTACCCCTGAAAGTTTTAAAAATTTCAATTTAACCCCTAAAAGTTTTAAAATATATTATATATACAGGGTCAGGATCTAGTCAGGACTCCCTGACCAAACTTTACGTCCACACCACCCCCTTCCCGGCCAAATGGCCAGGATCCGAACCGTCCAATGTGTTTAGAATGTGTTTTGAAGGGTTCACGGGAGAAATCAGCAGAAAAAATGACCGGGAAGGGCTTGATCCGAGCAGTTTTTCATAAAAACTGTATATAACGGTTTTTATGAAAAACTGCTCGGATCAAGCCCTTCCCGGTCCTTTTTTTTGCTGATTTCTAGCGTGAACCCTTAAAAACACCTTCTAAACACATTGGACGGTTCGGATCATGAAAATTTGATCGGGAAATGAAGGTTTGGACGTAAGGTGTGGACATAAGGGTGTGGACTGGATCCTTGTTGTATATATACATATGTAAATAAATATATAAATAAATAAATATACACGTGGCGTGTCCCCCGCCGTGTCCGTGTCCGTGTCCCCATTTTTTTAGGATTGCCGTGTCCCCGTGTCCGTGTCCATTTCCGTGTCCGTGCATCATAGGTCCAGGTCAATTAGACGGTCGGCTTCCTTCTTTTTTTTTTGGTCAAAAGCAATGCTCTGTTCATTGATAACAAAAAACGATACACACAGTTCAAAACAGGGAATTCCCCTTCAAGATCAAGGAGTCCCATAGCCACACTGGTGGAAACTCTTTCCACTCCCTCCAACTCTCTTCATTTATCCCCCTCTGACCGAGGACAGGTGCACTGCTATATCCCCACGTCTGATAGATTGAACTGAATTCAGGGCCAGCCCTTCTGGAAGCATCTTAATGTCGTGAACTATCACCTCCACTTCATGATTCACCCATGTAGCACCATTAACCATGTCCACCAGCACCCTGCACCTTGGCATCTCCTCAGAGATGACAGTTCCATAACCCTGCGTAGAAGCAAGACCGATAGCCTCACGGAGAGCCAAAGCTTCTACCATAACCGCACTCCCCACCTCTGCAATTGGACCTAACCGAGCCATCACAAATTGACCATGTTCATCCCTCACCACTAAACCCAACACAGTTTCCTACTAAAAACAAAAGCGCCGTCAAAATCTCCTGCTGAAGGAGGTACCATTGACTATTCCCACATGCAATGCTCCTGGCTTGAATGCCCCATGGGTATCCCCCTGACTTGTCCAACGCTTCCCAGTACTCAGTGACCCCTCGGCAGTGTTCTAAAAGAAGGTCTGGAAGGCCGAGTACTCGCCGCCTAGGCGCTAGAAGGACCCTCGCCAACTAGCCTGACTGGATGGACTATCCCGACCATCCCGATTAATTGCCCGACTAGGCGTCGAGTACTCGGCCCTGAAAGCTAGAAGGTGCCCAACCGCCCTGGGAACGCCTAGCGAGTTTTAGAACCTTGCCCCTCGGACTGGTCGCTGAACTATGATCCCTGGGTCTGGCTGCCCCTAATCAGTTCAGCTTCCTTGCGTACACTTTGTTCAGCGAAAAAGTCCCATGTGGTTTGTTATCTTCCAAATTCTTACTCCCTGTAACCCAATTGGAAAGAAATCAAAGACGAATTGAAACCCCATGAGGAAACACAAAATAGAGCAGGCTTGCTGACAAGGATATTTAGGAGTAAATTTGAGCATTTAAAAAAGAGATAGTAAAGCATGAATTGTTTGGACCAGTGGCAGCATCTACCTTTGTAATTGAGTTCCAAAAGATAGGTTTACCCCCTGTCCATATGCTGATTATCTTGCCAATTTCTTTTGGCTTACTGAGAATTGAAATTAGCTACCTAAAAGATACTAAATGTGAGTAATAGGATACATTTGAAAACTGAAATTGGCAAGTGGCTGTTACTTGTTGCATTAGGTTGTTACCTTATCTACTGAGGTTGGGAGGTTGACCGACAATCTTAACAATTTGATCTGGTGTAGGCTCTTTTGGTTTGATCATTGTAAGGTTCTCTGGTTTTGCATTTGCTAGTTCTCTGAGTTTTGGTTGCATTGGATGAGCACCTGCAGAAAATGTCGTGTCAGTAGCATCGAGAAGAAGGTGCACTAGATGTGAAATTTTTTACCGCGTCTGTAATATGCTGTGGCTTCTGGTATTGGCGGGTTGAAAATAAAGATTGTCGAGTTTCGTGTGCCAAGTCCAACACCTGCGTATATTCAAAGCTAATGTTTTTATTGGAATTCAATGTACAGAAAAGTTTTCGTTTGTTGAGGTTTAAAAGTTAACCCTAGTATGACGATAATTTTTCAGCCTCATTCCAATTGCTACTGGAAAGTTTCCTGAAAAGTTTGACATCGCAGCTACATCCACTTCACGAAACTGATCCCATAAAGATATGGTTCTTGTTTGCATGTTAGCAAAGTAAATATGAATTTGTTGGCCATACCTTTGATCTATTATTTTTAAATCCACCACAAATGATCCTGCTGCTTTCTTGCGTGGGCCAATGTCCAGGATTGCAAAGAGAACATCTGCAAAAGTGTAAAGTCTAAGCTAGTTGGAACTTGGTTAATGTAAACATAACTAGTACAATTGATGAAGTTACCTAGCATAAGATCAGCAGCTGTGGTGTTTTCCAGATGAAATTATATTTCATTGTTCTGATGGTGTGGCCATCGATTGGCGTTTCTTCTATTGCGCTTATGGTGAGCTGGTATGGGTTATCCAAGAAACAGTATTGCTGTGTGGTATTTGGGTCCCAGGTGCATTGGTTATGGAATAGGTACGATATACCTTTAGAGTTTTTTTTCCAGAATTTCAATGTGTTTTCCAAAAATTGCCTCTTGGATTTTGTCGCCCTGTTGAATAGATGAAAATGTTATATGATTAGACCTTTGCCCCGAATAGACAAGTATATAGGTTGTGTAAGTATTGATATTCTTACCTCTTTATCCTGAAGAACGCTTAGCCTCGGGGTTGTGCTCCGCTCTCGGCGGCGCTGTGTTCTCCTGTGGCTTCGACATCATCTCCTTCCCTGTCCTCGGGAGGATTAGCCTCGGGATTGTGCTTCGCGATTGTACTGCTCAGTCTCACTACGCCTTCCCCGTTCCCACCTTCGGCTTATAAATCAACGACTACGGGAGGGACCACGGGGGGCTCAACGATCTTGATCTCGGGCGACTCAGGTGCCCTCGGAGAGTATGGTTGCTTGTCTGGCCGAGACGAGGTGGCCTGAGGGTCTGGATTGATTCGACCTACTTCTCCGTGCATCCTTTCCTAGTCCTCGGAAGTATCGCCTGGAGTGGAGGTATGGATAAAGGACATGGGGCTCTATACTACCTACCGAATCCTCTTAAGATCTCTCGGGCAGCCTCCTCGTCAAAATCTGAATCGCTGTCTGAGACTACGAAGGAGTCATTGCTTATCCAACCGAGAACCTAAAATAGTGCACGGGAAAGACCCGTCAGCGATATGCATAAGGGCACACAGATGAATGCAATTCCTATGTGGAAAGCGTTCGACTAGTACAATCGGTACCGTTTCTGTTTTGCCCTCCAGAATCTTGTACTAGTATTTAGAATTGAGCTTGATTTCTTTGGTTGGCAGGATCCTGGGAGCCATTCCTGTACTGCGATAGATTTTTTTAAACAGGAATGAGGCATTGCAGACAGTTGCATGAAAAAGTTTATTTGATAATATAAGGTTTATTTGACAAATGGATCATTTTCTGAGGGAGCTAATTGTACTCTAATCTTTGATGCTGCGGTAGGACGAGACATACGAAATGGAAAAGTGTTATTATTTTTAGTATAATAAGGTGACAATGGATCATTTTCATTATTATTATTTTTTATTTGAAAAATAATTCGTATTTTTATTAATGGAGGTTACGTTGTTTTTTGATACACCTCCATGCCATATTGTTAATTTTGTAAAAATTTTCGGATAATAATTGATTTTGTTCTTCACACCAACTTAAAAATCTCATATAGGTTTTTAATTTAGTATCAAAAACTTTGAAAAATTATAAACCCCAATTCTTTAATGTTGGGGAATGATAAAAAAAATTATAAAAATAAAATGGGACGGAGGGTGTATTTTTTAGTACTCCCATTTTCCAAACAATAGACAATAGTATGCTAGTATGTTAAGTAAGTATTTGTTTGATTGCTACGATGCCTAGACGTCATGCTCTAATATAGAGCGCTACACAAATATTGAGCCCCAAGGCCGTGTTATGTATTTCTATTATAAAACTGGATTACTATATATTCGAAATAAAGCGGAGGATAATTAAAAAAATTCACGCTTTAAAATAATTAGAGGCCAGGCACACGTGATGCCTTATTTTTATTCAATCTAGTGCAACATGGGAAACGTGATGCACGCAGAAGATATCTAGTGCTACAATTTGTTAGGGAAAATTTCAAAAAGACCCCTGAACTTTCTGACAATTAGCGATTTAACACCCGGACTTTAACTACTAACAAAACCACACCCGAACTTTATATTCCATCAACAAAAAAGCCCCTGCTGTCCAATTCCGTCACGTTTTTAACTGAGGAGGCCTAACGGATGGACTTAACAGCGGTTTTGTCCGTTAAGTGCCCAAAACGACGTCGTTTTGGGCATAACTCAAAAAAAAGAAAAAGTTCAGGGGCTTTTTTGCTAACGGGCACTTACAAGATTAAGATCCTATAATCTTAATGAAACCTTAAACGATTGGATCGGACACTTACATATTACCAATTGAGTTGAATTTTCCAGGGCTAACTCAAAAAAGTATTTTCAAAATAATCAACGGTTTGGATCGTTTGTGTGGTATCTCGGAATGGGACCCACACATGCTACGACCATATTAGTATTGGTTTCAAGTGTGTCTACAGTAGATGTATCCAGAAAAATTAGTAAAGTTTTTAGAAAAGTTGGACTATAGACACAAAAAAAAAACTTAATTCAATAGGATATATATATATATAGGGGGCGGTTCCGTTGACACAACGAATAACACAACATTTGACACAAATTGTTTTTTGTGAACCCCACGCGAATGATCGGAACCGTTCAATTTATTTAAAATATGTTTTTAAGATTACTTGAAAAAAATCAACTCATTTGAATATCGGTAAGAGCTTGATCAATTCATTTAGTTGATTCCTGTCAGATTTTACAGATTTTACAGGATAAATTTGAATGAACCGATCAAGCCTTTACCGATATCCAAATGAGTTGATTTTTTACAGGTAATCTTAAAAACATATTTTGAACAACTTGAACGAGTCCGATTGTAAGCGTGGAGCTCCGATTATTGTTGTGTCAAATGTTGTGTTATTCGTTGTGTCCATGGAACCACCCCGATATATAGGGTCTCCTTCTAATCCGGACCTCCCGTTTCCGGACCTCTATGATCCAAACATTTTTTTGACGATCTGATCCGTCCAATGTGTTCAGAAGGTGTTTTCAAGGGTCCACGCGAGAAATCTCCAAAAAAAATACCGGGAAGGGCTTGATCCAAGCAGTTTTCGCAAAAACTTTATATTTACAGTTTTTGCGAAAACTGCTTGGATCAAGCCCTTCCCGGTATTTTTTTTTTGAAGATTTCCCGCTAGTACCCTTGAAAACACCTTCTGAACACATTGGACGGCTCGGATTTTCCAAAAATAATTTGCAACACAAAAAAAATCACTTTTTTCTTATTCTCGGGAGTCTGGATGTGTGTGTGTGGGTGGGTCCCATTCCGGGATCCCACACGAATGATCCAAACCCTCTGATTATTTTGAAAATACTTTTTTGAGTTAGCCCTGAAAAATTCAACTCAATTGGATATATGTAAGTGCCCGATCCAATCGTTTAAGGTTTCATTAAGATTATAGAATCTTAATCTTGTAAGTGTCCGTCAACAAAAAAGCCCCTGAACTTTTTCTTTTTTTTTTTAGTTATGCCCAAAACGACGTCGTTTTGGGCACTTAACGGACAAAACCGCTGTTAAGTCCATCCGTTAGGCCTCCTCGGTTAAAAACGTGACGGAATTGGACGGTAGGGGTTTTTTTGTTGACGGAATATAAAGTTCGGGTGTGGTTTTGTTAGTAGTTAAAGTCCAGGTGTTAAATCGCTAATTGTCAGAAAGTTCAGGGGTTTTTTTGAAATTTTCCCAATTTGTTAATTAAATTCCATACAATGCAAATTATTGGTTTGCTTCTTTCAAGCAATCATTCAAGACAGAAATTTTAGTTGGTGGGTTTCAACCCTCATGGTCAATGATTATAATTTAGATAGATTTTAGATCCACCGATCGACTTTGTATTCTGCCAAAATTAACAAGATTTTAAATTATTTCCATCGCTGGTGGAAACAAAAATTTCATCTAAATCGATTGCATTGCGTCACATGTCCGTATTCTACTATTTTGGACCACTATTTAGACACATGATGCAATACAATCGATTTGGAGAAAACTTTTGTTTCCATCAGCAGCGGTGGAAATAACTTAATCTCAATTTACAAAAGTGGTTTTTATTTTTTCAATCGACAAAATTAACAAAAAATGTCGAAGACACACAGGAAATCATACAAGGACTCTCCTTCCTTGCCCTTCTTTGAAACGAAAGAACACGACGTAATTGTTTTCGCTACTAGAACAAGATATTAATTAGTTTCAAGGAGGCATATCGTACGCCCTGTTACGTATGATTTTGGTACTTGTTACATATAAATTTGATATTAGTTATGGATATTTTAGTACTTGTTACGTATTTTTTGGTAGATTACCGTGAATAGTAATTTTTTGTAAAATCCGTAACGGTTCTTGACAAGTACCAAAACCATACGTAACAAGGTTACCGTGAATAGTGATGCAAATAGTGACTTTTTAAAAATCTATAACGGTTTGTAATTTGACCAAAGCCATTTTAACGGGAGCGGGGGCCTGTAGTGACTACAAGGTGTAGTGAGTAAATCACAAACACCTAGACTCTTCCATGGAAGAGTCTATTCTTTCGTGGAAGAGTCATTGATTGCTGAATCGAATGGTTACCGTTGCTCACTACACCCTATAGTGAGTCTCCTCACAGCAGGGCCCCTGACTCCAGAAGTACCAAAATAAATACGTAAGGGGATGTACCGTATGCCCCTTTTCAAGAGAGCGTACTGTAGCACTTTCCTTTGAACTGATGATCTCACCTCTGGAACTGTAACGCCCCGATTTTCGGAAGCATTAATTAAGACAACTAATTAGGATTAATTTAATAAAAAGAGTTTTCATCAGAATGTACGTTGGAAAACGTGAAGTGCAACCCATTGCAAAATACTTAGTACGGTTTGATAAATTAATATTACAGACCCAACATTAAAATAAGGGATGGGTTCTACAGAGTAAGGTTCAACTCTGGATTCCACGGCTCCTCCTGAGCCTGGTCTGCCGGAAGACCCTCGGCTCCGAAATAATCGTCTCCTTCGACACGAGCGGTACCTGCTTGATTACAGTCTGGCATAATACGTCTGAGTCACGAAGCAACGCCATAGTATTATACCAGGGTCACACAAAGTGTAACACCGTGAGCAATAAATCACTCAATAGCTACTCTAACCCTCCCAACCCTTGCTTAACATACAAGTACAACATATATGATTGAAAAGCAGTAATTAAACGAATAAGCAGGTAATTAATCATAAAGCATAAAATAAACACATAACTGATTTCATTAATAGTCATTAACTTACATATTCATCTAAGTTCTAAACCTAGAGAACTTTCATCCCGGTTAACCACTAAGGACTATGACAAAACTGTGATTTACTTCCCCCTTGCTTGCCCTTCACTCGGGGGCCCCAACGGAAGGTATAAGTTACTTACTTAATCCAGCCGTCAACCGCCTCGTAAGGATGAATTTTTCAGGGACGAAACTGTACCACTAGGCTAAAAAATGCTTGACCGACCAGGTGACTAAAAATAAGACGAATAAAGACGCGTCCCAAGCGTAGGACTCTCGACCAGTGTAGCACAATAATTCCGGAAGTACCGGAGTCGAACCACAGAGACGGCTAAAGTGCTTGACTTAAAAGTGTGAAATTGCAGTTGTAACTGGCTCTTAGGTAGCCACCCTTTGATTTGATGAGATTTGATTAACTAAAATATTAAGCTAAATTGACTGAATGCGAATTGATAAAGAGAGCACAGCTGAGGGGACCCGGCGTCCACAACTAGTCTAGCCGATATTTACTCGGACCACAATTCCTCTTTTTTACTGATTTTAGAATTCCAGAAAGGTTTCCCAACAAATGCGCACCACCTGTCACCAGATTCCGTGCGCATTCGAATTCTGGTAATGCCTGGGTTTGTTTGTTAGAAAAGTTCCTTGATCCCAAAATTGCTTGAAAGTTGAGGTAATTCGGCCCCGAGGTGAAATATTGATTAGTCCAGACGTGGGCACCTTCGCCCTGCGCAGCCGTACTCTATACGACTACTCACTCATGATTATAGAAATTGCAGAAAACGAATTAAACCTAGATCTAAACATGCTCTGAAGAATTAAATATAAAAACATTAGCGAACGATACCGTAGATTGCAAAGGAAGAATCAAACTTGATTATGAATACGCAACACCAATCCACGAGTAGAAAATCTCGAAACAAAACTTGAATCTGGAAACGATGAATGAAAAAGCTCTGAAAACCGTAGCCGCCAAACTTCAAAGTGCAGAAAAATATGAAAATATTCGAACCCTAATTAATGATTAGAGAGGTGTTTATATAGTAGCTTCCTCCGAAATACATCAAAACGACGTAGTTTAGTCGTGCGTAACTGCTCGGTATCGATACCTCTGATAGGGGTATCGATACCGAACCTCTTGCATTGACTTCTTGACTTCGCGTAACCTCTCGGTATCGATACCCCTTATAAGGGTATCGATACCAGACCTTCTGGATCAAAACGAGTCCCTTCATAACCAATTAGTATCGATACCCCTTAGAGGGGTATCGATACCGATCCCCTTCGGCCTATGGTTTCAAAATCCATCTCCCAAGCCTCAATCTCCCGCGCTTCCACTTCAAGCCATGCACATACACACATGCCAAACGCCATTATACCTGGAAACTCACAGAAATACCAAGAACACCACTTGTGCACGCATTAAACGGAAAATAACCATTAAACCGCACGTCTAACGCGCTAACTCCCCCTACTTAGGCGCTTATATTTACAATATTGCGCGCCTATCACTACGTATAGCAACTGCCAGTCCTGTAGGTATATAGCCGAAACTGGTCTATAATACTTCCACCCTTAAAACGCCTCAGAATTCAAATGAAGCAAATCACAGAGTTTCACATCCTAGGGTTTTGAAATCAAGGCAGACTGCCAAATAATCCTCCGAAACAATCACTTGGCGGAACTGCCATTCAACAATAATCTCGGGGTAACTCCCCATCAATCAATTCCAATTCACTTTTCCATTAACCTCATCGTCTATGTGATATCCGTGTACGATCACCCAACCCGGGAACCTAGTTGTCTATTCTAACATTCAACACGTTATGGGAAGTGCACTTAACAGTAGAAGCAAAGCAATAACGATATTCTAAGGGTCATAAAATCAAATAACACGATTCACAAGTTCACAAGTCATCACAAACCAAAGTAATTGAAAACAAGGGGCCTTAACGTAATTAAATAAAATATAGGGTCATAAACGTAATTTATAGAAATAAGGGGTCGCCATCGAAATTTTAAGTAAGTATAAGGGTAACCAAAAGTAATTTCACGGTTCTAGTGTCCTTAGTGTAATTTACAAACTCTGGGGCTTTTTTGTAAATAAACATAATACAAGGGCAAAAAGGTAATTTTTCACCAACATGGGTAAATACGTAAAAATAATTTATTTTAGTTAATAAAGTCCTAACTTTTCACAAAACGCAATTCCTTGATTTTTTTACTAAGTACAAAACTACACATTATGTAATTTTACACACACAAGGACAAAATGGCCATTTTACACCCGAAGGGCATTTTGAGTCATTTCGTTACACTCCTAAATTTCCAGTAGTGACACTTAGTTGATAAAAATAGGTTTCGTAAATAATACACAAGTACGCACGCCAACTTTCACAAAATTACACTTTAAGCCCCTAACTTTAACACAACGATCAAGAATAAGGTTAAGCACGATAAATTCATGGACAAACTCATATAAACACTTAGTAAAGTCTTAAATATGCTTGGAATAGTTAAAAACATGAACCACAATGAATCTAAGGTTTACTAAGCACGAAAATACGGTTTGGGGTAAAAAGGGTCACATCGTGTTTTGGCTCGGGTTTCGTGAAACCCTTGACTTGGGACTTTAACCCATCAACTCTAAATTACTCCTAGACTATTATAACTCATTCAAAATCTTGGAATAGGTTGGGTACGAGTTTCTACCTTGTTTTGCGAAGATTTGGTGAAAAATGGGTTTTTGCGAAAAACCGGTGGAGGGAGCTCTTTGGCCGGCCTTGGATGGCTTTGGTGGTAAAATGTGGGTCCTTTGGAGTGTGTTGGATGATCTTGAAGATGAATATGAGAGGCGTTAGCTTGTAGTTGATGTTTTGAAGTGAAAACCTAAATTTCTTGACTTTTCTCACTCTAGAACTTGAAGGATGGTAATGGGGCTTTGTGTTCTCGGTTTGGGAGTTCTTGGGAGATTTTGGAGGAGGAAGAGAGTGAAGGAGAGGGGCAGTAGAGGGTGTGGACGAATTTGGGGTTTGGGGGAGTATAAAATGGGTTTTGGAGTGTAGGATGGGCGAAAGAAGTACTCCCTCCGTCCCTTTTTAAATGTGTTACTTGGGATTCTGTGCCATTTTCAACGGCTTATAACTTTTAATTTATAATAGCTTTTATGATTTTGAAAATTTTGTATAATAGAAATAATTAAGATCTATCAAACAAGATCCATAATGCATATGTTTTGAGGTTCACATTAAAAGTTATAAGCCGTTGAAAATGGCACAGAATCCTAAGTAACACATTTAAAAAGGGACGGAGGGAGTACCATAGTGGGTTAGGAAGTGATGGGGGAGGGGGAGGGTGAGGGAGTGTGAAATCAGTCATGGGGAGAGTGAGGGGAATGATTTTGTGGTGGAGTGTGGTGTTGGGTTGATTTGGAAGAAGTAATGGGGTGGTTGGTTGAGTGTGGAGTGAATATGTATGTATAAAGTACATGTATGCACATATGTGTGTGTATGTATACTAGTATTGCTTGTATATGTGTATGAACGTGTATAATTACGTATGAAATAAATTTATAAAAATGTAATGCTCGTGATTAAAATGTAAACGTGCCTTAGGGTCGAATTTGTACCAATTTGGAAGTATTATGGTATAAACCGTAGTAATTGCAAATTAAGGGCCCTAAGTGCAATTAGAAATTAAATAACGCAATTAAAGTAATTAAAACGAAATTAAATAATTCTAAATTTTATTAAAAATTTCGGATTATTACAGGAACACTTTCCCACCAAACCCTAATTTTTTTTCTTTTATCCCTATTATAGACCCACAAAACTGATCTGAATTGTTCATCCCATACTTCTTCACGACAACATCAGTAAAAATAATTAGCTCGATCGGTCATTGATAAATACATGAACAATACTTTGGCTAAATAAACCAAAATGTTTTTTTTTGTCTTTATTCAAAAAAAAAAATTCATTTGTTAGTTTTGCATGAATTTTTTGTGGTTTATTCGTTCGCCTCAACGAGAGGAATCTAAAAGGCAGAAAATTATGATTAAATTTTTAAAAAAAATCACTAAAGATAAAAATAATCCATTTTTTTGTGGTTTATTAGATTATTTTTGTCTTATTCACAAAAATTTAAGTTTGGTTAATAATTTTATACTTTTTAGATTCCTCTCGTCGAGTGAACCAATAAACCACAAGAAATTGAAGCAAAACAAACAAATGTGAACAAAATTTGAATAAGGACAAAAAAAACAAACCACTTGGCTTATTTAGCCAAAGCAACGTTCATGTATTTATCAATGACCGATGGAGTTAATTATTTTTACTGATGTTGTCATGAAGAAGTACATGATGAACAGTTCGGACCATTGTACAGTTAAAGTTTATAATTATGTAAATTGTCCATTTTATGCAATTTGTTTGTGTATTTACTGATGATCGATTAAGTTGATTTTTATACATACATTGTTCTTAGCAAGGACTAGGGAATAACAGTTCGGATCGCCGTTGTGAACTATTAATGGTGCTTGAAAAACTGAGTTCGGACTTCGGAGTGGTTTGGTGGATACGGTATGAATGGAAGCTGATCCCCATTTTGAAAGAGAGACGCACTCTTCATTGTCCTTTATATATTTTGAACTTTTACCTCCACAATTTGGGGCAATTTCTTGTTTTTGCTAAAAGTGCTATACGTATTAAACGGGCTAAAAATAATAAAAATAGTTAATGTATAGGAGACTAGTGCATGCCCGTGCCTTCGAGCAATCGATGTCCTTCTAATTTTAGAGAGGGGGATGGAGAGGAGATAGTGAGAGAGAATGATGAGGAAAAATGATAGTACTAAAAGTATGCTAGCCGTTAAGCTCGATGTATGCAAAGTGAGGTCGATGTTTATGCTTGAAGAATTTTTGCACAGTAGTGATTTGTTCTACAATGGATTTTATCTCATAAAATCTAGTTTTGATAAAATCTAAGATCCTCAACGGATTTTAGCAAAACTAGATTTTATCAAAACTAGCTTTTATCTCACAAAATCTTTGGAAAACACCTCTATCAAACCTAGATTTTATCCATTGGGAAAATAATGTGATTTATCACACCTCCAAATAAAACTAGATTTTATCAAAATTAGATTTTGTCTCACAAAAATCCATTCGAGTCAAATGTATCCATCCACGGCATTAACAACTAACTAGTAACAATTGCATAGCAGGCTATTTCCACCCGATTCTGCCCCAATGTTTGGACCAGTTGATTTTTGGGCTCTTGAGTTTGATACTTGGCCCAAGGATTCTCTTTAATGGAAGGTCTGAATCTAGTATATTGTTTGGCCCACAAAATAACAACTTAAAAAATATATTTAAAAAAGAAAGGAATTCAAACTTTATTTTTCTAGTTAGTAGTTACTCCCTCCGTCCCTTTTTAAATGTGTTACCTCGTAAATCCAACTTATTAAAGAAACATCATCATTACACCTTTCACATCAACTTTTTCCTCCACTTTACACTTTTCACATCAACTTTTACCCCTACTTTCCAAAATTATCCTCCAATTTTACCCATTAACTCTTTACCCACTAACTTTTCAAAGGGCAAAATGATAATTGTACAAACTTTTACCCATTAACTTTTCAAACCACACACTTATTTAGGGACAGCCCAAAATGGAAATGTCTACATTTAAAAAGGGACGGAGGGAGTATCAATCAATTCTTTCATTTGTAAAAACTTTTACAAACTATGTTGAAAAATAAAAATTTTAAGCTCTCAGTTGATAGACTAGAAAATCCTTTTTGGACGAGAAAGTACAAATGCCATGGTGACCAGGGTATTATAGTTGGATGACATCTGACATGGCATCACACATGCCAACTCAGAGAGAATTTAAAGAGTTAAAAAGGTATAGAAATGTGAAATGAAGTATTATCTCTTCAGT